>JAMXBD010000077.1:1200000-1800000 GCA_024138025.1 Combretum micranthum
TTATATCTTTATCTTGTGGAAGGGGTAAAAAATAAGAAATAATGTGACACTCCTAAGGGTACCCTAGTAGTATTAATGCACCATGTAACAAACTAGAGTCACAAACATTTATATTAATCAATTTGAGGCTTCTAAAAGGCCACATGAGCATCACACAATTAGGATACTCTGATGTGAACATTTATAATAAGATCGAAGGTTGTTCATAATAAGAAATAATGGATACATATAGATGACATAAACATTTAATATTACATAAAGCATACTTTGAGGTCTCAATCAATACATCATAATTGCAACAACCATTCTCACATTTCTACTACCACTCATAACTTTGTATTGACATACCTAGGAACTTAATCATTAGTGTATCTATAGGTCAATTAACAATCAACCCGAAGAAAGCCCAAAGACTTGATGCAAGTATTAGGATCTTCTTGAAAAAAAAAAATAGAACAGGATATGATTGGCATTATTCAAGGATAATGCGTACCAGGAATAACTCAAACTACACTCTCGCTAATTTGATATGACTCACAAGTTAACTAAAATGGTTTGTTTGCCATAATAAAAAAATTGATAAGAACACAATAATTTCCAAAGAACGATCTCAAGAAAAGAAAGTTAACTTGAATGCAATAATCTGATTAATGTTACAAATAATTCCTATTTATACTCATGACATGATATCTAAAATAGGAAAGTTATCTAAAAAATAGAAAGTTATCTAAAAGATAGAATATGAAAGTTACAAACAATTCAAAAGATTAAAAAAATCTATCGTAAGATTCACATGTAATGTATGTGAAAAGATTCACGGGTAGCATCTTACAAATTGTGGGCGTGAGCAAGACTGTGATATCTACTAAACATTTCCTTTCAAGCTGTAGATTGCAACTATCTCCAAATAGAATGTACCCACTGGTACAATCGCGGGCGTGATTCAGGGCACTATTGGATCTATTAATTCAATCGTAGCTTCATATTTCAAGTCAGTTTGAACCACAAGAAAGAACATAGGGCATGATTTTCATCATCTGCTAAATTTCCTTCATTCATTGCATAAATTGATACACATTCATCTATGTGATGAATTTCATAGCTACAAAGGAAGTGAAACTCATCCTCATAAGGCTTATTCGTCAGAATCCTCTGAACTAAGTTTCGTAATCCTCTAGCTCTAGCTCTTGTTATTGGACCATTGGTTTGATTTTCCATCATCTTCCTAGGGTTGTTGAGGATTCGTCCTTGAATCTGATGGCTCTTCAACAAAATTCTCATCCTATGGAATATATGAAGACAAATATGAAATATGAACGTAGCTTCATAATTTCCTGGTAGTCCAAGTCTATAAAGCATTGTTGTTAATCTTCTCAACTATTAAAGGTCCATTTGCTATGGATGATAACTTATAGACCTCGTGTACAAACCGATCTTTACTGAGATGTATCCGAACTAGATCTCCAACATTAACGGACTTAGTCTTTCGATGCTTATTACCTTATTGTCTCTGTTTCTCTTGAGTCTTCTTAAGAACTCAGAAGTCTCTCATGTAAATTTTGAATCCCCCTAGTACCCTCAACTCCACTAAGACTCTCCCCTTTGCTGCAAGATTGGCTATCAAATCCATAGGTAAGGTAGGATTGAAACCATATACAACTTTGAAAGGAGATTTACCAGTTAGTTGAAGTGTAGGTAGATCAATTGTAAGCAAATTCAGCAATAGGAATACAAATCCCAATCTAAAAATTCTCACCAATTGGATCTCTAAGCAATCTCCTAGAGTATATCAACTACTTCTATCTATCCATCAGTATGTGGATGACACATAGTGCTATACATCAACTTAGTTCCCAGTCTTCTCTACAATATCTTCCAGAAGAAACTTAAGAACATTACATCTCTATCTGAGACAATACTATGCGACATACCATTTAACCTTACTGTTTCCGGCAAAAACAAGTTAGCAATATATAAAGCATCATTTGTCTTATGGTTGAAGTAGAAAATGTGACGTCTTTTGAAACAACACCAACAACAACCATAATTCATCCTTCCCTCTTTGTGTCATAGGCACAAACAAAATCCATGCTATATCAACCTATAATTCCTTAGGCAATGGTAATGGCATATACTCTCCCTGTGACTCTTTCTTTCCCTTTGCCCTTTTACATGTAGCACACCTTTCAATAACTTTATGTATATCCTTCATCATTCCCTTCTAATAAAAATGCTCTTTCAACACTTCTGTTGTCTTTCTTTCTCCTAAATGTCCAGATAATCCTCTTGCATGCAATTCATGTATTAATATCCCTCTATCAGATCCACTAGGAACACAAAGTTTTCCTCCTCTATATAAAATACCATCTATTACACAATATCCATCAACACATTGTGTCACTATAGGATTAAAGAAAGCATCACCATCATATTGTTCTTTCAACAAATTCTAACATCTTATCTTGAAGTGAAGCAATAAGAACATACCTTCAAGACAATGCATGTGTAATGACATTAGTAACCCCCTTCTTATACTTAATGACATATATAAAACTCTTTAGGAATTCAACCTACTCAGCTTTTCTTTTAGAAAGTGCTTGTTTTCTTTTGAAGTACTTTATGCTTCATGATCAGTAAAGAATTAATTCTTTTGGTAGCAAATAAGTTGCCATAACTGTAAGAGCTCGAATCAAAGTCCTTGTCATAAACAAAACAAGCAATTTAAGCTCTTTCTCAACTTCTCACAGAAATAGCAATGGGACGTCTTTCTTGCATTAAAACTGCTACTATTCTAATCCCTGATGCATCACACTCTAACTCAAAGTCTTTTCAAAATTAGGTAGTACCAAAATAGGAGTACTCGTCAACTTAGCTTTAACCCTATCCAAACTCCTATGTGCTGTATCATTCCATACAAAAGTAATGTTTTTCCTTCAAAGCTTAGAAAGAGGACTAATAATAGTGTTAAAATCCTTGACAAATCATCAATAGAATGAAGCAAGTCTATGAAAACTATGGACATTAGTAGCTAACTTACGTACTAGCCAATCGATAATGGCTTTAATCTTTCCATCATCTACCCGAATCCTTACCCCAGAAATTATAAAACCTGAGAATATCACCTTTGGCTGGCAGAAATAGCACTTCCTTAAGTAATCATACAATTTCTTAGATCTTAACTCTTCAAACACAGCATGCAAATGATTCACATGACTATCCAAATCTCTACTATGTATTAAGATATCATCAAAATACACTACCACGAATTTTCCTAAGAATTCTCTTAGAATATGATTCATGGGTCGCATAAAACCACTGTCACGCCTCAAAGGGTACCCAAAACGCGACAGTCCACCACACTCGATATTTAAACTTAAGTATGACAATCTTAGTCATCCCATAAATTTACATACTAGGTGTAAGGTGTACTTGCACAACTTTTAGGATCACACTTTGAATCGAATAGCCTTAAGAAGGCATATAATAGCATTAAAAATAGAAATCACAACAAGGTAAATAAATTAAGTCTTTACAAAAGTCAAGGGGGCATACCCCTGCCCAAATAATAAATAGAAGTCTATCCAGTCTAAAACCATATTACAAACATCAGGGTTTATGTTAAAGAGATTTTTCTAGAAGTCCACGCCTCTAGCTAGGTCCCAACTTCTTCAAAAGCTCCTTCATCCAAAAGATAACCCTGTGAAAAACATTCTCTCGGAACAACAAAAAATAAGAACACCACAACAAAACTATTGGGGTGTAAGCTAACAGGCTTAGTGAGATTCATTTCTAAATATTTAATACTCAACAACAGTACATGACAGACAAGTTATTAGCAACAATATGAATGCACAAGCACATGAGCATACAATACATAAGACCATCCGAAAATCTTATGTTGAATGGATTTACGCCCCCTATTCGGGGTTAGGTGTTTCAGGCCCATACGACCACATTTTAATTCTTTTCACTTCTTATTTGGGTTGATACAGGTGCCATCCACCACCTTTAAATTTTTACTATGGTTGATACAGGTGCCCACCCACACACATTTTCAATTCCAGCCCATACGCCAACACTCAAGTTTACAGGCCCCTCGTTGCCCAAATTATTATGCCTTCTTCCCACAATGGTATAATAACTTATGTAATGTGACTCACTACGTGATATACATGTATATTTTATTCGTATAATCGTGGCATATTAATTAAGCAAATTAAGTGTGATCATAGAGAATTTCAGATAATCCAAGTCTATACTAGCTCATACAAGGATTTTTCAACAAGTCTCGTCTCAATATACTTATCATTCATTGAACCAAGAGTAGATCACAAATCATCATAATTTTATCTTTTCCTAATTCTAATGCCATTACGATTACAAGCACATACATGAGTACAACTATTTAAGAAATGAACTCACTCGGCCATGGAGAGAAATCCACTAGTCGTAGTAGTCCTCGGGGAGTGAAAATCCGACCTCCAATTCACCTAAGTACAAGGAATACTCGAAATGAGTATTTCTTATAAAGTTCTAATAACTTAACAATTCTAACTACTAAGTTCATCAATTCCCGCATAAGCTAAAGTCCTAACTTTAAATGACCATATCTAACTCATTTTAACTCGGAATTGAGCATATAATATACCAATTCCTATCTACTTCAAAAGATCTATCCATTCCTAATATTATTTCCAAGTTTTGAAAATGTTTAGGTCACGAAATAAGCTGATCAGTTCTGATCGGTCGAAGATTCCAATTCCAAAAAATAGTTTTGGGAATGTTTGTGATGTTTCTAGCATATAGTTTAACTACACATGCAATATTCATGATTTCCTCTCATGAATGACATGATATGAACTTGATGCAGGCATGCTATTGCCATTATTTACTAAAAAGAAATTTAGGAAACTTTTATTTGTAAAACTCCATGACTATATACTTTCAAGAAATCTAGTTTCCTAACTTTGACCATGCCCTTTGTTTTGGATTTATTTTCTCAAGAAAATCACGTCATCCTTGTTCAAATTGAGTTTTCATTATATCTATTACACAAGCCTTCATTTCTACATAAAAACTTGTATTTTACACTTTGCAAATATGTTTTCAAATAGGATTTATCCAAAAATCCGAATTTATTGAACTTAAATTTTTGAATGATTCTTTTGGGAAAAACTTGTTTAATGCATTAAAACTTAAGACTTTAAGATACCTATTACTTAAGAACTCCATTTAATACATAAAACTTCTATTTTGAGCTTAGATGATAGGTGTTCTTATGGCCTACATTCACAATTACGAATTTCATATGTTGACTACTATCTCAAAATTTTCTATCTAGATTCCACTTCTTGTTTTAAGGATACCTATTACCTATATCCTTCATTTTTCACATAAAACATAAGTTTTAAAGTTGATAAAAGGGTTTTCAAAATAGGTCTTTAAAAACCATACGAATTTGTCTTTGAACATTTCAAACAAAAACTTTTCCTTTGTAAGTTTCTTGTTTTATTTGCCTAAGGATCTACCAACTACAGCATCTATATACACAAAGAAAGCCTTCATGAGCATGAAAACATAAATCATCCATAAGATCATAAATGTCAAGCATGGTATAAGCATCTAAAGGCTAGATCTACTACTTATAATGTATGAAATGAAGTTTAAGAGCATGAACATGGGTTTTTATGCTAGATCTCTACTTTACCCTACTTTTACATGCATAAACTTGAAAATATTTCAACAAAAACTTAATCAAACACAATATCTACTCTTATGATGGCTTGATATTCATGTAGTAGCATTTTCTTGTCCCTAGCAAGTGCTCATGGGGACTTAGAGTGAAAACACTCATGAATAATCTTACCATTACAAGATTAGATGGTAGTAAGGCTTAAAAAATCATCACCTAAGGTTGGATTTAGTGAAGAAAAGAAGAAGAATGAAGCTTTTTGTGTGTGGGTGTGAGGGGAGTAGAGCTCCACGGCAAGAGAAAAAAAAAAGAGAGAGTTTGAGAGTTTTTTGAGACAAATGAAATGAAAATAAAAGAGAGAGAAAATAAAAGACTATTTATATTGAGTGAATTATGGTTTGTTTCTTTGTAAAAATGAGATAAAATATTACAAATTGAGAGGCAAAAAGGAGAGGGGTGTCGGCCACAAGGAGGGGGAGAGAGAGAGAGAGATTTGATTTTATTTGAAATTGTAATTTATGTAATAAAATATATTAAATGTAATAATTTAGTAAGAAACAAAAATTTCTTGGAAAAGAAAATTTAATGAGTAGTTGTAAGTGTCACGCCCCGAAGAGTATCCTAAACGTGGCAGTCCGCCGCATATAATATTAAAGCTAATGAATGACAACATTAGTCATGCAGGAGCTTCGATATCACATGCAAGGCGTGCTTCCAAGATAGTAGGAGACTCACATGGGTATTACATTAAGTAAATAATAAAAGCAAGCAAGAACTATATAATAAAATAAGATCTTCATAATAATATCCTTACATCATCTTAGGGCATTCCCCCGCTTTAGAAGTCTTTCAAAATAATAGCAACTATGACACAAGCCTACCATAGAGATTTTTCTAGAAGCCTATGTTCGAAACTAAATACATATAGCTTCTCCCAAAAACTCATAGTAGCTTAAACTCGTACCTGGCAACGGGGCTTCTTGGGGCCAACCAAAGGTAATCATACGGTACGACAAAAAGCTATAAGGTATAAGTAAACTAGCTTAGTGAGATAATTCCATCTACAAGACATTCATAATTCAAATAAGTATTTAATCAATCATATGAGAATGCACCAAACATATAACAAAAAAAATACACCCGATTAACCTGAAATCAATCTAAGCATTTCGCATGGATTTTATGCCCTCCATGTTGAGGGTTAGGAGGACAGCCCTTACGACCATCAATATTTGCAGATTTATCGCTCCTGCTCGCTTTGTAGACTTCCTTTTCCTATAGCCCATGTAGACTTTCCGACCCCTACTAGTCACCACTACCATTTCCTCGTTTCTCCACACAAAGAATAGTAGTGAAATAAATGTGACTTACCATAAGATATGCAGAATTAAATATCATATTATTTAACCATAATAATGTTAGTTCAAGTTGAGGGTAATAACATAATTTCATCATATCAATACAAGAATCACAATTTATTTATCAAACCTTCTTCTATATTCTTAACTTGTATTCAACCAATCATAATTCCAAGTTACACAACCAATATTCATTTATCTTTTCTTAATTTCTAGTGCTACTACTTATAAGCACAAAATAAGGAAATGTAACTTAGTAAAGGATTAACTCACTCCATGTCGGTAGATCCTAATCGAAGTAATCTTCCAGAAAGATGATCTCGGGTCCTTCTCCACCTAAACAAGATGAAATACCCAAAATGAGTCTTTCATGAAATTCCTATTCTTGAAGATTCTAAACTTTTCTTAAAATCACGGTAAAATTGTATAAAAGAAAATGCCAACTTAAAATGGCTATAACTTGCTCATTTTAACACTGAATTTCGCATATAATATATCGTTTTCTACCTATTCAAAAAAATCTATCTATTTCTAAACTTATTTTTATCAAACTAAGTCGTTTGGGCTCCGAAAAAGTGGCGGACAGATTCACAATGAATTCTTATAAACTTGTTTTCTTTCTTTTATTTAAAGCTCATTTTGAAGAGATAGATATTATAACAATTTGTAAAATCTTTGAAATGTATATACATACATGTATTGACTCATATCAAATGTATGAAGTTTAATGAAGTTGTCTCAAATAAAAAGTAAAGTCTTTTAAATATTTTTGGAAAGTGAGAGCTTTTGAAATATTCCTTTTTATTTTGCTTTGAAAATATCTTAAGTTATTTCAAATGAGTTTTTTTTTTCCTAAATTTAATTTCC
Source organism: Combretum micranthum (assembly GCA_024138025.1). NCBI lineage: Eukaryota > Viridiplantae > Streptophyta > Magnoliopsida > Myrtales > Combretaceae > Combretum > Combretum micranthum. Next base: position 1,207,918 of record JAMXBD010000077.1, read on the forward strand.
ATAATCTCTTTAAATTCTTAAGGAATAATTTTATTTTCTAAGCTTAGTTTCCAACTTTTCTCTTGAAAGTAATAACAATTCTATGTTTGGAGAAATAATTCTTTGTTTCTTGAGATCATTTCATTTTGATAAAAAGAATTTCTATTACTTGATAAAAAGTGAAGTTTTAGTAAAACTTTTGTTTATTTCAAAAAGTTCTTTTCTTATGTATGTTTATGAGCTCCTCTAGATTTAAAAAAAAAAAGTTTGTTTAAGAAAATTACTTCTCATTTCTAGAAAAGAGTTCTTTATTTTTAAGAAGACATTTCCTCATTTATTTTTTTTTTTGTTGAGACAAAGCCATTATGTTCATGCATGAATATGAATCATAAAGTTATGTAAACATAAAGAAACATAATAACTTGAAAGAATAAGCTAATAAGGAAATAAATCAAGTATTGGAACCTTAGCTTCATCAAGGTATCCCGGGACTAAAAAAAGACTAGTCCTAAAAAGAAAAAGAAAATGTTTTGACTTGATGAGGACAAGTCTAAGACTAAAAAGACTAGTCTAAGACTAAAAAGACTAGTCTTAGAAACAATATGAAAGTAAATAAATTGCAAAACAAATGAGCTTATATGCTCTAAAAGATATATATAGCTACATAGATATATTAGACAGTTATAAATATAAAAGCAACATAAAGGAATTAGATTATGAACAAAAACAAAGTATGAATCTATTGTTGCTTTCTTTAACCTTCATGGTTTAGAAAACACACACTAAACTCATACTAAGTAGATGAACATAAAGAAAACTTGAAGAAAAATTATCTAAAAGAACTAAACTAGAGAGAACTTCTTGGGATGAAATTCTTGGAGAGTTTTTGAGATCATAACTATAGTAGAAGAGAGGTGTGAAAGAAGTGGAAGTAAGATGGGGTATTTATAGGAAAATATGGGAGATAATTTGTGTTAATTAAATAAATTGAAAATAAAACAAATTTGGGAAGAAGAAGAGGGTGGCCGACGCTATTTGTGAGGAGAGAGGGTGAAAATTCATTTTTTTGTATTTTGGTTAATTAAAAGTAAAATATGAAAGATGTGAAGTTGTATTGGAAATGAAAATGTGTAAGAAATAAAGGTATGGGTTGTAAGAGTAGGTTGTAAGAAAAAGTAGAGATAGATAAATAGTAAGAATAGTAGTAAATTGTGTGATGTAAAGTGGACATGACAATTTAAGTACCAGTAGTAAGAAAATACGTGTATAAATGCGATATCTGGTATTTTTAGCTACCGAAAAATTATGAAATTGATATTTTTAAAAATCTTATATTTTTACGAGTCTAACGGTATATTCGAAATATTTTTACTATTCTGAGCCCTGAGACACGTTTTTCAAGAACTGTGTCCGATCGGGTTCAAAACAAGTTACGGTTTTACTAAACTAATCTTTTTAAGCTTCCTTGGATAATTACGAACTATTCTATCACCTAAAATCTTTTTTATTCTCCTAGGGTTTCTTAAACAAGAATGCCGGATTTAAGCGGTTACGGTAAACTAGTGTTTTGTTGACTTTAGAAATCCGGTTGACTTCTAATTACGGTTTAATCTTTAAGTTGATTACAAAACTTCGAGGTTTACAGTAAGGTTGTAAGACTAGGGTATGGGTGTGTGTGTAGTAGGTTGTACTTGTGAATAATACTTAATAGTAGATAAGACATTTACTTTACCGATAGTGAAGAAAATACGGGAAAAAGACTCTAACTGTAATTTTTATTACCTGAAAAATTATAAAACGTATATTTTTGAAATCCTTACAAAATTTCGGTTCTAAAGATTATTTCAGAATATTTTTCTGAGTTTCTAATTCCGGGGCTCGCTTTTTCGTAATGAAGCTCGGGAAATCCCGGAATAGAAAATTTTTCGAAATCAAAACTTTTTATGGTTTGATATATGCTTTAAAACAATAATCCACATTAAATTATTCTACACAGGTTCTTTTAAATTGAAATCGAAGAAAAGTCGTATCTAAGGTTCTTAGGTTGCTCATACTAATCCTGTTTAGGGTTTTGGTTTCCGATTTCCGAAGTTTACTCAGTTACTAAGAAAACCGGGGTTTACAAGCGTAAAGCCACACGACATCATCAACCATTCATATAACCCATGCTTTGTCTTAAAAATAGTCTTCCATTCATCTTCTACTCTCATTCTAATATGATGGTAACAACTCTTAAGATCAACTTTGGAAAATATCTGTGAACCTTTTAACTCATCGCATATCATCAAGTCACAATATAGGATACCGGTACTTTACAGTAAGCTTGTTAATGGCTTTACTATCGATACACATCCTCTATGAAACATCTTTCTTAGGCTATAATATAGCTTGAAATGCTCATGGACTAATACTTTTCCTAACATAGCCCCTTTTGAACAACTCATCAACTTGTTTTTTTCATTCCTTTGCTTCCTTCGGATTCATCCGATAAGTTGGATGATGAGGCAACATAGCCCTAGTTGAAGATCAATGGCATGCTCTATTCTTCTAACATGTGGCAACCACTTAGGTAGCTCTTTAGGAAACATATTTGTAAACTCCTCTAATAAATGTTGTACTGTAGTAAGCAAAGAATCTTGCTCTATTGTCTCCAATACTCTTCTAACAAGCAATACATAGATTGACTCCTTAGCCTGTATGGCTAGATGGATATCTCCTAGTGATATAAACATATAGTTCTTCTTAATTTCTTTACTCATTTGTAATTGACTAACCTCAATGGTTGACATAGGATCTAATTTTATCTTCTTACCATCCTTTTGGAATGCATAAGTGTTTCTATACCCATCATGCAAAACCTTACGATCAAATAACCATGGTCTACCTAACAAAATATGAATGGCATACATAGGTAGCACATCAAATACAACTTGTAAACCCTCAAAGTTTTATGATTGGTTAAGCTTAAACCCTAATTAGAAGGTCAATCGGAAACCCTAAAGTCAACAAAACCTTAGTTGGACGCAACAATTTAAGTCCAGCAATCCCGTGTTTGCAACCCTAATTGAGTAAGTAAGAAATTAGTATGTAGAATAGTTTGTAATAACATAAGAGACCTTAAAAATATTAGATTAGCCAAACCTCAACTCGTATTGAACTCGATCGGATATAGTTTTCAAAAAACGTGTCCTAGGGCTTGAAATAGTAAAAATATTCAGGATATACCGTTAGACTCGTAAAATTATAAGGTTTTCAAAAATCAATTTTATAATTTTTCGGTAACTAAAAATATCAGATATAGCATTTATACGCATATTTTCTTACTACTGGTACTTTATTAGTCACATCTACTTTATATTACACTATTCTTTACTATTCTACACTATTTATCTATCTCTACTTTTTCCTTACAACCTATTCTTACAACCTATACACCTATTTTCTACAAATTTCATTTTCAATATAACTTCACATCTCTCACATCTTACTTTTCATTAACAAAAATACAAAAAAATAAATATCTCTCCCTCGCTCTCTCTCAATTTGCGCCGGCCCTCCCCCTTTCATACTCTATTTGTTTTAATTTTTATTTAATTAATTATCATAAATTACCCTCCATTTTTTCCTATGAATACCATCCCTCTCTTCCATTTCTTTTACACCTTTCATACATTACCAAAACTCTCACAAAACCTCTCTAAAAATTCTCTCAAAGTTTCTTTAGTTTTTCTTCTTTATAGGTAATACTCTCTTAAGCTTTCCTTATATCCATTTGCTTAGTTTGAGCATAGTGTATGTTTTCTAAACCCATGGAGGTTAGGAAAGCAACAATATGTTCATACTTTGTTCTTGTTCATAAATCTATTTTCCTTTATGTTGTCCATATTTATATCTAACTAAACATATCTATGTAGATATATATATCTTTTAGAGCATATAAGTTCACTTGTTATTGCAATTTATTTATTTTCATTACAATTTATTTACTTTTTTGCAATTCATTTACTTTCAAGTTATTTTAAGACTAGTCTTTCTAGTCTTAGACTTATCCTCATCAAGTCAAAACAGTTTTCTTTTCTTTTGGGACTAGTCTATTCTTAGTCCTGGGAAGTCTTGAAGAAGCTAAGGCTCCCAATACTTGACAATTATTATTAATATGCTCATTTGTTTCTTATATTCTTTTATCTTATCTTGTGATATTTTTATATTTTATAAACTATATGATCATATTCATGCATGGCTAATAAGTTGTTGTCCAAATAAAAAGAGATCTTTTTAATGAAAGAATAAAATTCTATCACTAAATAAATGTTTTTCCCAAGACTTAGAAAATTTTTTTCAAATAAATTCCTTTTAAAAAAAAATTTTACATAACCTCATCGTGAAATTTCAAACTATTGATAAAGAAGTTTCTTCAAAGTCTAAAGATACTTTTTTTTCAAATAACAACATAAGAAATTTTGATATGTAGATAATAACTTGATACTATTTTTACCAACTTTCTAAAACTAAGGGCTACACAAGTTTTCAAGAAAATCAACTTACAAGTCTTAAGAAACCCACTTAGAAAAAAAAAAATGAAATTTGTCAACAAGCTAAGAAAATAACATTTTAAGGAATAAACTCATTTAGTACTACTAAAGAAATTTTTTTTTTTGAAACTTTAAAATATAATTGGTAGGCAACTTAAAAAGAGCAAACTTTATTTTCAACTCACTTTTGATAAACTAAAGAATCCTAATATAGAATATTAGATTTTGATCATCCGAAAATTTATAAGTTACTTCAACCACATAAGGTAAAGATTAACAAATCCAATTTTCCAAAAACTAGAAAAGGTTATTTTAAGGAAATTAATTAAATGAGACAATACCTATAGCATCATGCATAAATTATGACTCTATTTATATGCCCAAGGAATTCATTTCAAGGATATACATATTTGAGTTTTACTTAAACAAGCTTTAGTGAAGGAAGGATTAGAAAATGTTGTTTCTCAAGAAGGGGATTTTCGTGGTAGATCTATCCCCCTCTGATCCGAGACCCAAATGAACTTTTATAGTAAAAATAACCTCAGAAATGAATATATCTTTTTGAGTAGGTAGAAAAAGACATATAATATGCGAAATTCTGAGTTAAAATGAGCAAGTTATGGCCATTTTAAGTTGAAACTTCCTTCAATCCGATTTTTACCGCAATTTAGAGATAGACTTAGAATCTTTGAAGTAGAAATTCTATGAAAGACTCATTTTGGGTATTTCATCTTGTTTAGGTGAAGAAGAAACCGATATCGCCTTCTTGGAAGATTATTTCGACTAGGAGCGACCGTCATGTAGTGAGTTAATCCCTTACTAATTTCATTTCCTTGAATGTGCTTGTAAGTAGTGGCACTAGAGATTAAGGAATGATAAATAGATAAATGATTGCATGAATGAATTGAATGAAGTGGTTGTTGAATAGAAAGCTAAGTATATTGAAAGAGGAATTGATGAATAATTTATATTTTCCTGCAATGGTATGATGAATATTGTTTGGTCATCTATAACTTGAAATTGACAATAAGTGGATCGACCAATGTTAAAAATAATACATGCATGACATGTTGTGAATCACATTTATTTTTCACTACTATTCTTGGTGTGGGGAAACGAAGAGTTGTAATGGTGGTTAGTAGTAGCCGGAAAATCTAAATGGGCAAGTAGAAGCCAGTAAGTCTGCAAACATTAATAGTCGTATGGGTCGGTAACCACCCAACCCTTGACATGGAGGGCATAAAATCTATGCTACACATGGTTTCCAATTAATCGTGTGTATTTTGTTTTCTCATGTGATTATTGCATTCACATATGATTGTCTAAAACACTTGTATGTTTTATGGAAATGCTTTGAAGAAGGAAGTTATCTCACTAAGCTAGCTTTGCTTATACCCCTATAGCTTTCTGTTATAGTTTGATTACTTGTGATTGACACCAAGGAGCCCTTTTTGTCAGGCATGAGCCAAAGTCACTAGGAGTTTTTGAAAGAAGTTTACATATTTAGTTTTTTTTTTTTCGAGTGTAGGCTTCTAAGAAAAATTTATATAGTAGACTTTTGTTATATTCTTGTATGTTTTCAAGATGGCCTAGATTAGTATGGCTTTTAGAATGGGGAATGCCCCTAAGAAGTTGTAAGAATCTTTATCTTAATGATTATTTCATGTTTACCTTTATAAGTTCTTGCATGCTTTTATTATTTGCTTAAATAACACCCCCTTGAGTCTCCTACTATCTTGGAAGCACGCCTTGCACATGATATTGAAGTTCTTGCATGACTAAGATTATCATTTATTAGCTTTAATATGCAGCGGACCGCCACGTTTAAAGTATCTTCTGGGGCGTGACACAACTTCATCCCTATACTTGTCACCTATATTGAACGGTACTTTCACTTGTTTATTCACTTGTTGCTCATTAAGCCAATGTAACTAATAAGGCTTAAGATGTGGAATAATAGTCATATTCAACTTATCAACTAGAGTAGTAGCAGCAACATTAGTGCAACTGTCTCCATCAACGATGAGTGCATACAAATTTCCTTTCACTCTACGAGCCACATGAAATAAATTTTCTCTTTGATCCTCTTCAGAAGATTGAGAAACATTAAGAGCTTGTCTCAACACATTAATACTCATATACTGATATTCTTGCTCCTCATTAGCCTTAACATCTATTTCTCCATAATAAGTATGTAGTGAAGCAACAATACTATTTGATTCTTCATAATCATCTTCTTCTTCTTTGATAACAACTTCACCATAGATACTCGTCATAGCTCTTCTGTTAGGACATTGAGAAGCAAAATTTCCAATTCCTAAATACTTAAAACATTTAATGTCGTGTGTTTTATCACCAAATCCATCTACTTTATTAAAACTTCCATTCGCATTAGCGGTTCCCTTACCCTTATCATGATTATATCTATCACTTCTTGCAAAATTTCTAGATTCCTATTATCACCAGATTTATTAAAAGTGTTTTTATCACACTTCTTGCTATCTTCAAGGGGATCATATCTTTAAAGTTCTACTACACAATCAATCTCATACTTCAGCTCTATTACAAATCTTGCAACTGTTTACTTAGGTGGCCAGTAGCATCACTTATGATCATCAACAATTCAAAATCTTGTGCATACTCTTCCACATTCTTACCCCCTTATATAAGAAACTGGAGGTGCATGAAGATCTCTTGCTTGTAATAAGCAAGCACAAATCTTTTTCTTAGTCATCGTTTCATCTCTTGCCAAGTTCGAATTTCCTCCTCATTATCTACTCCCCTTGTACTCACTAGATTCTTCCATTATAATGTAGCATACCCTGTAAACTCAACAACAGCTAATCAAACTTGCGTATGTTCTGCCATATCATAACATGTATATAATCCTTCCACCTTATCCTCCCAATTAAGATAGTCATCTACTAAACCACTTCCACTAAAGGAAGGCATATGTAATTCAACATGCTCTAAACCCTTGGTTGGCTTAAATTCTCTTCCATAAGCATCTTCGTAATCAGGATTACCCCATCTTATCTCTCCTCGCTTGCCATAATCAAGTGGCGGTAGGGGTGGTGCTACCTCACGGGATTGTAACACATTAAGATTTTGTAACAACTGTTGTATTGCCTAGATTATTATATTAACTGTGTTATTGGTTGGTTCATTGGGTTAAAACCATTTTTAAAGAACACAAAGTTGAATTTTTCTAAAGCTTATAAAACTAATAGGTTCGGCTCAACTGTAAAAGCAACTACCAACATCGGTCAAGTGCATCTACCGAAGTACCATATAAAATATTAGGTCGTAATCTAGGGGATCGTTGGCATCTACCTTATTCACATTTCATCTATTATCTAGCAAAAAAAATTTAGAAGATCATAATAAAACAAAAGCTATACTAAAGTTAATGAAAATGTACAAATGTTCTCATGGTAAAATTGAAGATGGGTGTAAAAAAGCAAGAGAGAGACCCTAGGGATTTGATTCACCAATTCCTTATCATGTGATTTCTTGAAAAAAATCAGAGAGAGGTTGTTTGCTGGTGTATTTACACTGTTTGATTCAGTAGGTTAAGTTAAAGCCTCTTCCAAGTCAGTAACTCTAGATCTAGAGCGGACTACCCGAATCTCTTCACAAGTTATCATCAGTCTAGATCCACATAAAGCTTAAGAATATTTTGTTTCAAAACCAACCTAATGAATTTAAAAAACATGTGGCAGAAAGTTTTACTATCCCTCTCTCAAGGCAATTATGTGCAATTCCATTAGTAGCCTAGCTTTATTCAAAAGAACTATCTCTCAATCTATTCAGTTGAAATAACGCATAAATATAAAAAGTACACCATGCATTTAGACTTATGAAAATAAATTCAAGCTACTAATTATAAATACCAAGTTGATGTTTACTTGAAAGCACATTTGAAATCACATGAATCATAATTTGGATTCATAAACCTTAAGCTGTAGGAGATTATTTCTCCATGGATGTAGACATTAAGCATGAATTCTGAAGAAATGATTTGGAATTAACAAAGAATATTACAAATTAAGTTTAAAGTCTTGTAAAAATATAAACAATGGGTTAAAATGATTTTACCTATAAAACATGAGACTTTTCAGCAAAAAGAAACAGCTCTTTTGTTCAAGAATTCTCTCCTTATTCTACATTAGGAATTTGTTACATTGCTATATACTATTATTGCATGTCTATGCACGTTTATTTATAGGCTAGGGGCACAGATTTCATGACGATTTTCTTTGCTGACATAGTAGATTCTTTATAATAGAATCCGTGCTTCATTTCACACACACGCGTTTGAATTGCCAACTTAGGAGATGACTTTTCGTAGGGTAAGGTCAAGTGCTCGAATGTTACTTGAAAGTCAGGGCTCAACGTAAGCTATGTCATTCTGCTAAAAATAGGCTTGAGTCTTTATCTAGATTCAATCGTGGGGTAAATTGAGATCGTCGAGGGCTCGAAGTTAGTACTCAATCCAAGCTATGCTTTTCCTCTTAAAGTGTGGTTTTTGTCCAGCTTCAGTCGCGGGGTAGATTAAAGGCTCAATATTGTGGCGTGATAGAAGCTCTTCCATAAAGTTTAAGGCTCGATCACCTCAAAACAAATACCGAAATTCATGTTAAGGGCTCGATGTAGAGTGCGTGAGACTATTTTGCCTTACTTTTGGCTTGACAGGCACTTTTGCAAGACTCAATCAGTTCTGTTTTGCACAATTGATGTTGTTTTGCTTTAATATGGTTCAAATCACTTTGTTTTTGCTTCATTTTAATTCTAGGAGCTAAAAAACAATATTTAAATGATAAAAGAGCCTGACTCATTAGAAGTTTACCAAAAATGCATTACATTAAGCCAAATTCTATGAAAAGAATAGATAAAATAAATACTTATCAGTTATTTGAAGTTTATAGCTATAGTTCATACCCCATTCATCTTCAACCTAAACACCAATATTACCTATACCATTGCTTGGAACTCCCCTGTTTCCACAAACCCACCATTAACATCCTCACCAAAATTGCCATGCACACTTTTTTCAACATATTAATAATATGTGACTAGTAATCAAACCACAAATTCAAAACGGTATTAAATCCTAATATCTAATCATAACCTCAAATCTTAATCATGTACGAACACGATAACGCTAAAGACAACTAACAGTAATAGTGCTTTGAACTAAAAAGCATGACACCTAGGAACTTAATCATTAGTGTATCTATGATCGGTAAATAATTACTTAAAGAAGCCCTAAGACTTGATGCAAGTATTAGGATTTATAAGTAAGATATGATAGCGTTATTAAGGATATTAGCACTAGAATAACCCAAACTACACTCTCACTAATTTGATATGACTCACAAATTAACTAGAGTAGTTTGTTACTTCTATAAAAAAAATTGATAAGAACACAACAATTTGCAAAGAATGATCACAAGAAAAGAAAGTTAACGTGAATGCAATAATCTGATTAATGTTTACAAATAATTCCTATTTATAGTCATGACCTGATATCTAAAATAGGAAAGTTAACTAAGAAATAGAAAGTTATCTAAAAGATAGAATAAGAAGGTTACAAAAAATTGAAAAGATTGAAAAATCTATCATAAGATTAATGTGTAGTGTAGCGGATTCCATGGGCAAGGTCTTGTAGATTACGGGCATGAGTAAGACCATGATATCTACTGAACATTTCCTTCAAGCCGTGGATTGCAACTATTTGCAAACAGAATGCACTGTTGGGACAACCGGGGCATCATTCAACGCATGGTTGTTTTTGTTACTTTAATCGTGGCTTCACATTTCAAGTCAATTTGAACCGCGGGAAAGAACACAGACACTTCAACGGCACGATTTTCATCATCTACTAAATTTCCTTCATTCTTTGCACAAATTGATACACATTCATCAATGTGATGAATTCCATAGCTATAAAGGAAGTTAAGCTCATCCTCATAAAATCTATTCATCAAAATCTTCTAAACTAAGTTTCACAATCCTCTAGCTCTAGGTCTTATTATTGGGCCCTTGGTTTGATTCCCATCAAGTACTCTCACCAACCCTTAATATAACTTTATTGTTAACTCGTACTAGCATTAACTCCTGTGTAAAGATCAGCTATGATGATTCTTGTAACCAAACAAATTTATAGGGGAGTGAGCAAGCTACAACTTAGTAAAATAACTTGATTTCGACACATATCAAACAATATCAAGACAGTTTAATTAACAAGCATATGTCATGAAATAATGATGTGATCGTACCAAACTTTAAAATTTATAAATCTAAATTAATTCCTATGATCAAATTAGGCAGTGTACCTATCTATAGTAGCATAGAATTAAACGAATATCGTCCTCAGGGATCTATTGAACAAGTACTAGAATCACCCTTTTTCTACTATTTAATCTAATCATATAAAGAAATATCTAATCTTTAACTATTAATCATCTAAATTATCAACCTTAGAATCAATTGTATTGCTTTAACAAATAGATATCAATTACAAGACGTACCCTTAATCTTGATCCACCCTAACCCTAATTTTTATAACAAAATATTGATTAATGAAATATTTATGCTTCACAATGCAGAATCACATAAATAAATCGATCACTCCCTCGAGTTAATCAATTCCTAATCTCATATGAGATAATGGAGACCTCTCCCTCACTAACGCCATAAAAGATTGCATTCAAGATCAAGATTCTTAAATAAAGATGGAATCTTTATTGCAAAAGATCAAAGCTTTCCTACCTCTAGTAAAACATGTAATCCCTCTATTCATATAGATTTATCCTATAGATGAAACCTCTTTCTATCTAACAAGAATCAAACATGTAATCAATCTGTACAAATCAATCACAAGACAATTATAACATATGAATAGATGTAAAGACATAAACTTTCATTGATCAAGAATCAATTCAAATCACATATGGGTTTAGGTTTCACAAGACTAGGGTATAGAGATTTACTCCTCCATAGATTTCACAAAGAAAACAATAGATCTAAAGGAGTAATCCATGAACATGATAAACAAATAATAAAACCCTTTTGATTGTTGTCTTGTAATCTCCAATGAATTCCTAGCAATCTTGCCTCTAAAATTCATGTCTTTTTCTCTCCTGGGTTTGGAATAACAATAATGATTCTATTAGAAAGTTGGAGCTATTTATACATTTTGAAATGTTATTGAAAGTACACCACCAAGTACACCACAGTGCTTGTGTACTCTGGAAAGTCATCTTTTTCTTCTTAGATCATGTTCTATGCTTCAACACTACCTTGTACACTCCCAATGCAGTAGCTAGGGCACAATTTGGAATAGTTGTTAGTCATGTTTTGAAGCTCAACACTAGCATCTACTTGGCCATGTTGAAGGTTGTGTACAATTGAAATTCAAACTTTTCGATCATTTGCCAGATTTCTTCTCGTTTTTGCTCAAATCATCCTTAAACTTTTCAAATGTCTTTTCCAAAACCTGAAATAAATATAGAGCAATTAAGCATCCTTTTCTTGATAGTTTCACATAAAATCCATCAAAAATCATATCCAATAGTATAAAAAATAACGGTCTTCTAATACTTATCAAATAAGCAAACATATGTAGCAAAAACAAGCTTGGACAACCAAAATCCAAACAGGGTGTAGATTTTCACTCTCTTACCTAGGTTTTAGGAACCAGTTAACAAATAATTCATGTCCAGGTTATATTAAGAACTAAGGAAGGAGAAATACCATTCATCTCTTTCTTATCATTTTATGTTTAAGTGTCTTATAGCTCAACTTAACCTTAGAACTCAGAAACCCATTAAATATTAGCCATTTCGTATTAATACCATAATCAACGTTCCTTTGGGTGCCTACTTAGTTTATGTGGAACCGAACAAAATAGTGATAACCTTTTGTAGAACTAGGATTTATTTTCTTTTTACCATTAAAACTTAATATTACCATAAAACCAAAATGTTAATATGTAACGAGATTACCATTTAAATGCAGTTTATGCAGTCGTGCAATGCATGTCCATTTAGTTTAATGTCTGATTAGGGTTTATGTCCGATCAATTAATGACCACACAAATTTTAGACAGTCCTAATGTACATCACACAATCATTTTCATGCAAGTGGTTATCACTTTTATTATTGAAGCTTATCAATCATCCACACACCATGTAGCATACATCATACCCAATCCCCAAACACATAGCCAATTACAAATACATATATGTATATATATTAGAACATATGCCCTATATTACAAGCACAAGCAATATAACAATATAGGGTTACCTTGTACATCTTACTTAGTTGTCGTAGTAATTGACTGCAAAATCTGGATACTCATAGTTTCTATTGAAATAAGATAATAAACATCCATTACTAAACATATAACTAAATATTAATTCCTATTAGTGTCGAAGTATCCTAAATCTTTGTTTAATTCTTGATACATTTGTCTATCCATTAATTGGAGAAACAAAGGAAAAGTCATTATAGTTTACAAGACTTTAGTTATTTAGTGTAGGTCGAGGGCATAATTGAGGTCACGAAGAGACAAGGTAGGTGATCATGGGCGTGATCAAGATGGTGAAGAGAAATGGTATTTTCTCCACTAGTTTTGCAGGCATGGTCATGGTCGTGAGGTGACCGAGGGTTAAAGTGCGATCGTTGATCGACTTGGGTATGAATTTCAAGGTTGATCATGACATAAGTTATGGCTGTGATATGTAGGATATTCAACTTTAAGAAGATCAAAAGGTATGTCTCGATTGTGATGGATCTTGAATATTATTTCAGTAGAGATCATGGTTAACGCCGCAGCCATAATTAATATTGATTTTGAATTTCTAGCAAATCACGACCTAATCGTGGTCGTGATTTATCACCACTTTAAATATGATCGTGTTTAATAAGTTTAATAGTTGAAATTAAATCTATCATTCTTTCATTTGGTCGAAAAGTTTAAGTGTAAGCATTTACTGTACTTTTTCTTTTTTTACTATATAAACTATCATGTTTATCTTCACTAAATGAAGTTGCAGGTCCCAAAATGGCAAGCGGGGGGTGGGTAAGGGATGAATTGTTTGTTAAAAATTTTTCTTAGAGAAATATAAAATAACTTTTTTGATTAACTTTTTTTTTGAAATTATTCAATCAATTTCAAGCTTGTGAAACTTGTTACTTAAGCTGTTTTATGGTATTTATGCAACTGATATGTTGCAAATAAAATGATAGAAATTAAAGTACAAGAAAATAAAGGAGATGACAATTTATAGAGGTTCCTTCTTATGAGTTGGTCCTCTCTTTTAGCTCTACCATAGAGGATCCAGCCTTTCACATCGGTCATCCCACTAATCCAATAAGCAAAGAAAATTTACAAACACCAATAGCTCTTGCTCTATCTTTCTAGCTTACCACTTAGCTATGCACAAACTACAAACTTTTGTAATCTCAATTCTATGTTAATCTTCACTCAAATAGCAAAGAGACAGTTGAGTAAAATGACAAAATATAAGTTCTCTAAATTTAGCTTGGAATCTAAAATGAAATGTATATGAAGAAATGAAGCTTGTAGTGTTTGTTAGATGCTCAAAGAGCTTTTTACAAAGTGCGAATCAAAACTTTCGTTGTTGTTATTGTTATTCTTCTGAAACTTGAAATCTTGAAAATATACGCTCTTCTTTGAATGGCCTCTTTGATAATATCTTTAAACTTTCATAATATCCCATAAAATATTCCAACGTTTCCTTGGTTAAGCGGATAAGACTGATATCCTTATATTTATGGGCTTAAAATGGTCAATTCAAAATTTTGATCGCTTGATTTTGTCTTAGTTGCTAACTTGAAATATTGGAAAAGAATACATCCTTGACATTTATCTTAATTTGATCCTTTAACAACCTTGTTTGGATAAATTGAATTTAAAGATACTTGTTAAGTTTTAGATAATCTTTAGCTGATATCTTTATCTTTATCTTCATCCATTGATATTGAAAATGTATCATAATAAACTTTGTAAAAAGATCTTCATTAAAATTAAATTGCGAAAGCTACCACAACTTGCAAACAACTTCTTAAAAACTTAGATAAACAATCAAAGAAAATCTCCATAGATTATTATCCTCCTTATGTGGAAAATTAAGTATATTACCAAAATACACTTAATTAGTGGAGTTGAGCCTTCAAATAAATCTAACTTATACTTTGATTTGAGATATTCTACATGATCACTCATTTTGTAAAAAAGTAAAGTCTTTCCAATCATCTGCTTAAGTGTCTATTGAATCATTATTGGAATGTCTTTTTATCTGTCTGCTTAAGCATTTGTCATATTAATAGAAGACCTTGTTCTATACACTTAAAACAAATTCATTACTTATCACTTAACTTTTTTGTTATCATCAAGACTTATTTAAGAGAACTCAAAAAAAGTTACACTAATTCAAAAGGTTTTAGGTAGTGTACTAAGGACCTAGACATGATCAAATCCATAAAGTTAAATCATTTTATCCTTTTTAAGTTTGATTTAGTTCATCCACTCATTATGCTAACTGAACCTAATGTTAATCAATGAAATGTGTATGCCTTAATAACTGAAATGAGGTACATCATAATCTTATTGACAAAAATAAGCTTATTGTAATCTTTGAGAAAGATAGAAATTACCTTAGTTTGAGGAGAATTGAAGATAGTTTCTTCTTCTTTCTAGGAATGCCAAAACCCCAGGTAAGGAAAAGATTGATGAAGTTTTATAAAACTTAGAATTCTCACACAATGGATTATTAAGAAGATGTCTTACCATAGTTTGATCGTTAGCTTTTGTATGATTATTTCACCTACTTTTTCAAGGATTTTGTAAATAATGTTTGTGTATGATTTCTTAAGGATCTTTCTCATGCTAAAGGTAGTGGTTTAAGGGACATTTCTATGTTGTTATGCTGTGCTAGTGCAAGAGAGAGAGAATTCACGTGGAAATGGAGGGAGGAAGTTAAGTTTTATTTATTTAGTTTTATGTTTATTATAAGAGATATAGTAATAATTACATTATATCTTATTGTACAACAAAATTTTTCAAAATTTGGTATTTTGTTTCATGAAGCAATCATGTCTAGCTAGTGAAGGATCTACATACTTCAATTATCCCATGCAAGTGGAAGCATGTAGAACGGACTTTGTTTAAGAAATGCCATTGTCAACAATTAATGAAGGAAACCCCATGGGAATTAGACAAGCTGGACCCTCTCCATGGCAATTTACGGTAGGAAGGACTTTATCAGGCATTTTGGGTAGTTTTGAAAGATATTAAGTGTAGGTTTTAAGAATCAAAGCTTATAATATATAAGATGAATAATTTATGATATCAAATAGACATTAATGAGTGCATGAATAAATCATTAATTAATTCAAGACAATAATGTTGAGAATTACTTCTAGGTCTCAAATCTCATAAAATATAGTTTTTGAATTATTATATAGTGTTATATTTATGTGATTGGGTAACATTAAGGTTTTCGTATACCTAATTAGGGTTTAGGGCTTGTAATGGATAAATTAAGATATGCTGCTATACAAATTCAAAATGTTCTCATTTTCATATTTTCAACACTAAAATCTTAGTTTGAGCCTTACCTTTGTAATTTGAGCCTATTATCAAATACTATTAGGTATTTCTCAATCTGGCGATTTATTTTAAGCCATTGTTTGCTAACCAATATATTCTAAAAATTTACAAGTTCACACTATACTTGAAAGCTATCATTATATAACCATTTTTAGCAAGATTTTGACCTTCAACAAGTAATCTAGTTTTTGCTATTTTTTTACTATCGAGGGCATTTACTTGCTTTGGTTGTTGAGTAAACATAACCTTAAGTACATCGTAAGAGATAGGTTTCTAGCGATAATTAAGTGGCTACTGTATTGTTGTCTATTGTGTCTGGAGTTTAATTTCTCAATTACTGAACTTAAGATAAGAAAAATCTCAGGGATTACAAATAACCACTGACTGAGTTTGTGGTTTCTTTTTTGGTTAAAACCTAAGGAAACTTTATAAGAATCTAGCCAAGAGTAGCTTCAGAAGGTAAAGCCAAAATTCTATATCTTTACAGGGAAGAAGTATACGTTGAAGGGTTGATAGGTCACTTACTCCTCAAATTATTCTACTCCCTCGCTTTCCTCTTGTATCATTTTGAACATGCCACAAAACTATCCATCAAGGTAGCCCAAGGGTAACCATAATTAGTTTTCATCGTATTAGGAAAAGAGGGCTTTATAGAAAGCATAGAAAATTCAAGTTGTACATGATATCTATTCAAACTTTGGAGTCAATCATATTAGTGACTTAAGTTACATAAAATGGTTTTTGAAAAACGATGTCTACAGTTCAATGAGTGGTGTTAGGACCATGTGATGTTTTCATTTTGGCCTTTCCAATTCCTAATTTCAAAAAGCAAATGCAAGCTATACGTGAAGATGTTGGAAATTGGAAAGGGAGAGGTCTTCATTTTGCCTTCTCTCTCCTCTTAACTATTTTTGTTTTGCATTTTTTTTTTAATTTTTGCTTGACTCACTTATGAACCACTAATTCCACGAGTCCATTGCCTGATTCAAGGCCAAGCGATTCAAGACTTTCCTGGATCAGCAGTTCCAGGTGATGAACCATCTTGACCCACTAAAATCGGCAAGTCATTAGATGGTTCAAACTTACTACTCATAGTTCGGTTCTCAGTTCGAGAATCAACAGTGATGAGTCATCGATTCCCAATTGAAGCTTCATAAGTAACCCCATTAGAAACATTCTTTAATATGCTACTAATTAAGAAGTTAATGAATCAATTTAATGAAATGTAAATGTATGTAGACTTAGTTATGCACAATCAAAGTTTAAGGACTTAAATTGCATAATGATCCACATCCAAAGGGTTTTCTTAAAAAACTATAATAAATTAAGTTTTGTAACTTCTATTATTATAATTTGCATACATTATCCTAACATAATTTTGATGTATTTAAAAATATTATAAATAAAAGATAATTTTTTCATCATATGTGTTTAATTTTCTATATGTATATATTTACATTAAAATTCCCATAAATATTCGAATAATAATATTGATACACTATTAGTGAAAATTTGTTTCTATGTCATTGTATTTCTTTTTGGTCAAATAAATATTAGGAGAAAGATATCCAAGTCAAGTGTGTTGATGATCATTTTTTGAATGGGCCTCTTAGGTCCAGTCCAGTGTATGAAAACCTTTTGGTTGAATCAATATCTAGAGGGATATTAATAAGTAGACTAATACACTGTATAACTAATATCATTATAACTAAACTAAGGGAAATATATCTAAGTGCATCGATGGCCATTTCTTTTATCTGCCATCCTAGCTTGAGGTTGGCATATAAAGACTCTCACTAAGACAAGATAGGCTCATGATAGGTGGCGTGATGCAAGAGGTCGCTCTCCATTACCTTCTCTTCTAAAACACATGTTTGCTACTGCCCTATAAAAGATAGAGAGGGGAAGAAAACATGTCTTTTTAGGATAGGTTTGCTCCCTCATACATATATCCCTCGGTATGTAAGACTAAGGGGCCTTCCTAAACAAACTGTCACTCATCAACCTCAATTAAGCTGTAACACCCTAAAATAAGGACTTTACAACTCGCTACGTGTCCTTCACTCTATAAGAACACGCCAAGGCTATAATTCTAATCCATAAGTAGACAATATATAAAACTTCAAAAACTCTCATAAATGTTACCTATTTAAGTTATCTCATAAAAAAAATTCTTTAAAGAAAAACATCTTATTAGCATAAAACCAAAGCCAACATAACTAATAGTCTTAAAACATCAAAGAAAACTTATAACATATACCAAAGTTTATAAAAGAAAATTTGCAAAACTTCATATAATCTTCCGAGTCTATCTTTAGGATCCATAAAAGTCTAGAAATTAGCAGGATAGTCCGTTCCACTAGCATCTTCCTCTTTATCTACATAAATATCATATCTTAACAGGTCAAACATAACTGGATTTGCACTTATTCCTGAAAATGATATAGGAATGAGTGAAAACACCCAGTACATCAAACCACACACAAATAGATATGCACACACAAAATAGATATTCTCATGTAACTAATCCTAATGCAACAAATACAATTTTATTATTTATAATTAGTCGACAAACAACACAGTTCAAAACTATAGTATTCTAGTTCCAAATCTAGAGTATCTCATCACTCCTGAAAAACAATCAATATATAAAGTAAGTAATTATACATATATTGGTGTTCAGAATTTCTTACACACCTATGACCATACTACCAAAACATAATCTACCATAATCATCTCCAGGTGTAACTCCACTTGGGACAATGCCACACAAGGATCATCAGGTTGCCAGCATTAGTATCACACTCTACATGGTCTTTACTAACCATAGCCAAGCATAAGCATAAAAAAATTAAATATGTCATATTGAATTAGGTCAATTTAGAGTCTTAATCCTACAGCACATACAACAAGCAAGTCTAAGCCTACAAGCACATATAGCAAATAAAGTAAAGTTGTACTTGAATCAAATTCCATAAACAAGATTCTAAATCACCCAAATCTCCTTTAGAAAACAAATTCTAATTCACCAAAACATGATAATATGAACAGATCAAATTCAATAACATACACCATTGAATAAACCTAATTTCATATTGTAAGCCCTGGAAAATTTCAGTAAATAATTTCAAGATGAACTTCGAAAATAAACCCTAAACCAAATTAAAACCGAATTTGAACAAGTCCTAAATCACGAACGAATCCAGAAATTTCTTAATCTTGAGAAAATGAAAATCCTTAAAAACAAACTAAGAACTCAACAAACTCCAATTCCAAAACCACTACGTACGATAAATTCTATACGTAACTCCGACTTATAAAATCGGGTAATATAGAACCCAAAAACAAATTATTAAAAAGTAAATAACAATTAAATTTCGGGAATGAAACCCAATTCAAGAATTCCGAAAACATTAAAAGATATTAAATACTTACAAAAATGAAATGTAAAATAGATTTCTCAAATTAAATATGTTGTATAAACATAAAATATCAGTTTCCATTTTGGCAAGGATCTAAACCAGGAAAAAAAAAATCACCTGGAAACCCTAAGTGGAATACAATAGCTTAAGTCCGACAATCTAACACCCTTAACTCTAGAGGCCGAGAGGTAGTTTAAATATATAGAATAGCTCGTAGTAATATAAGTTTATTTAAAAACATCAGATTGGTAAATTTTTGACCTATTTTGAACCCGTTCGGATACAAAATTCGAAAAGCGTATCCCGGGGCTCGAGATATCAAAAATATACCATTAGTACCGTTAGACTCGTAATTCCACAAGATTTCTAAATATATCAGTTATATAATTTTTCGGGTTATAAAAGTTACAGTTATAACCTTTTTATCGTATTTTCATTTCTACATGTAATTGATTAGTCTTTTGCACTATTCATTTTATTTCATTACACAATTTTATTATTTTTATAATGTATACCCCGGGTTTCCTAGTAATCAAGTAAACTTCGGAAACCGGAAAATAAAACCCTAAACCGGTTTAGTTTAAGCTTTGTGAGAAAGACTTAGAAACCCTATATCCGGCTTTTCTTCGGTTTCATATCAAAAGAAATTTTATAAAATAATTTAATATGGAATATTGTTTCAAAGTGTTGTAAACCCCGGTTTTTTAAGTAACCAAGATAACTCAAGAACTGGAAACCAAAACCCTAAACCGAAATAGGTTAAGACTGGAGTGAGAACTAGGAACCCTAATTTCGGCTTTTCCTCGGTTTCCAAATAAGAAAACTTTTATAAGCAAAATTAATTTGAATATAGTTCTTGATTATATTTTGCAACAAGAAAAGATCAGATTTTAAGAAAATTTCAATTCCAGGTCATCCCGAGACCCATTATAGAAAAGCGTGCCCCAAACTAGAATTTCAAAAATTTACTTGTGAATACTCATTAGAATCTAAATAAAATAAGGATTTCAAAAATATAAATTTCATAATTTTCGGGCTTACGAAAAATACAGTTATAATCTTATTCGTATTTTTCTTACTACGGTAATTAAGTTGTCTTGATTACTATTCACTATTATTCACAAGTACAACTGATGACTACTCATTTGTACACCCTATTCTTACTACCACTCAATTCCATTTTCCTTTCCAAGGACTTTTTTTCCAAATAATTATTATAAGTTATGTCACTTTATGTACATCCATCAAAACAAATCAATCAAAACAAGTTAATAAAAAATAAAATCCCTCTTTTTCTCATGCATTGCCCCCCCTCCCCCCCAAATGAAGCTCCTATTGTACAATATTTTTTTTAGTATTTTAGTCCCGTTTAACCTAATCTCATTTTATATATAAACTACATTTTCTCTCTCTTTCCTCATTCTTTCATTTTCAAACTTTCTAAAAGGTAAAGGAAGCTCTCATTCCTCTTTTTTTTTCCCTATGCCGTGAGCTTATGGCCTCCCACACACACACACACAACTTGTTTCTTTTTCTTTTATTCCTATTTTACTCTAAGTAAATGAACTTTTACTCCTTCTACTCATAGATCTTTGTAATGGCTAGGTTATTCTTGGATATTTCCAATTAAATGTTCCCATGATCTCTTGATAGGGATAAGGAAATATCTAAACAAGAATACCAAACCATCACTAGTAGATCTTGTATTTCAAGGAGCTTTCATGCCATAAGCTTTATGATTTTTCATCAAAAGGTGTTTTGAACAAAAGATCTTTTATAAAAATGTAGTTTTTATGTTTTCAAAACCTATTTAAGCACTTGATATAGTAGATCTACCATTTCACTACTCATATTCATGTAGGCATTTAAGATCTCATCATTATTTTGAGTTTATGTGCATTAATGGTCTTTAATGCTTTTGTCCTTAGTAAATAACCTTCCTAGTATATAGATCTATAGGTAGATGAGTTAATAATATCAAAAAGGAAAACACTTTTCAAGAAATGAGTTAGTGTAAATTCGGATGACTTGGGAACCCTAGTTGAAAAACCCTTTTACCAACTTCTAAACATGTGTTTTACAAGAAAAATAAAGCCTATAGGTGATAGATAATGTTTGGTAATATTTTCATGAGTTTAAATGAGTTTTGCTAAAGAAAATATTTAAAAACAAGAGATGAAGTTTAATAGGAGTTTGAGTTGAAAGTCTTGGAAAGCCAAATTCGTAAATAATGGTAGATGGTTTAGAAAACACTAGTTTCCAACTTCAAAAATGGTATTTTCTTAAATAAATGAAGTCTTTAGGGTATAGGTAAAACAAATACTTAAAGTTCTAAGTATAAAGTGCATTTTTCTTAAAAGAATCAACTTGAAAATGAAGTTTTCTAAATTCGGATTTTTGTAACCACCCTAGGGTAAGACCCACTTAAAAGTTTACAAATGAAGATTTTATTAAAGAAATAAAGGCCTTAGGATATAGTTAATATAAGGTCAAAATTTCTTTAAACAAAGTGGAGTTTTCCTAAAGAAAATCCTTATAATAAGTAAGTGTGACCAAGTGTAGTAAACTTACTTGTTAAACAATAGCATGAAATGATTTTCTAAGAAAAAGGTTATCTAAATTCTTTGAATCTAAAAATTTATAAGATCTTAGACACTTAGGAGTTCATATCATGACATTCATGATAGGGAAATTCATTACCATGTCATTTAGTTTTATTTTGCACTTAGGAATCTCAATATCATTCATGAAAATTGCATTTTCGGAATCAACATAACCGCTGTACAGATCTGATCCCTCATTTCTGAGGCTTAAATATTTTCAAAACTTGATTTAAACTTCATATTTAGAAAGCTCTTCCGAAGTAGATAGAAATCGATATAAAATTTACGAAATTCCAACTTAAAACTACCAAGTTATGGCCATTTTAAATTGGGACTTCGAAAATGACGCGAATTTCGATTTCACTAAGTTTTTCTTAGAGTTTTAGTATCCTAAAATGGTAGAATACTTATTAGGGTATTTCTTATATGAATAGGTGAACCCGAGGACGTTGACTCTTTGCCTCCGGATTATTATTACTAGAAGAAAGGCGAATCTATGGCGGAGTGAGTTTTCTCCTTGTTTTGTTACCTTGATTGTGCTTATAGTAGTTGCATTAGAATTATAGGAACAATATAAAAATCGATATGAATGGGGATGGGATATATGATGAGGCTGTGATGAATGTATGCCAAAGAATACTAAAGCATATCGAAACCACGATTTGATTGGATAACTGCACTGTTCATATTATTTCTGTTATGTGTATGATATTGGCTGGTCATCCTAAAGAACGTATAAATATGTTAATCTAAGCAAAAATTAAATTGATCATGCATCGCATCGGAACATATTGCATTTGGTAGCATGCTATTCCTACGCAGGTCGATCGGTATGGTCCGTTGATGCCTCGTTTGGATAACGAGCCCGGTGCCAGAGCTCATTCAGGGGTACTAAGGCGCATGTGGATGCATTCTTGGATGAGCCTAGCCGAGTCAGTGCTAAGAGCCGAGGGCTTGGACTAGATGCGGTCGTGTAGACTCAATACCATTCCTAACCCAAGATACGAGGACGTAAATCCGTTCTGTGTGTGGGTTCCGGATACCCATGCATAATTGCTTGCTCACGTGTTTGTTCATGCATAGCATATGATTGATTAATACTTGGTTGTTATGATATGGAATTAAGGGAATTCTCACTAAGCTAGTATAGCTTATACCCCAATAGTTGTTTAAATGAGCAGGTTATTCCAAGAATGCTAAGTGGGGACCGAGATGGTTGAAGCCGAGAATGACTTCAGGATCTCAGCAAGATATAAGAATGCTTGAAGTTTTTGGCTAAGCTTTACGATTTGCCTTGTAATAGTTTTATGTAGTAAAATCTTGGGATGAATGTAATTGAAGTTTGATGAATTGTATTTTGAGGTATAGTGTTTTGTATTTGGAGCATAGTGGATTGTATTTCCTTTACATTGTTACTCAATTGTATCAACATAAAACGTATCATTCCGATGTATCTCCTTTATGTGTTAGACGCCTTGTACATAGTATGGAAGCCTTCGCGTGACTGAGGTGGTCATTCTTAGGTTTTAACATTGTGTACGGCGGACTGCCACATTTAGGGTACCCTTCGGGGCGTGACACATACAACATCTAAAACACAAATCTCAAAATAAATATAAATCTACACCTTTTTCCTTTATTGAAATACAAAAACCCTTTAATCAACTCAATCTTTTCATCAGATTCTTCAAACCCTAGAACTCCATTCAACAACAAAATATACTAGAAACCAAAACAACTAGTTTTATGAAATCATAAAGATTAAAACATTAAAATATTTACCTAGAATCGATTCTCAATCCTTTTTAATACTAAATACAAATCTATAAGATAATCAGGGTTTTCTCCAACTTCTCTTTAAAAACAACAGACAAATTTTAAGGAAACTAAAGATTTGCAGATCTTAACAAAAAGATGATTATTCAATTACCTAGATTTGATCCCAAATCCTCCTTAAACACCAAATCTTCATATCACCAAGAAAACTAAAGTTGTTCTCTAATTCTCCTTCAAAACAATATGAAAACCCTAAGAAAATCTAATAAATCTATGAAACTAGGAAAAAACGGTGATTTGATTACTTGATCTGGACTACCGAATCCTTTTGGCGACTATGAACTCTTCAGAGAATGTCTACTAGGTTAGGGTTATGATAGAAAGGAGAATAAAGAAGAAAACATATAGAGAATTCGTGTCTTTTCATCTCCTTTGCTTCACGTACATTGGCAGCTTCTAAAGCATATGCCGATAGTGTAAGTTGAAGTTTGAAGGCATAAACAGCAAAGCCGGTAGTGTAGAAGCGGGGTAGAACTCTCGGATCATTTTTCTTCATGAGGACGTTGGCACCTACGCCGACGGCGTAGACATCAAATTTGGCAGCGTACTCGATTCTAGCCATTTTTCCTAAAATCAACATCGGCCTTACGCTGCCCAAACCACAACAATGTACACCGGTAGTGGTGGATTCTAAGCCAGCGGTGTTGA
Source organism: Combretum micranthum (assembly GCA_024138025.1). Classification (NCBI taxonomy): domain Eukaryota; kingdom Viridiplantae; phylum Streptophyta; class Magnoliopsida; order Myrtales; family Combretaceae; genus Combretum; species Combretum micranthum. The sequence goes on from JAMXBD010000077.1 coordinate 1,232,582, forward strand.
AGCCAGTGTATAATGTAAATTTTCCATTTCTAGTCATGTGTCTGTCATGTGATCAAAATACTCATATAATTAGATTTTTTACCATATTAACCTTATAATTTTATATCACTGAACACTTTTATCCTTTTTTATATATTGTTTACTTGTATATTACACCTAAATAGTCTAAATCCTTGGTTCAGGTGACCCTCTTTCCTTAAGTTAGTATTACATTCTCTTTTCTCTTGAGTTCACCAATTTAAGTATTATATTACTAGTGTTAGAGGGAGTGCTTGCGAGGACTACTTCTGGTGCCTCTTAGCTCATGCTTGCAACTTGTAAAGATCAAACTCCACTCTCAATGCTAAAGTATATATTGGGCTAAATTCAAGAGAAAATCGGTGAGAATAATACAAAACAAAGCAAATACTTAAAAGTTGAATGATTACATTAGCACAATTGGCTTACAAAAGGTACTACATGTCTAATGTCATTGGTCCCTCATATATATGTATAAGTTCAACTTAAGACCTTCATACATTATATATATGGAAATTCTACTTTGAAATCATTATAGAAGTACATATGAATTGGTTTTCTTCTAATGTAACAAGAATGAATGAAATGTTAAGATCATGATATTTTAAAAGAGTATACAAAAGAAAAGGCTTCTCATAGTTATATTTCTAATCTAAGTTATCAAGCAATATGAGAAATAGAAATACCTCTTGTTATTGTTTGTTTAGATACATTTTGGGAACCAGTTTTAGAGTTGTTACAATGAATCTACACGTATAATGTGTTCTAATTCTTATCTAGGACTTCATTTCAACTCTATTTAAACTCCAATATTGAGTGGAAACAAATTTTTTCTTATAGAAAAATATAATAATTTGTAATTGTTTTCATTTTATATGTTACATGAATCTTAATATGTTTTGTAGAGATTTAGTTTTTCTTGGGTTTTCTAACATATAAAACCTAATACCTAATTTATCGAATATACCAAGGAGTGGGTAGGTAACTCTATTTACACCTCAATAGCTCTATTATGCATGTTAAATAAGTTTCATGTGGTTATTAAAGATCATATAAATAAATATATGTATATGTATAATTTAATGATAACTTTTTAAAACTTACTCTCACATAGTAGGTATAGGATACAATATCTTTATAGCATATATTGTTAGTAAAATTAATAAAAGGAATTTGTAGAAATCACTTATCAAGTGGACTATGTTGTAGACGAGTCACTACTCTGAAAGCGAATCCAACACAATCACGGTGCAAGTTAAAGAAAGGCTCAGCTCCCAAAGTTAGCAACCAACTTCCAGCACATGTACTCATGGTAGAGGCTTGCAACAACAAGTATACAATTACCTAGAAGAAAACTCCAAAACACAAAAGAATCAATTTTTCCTTTTTGAAGTATAGTAATCTTTTTATGTAAGAACCCAATTTCTTCTTAACCTCAAAAAAGATAAAATATTTTCAAATCAAAGTGACCGAATGATTTCTAATCATAATTTTTTTTTTGTTTCTTTTAGTTGGAAAAATAAAAGAAAATATGGTTTTTGAAAAATTAAATTTCAATTATGGAATTTGAAAACTTTCAGTTATAGAATTTGAAAAATGTTTCAGTTAAGGATTTTGAAAGTTAAATTTAAAAGTTAAAAAAAAATAATATTTATAATTGAGACCCATCCTACCTATATCGAGACACTCATTTAAGCCCATAATGAGTAACACTTCGATAAAAACATGATAATTGAAAAACGAATATCCCATAGTTAAAAGTTTTAAATAAAGTTACCAGGCCATTTTCTCACATATATCTGCTAGTGAACTTGTACTTCAAAGGAATACAATTTGCAAGTAAGTTATACTCATATTGTAAAAGTTATTACTTATTAATATCAAACATAGCAAATATAATACTTTTAACTCACATGCTCAAAGCTAGACATATCCCTAAGGCATATTGCATTGTTTATTCCTTTTCTTTTGGTTTTCTTTGCAAACTATTGTTGTTAACTTTAGTAACTTTTATCTAATAAAAAGATCCAATGAGTATCGACCATACATTTTAACACATGTGATAAAGGAGAAAATAGTTTTTAAAATAATTATGACTCAGGGATACCATATGTTATATATGTCAATTTTTTTTTTAGTATTTACCTATTTATGTGCATAATATATGAGTGTAATAATTATTGAATCTTCATACTATTTTGACTCTTTCATTCCATTTTTGCAACCGCTTAATTTTTTTACTCCAATAATCATGACTCATTTTTTTCTCCCTTACATTCCATCATCACTAGTTACAAAGTGATCTTTTTAATTCTATTTCAAATATCCATCCATCATCTATTTTTTTAATTCTATTAGTTTACCTGTAAGTAAATGTTGGGTGGTGTATTATGAATTGGCCACCAACAATACAATATAAGCCTACTACTATTTACTCAACCAAACTTCTAACCCTATTTGTCCTTTTTTACTCTTCTTATTCACTACTTTCCCTTTTCTTCCTCAATTAAGAATACGAGCTAATACTCTCTTGCCACTTTCTTATTCTCACAAACCCTAGTATGTATTTGCAATAACTAATGTATCTTTTATGTGTTTTGCGAAGTGATTATGATGATGAATAGGTTCATTATTGTGTTTGAGCCAGAGTCAAGCTACAAGAAAACACAAAGCTTATACAGGGGGGATAAGTCTCCCTTTTCCCTTCTTTTCTTATTTATACTTCTCATTTTACATGTATTCGACTAGGTCTGTTAGTTTAATAGATCAAGACTGTTACAACTTACTAACTACTTAATTATATCTTTGTTAAATATGATATTCTAATCCAAAATGTAATATATGTATTTTTGTGCTACTTTTGTAGTCTAGTTAGTATCTCTTGTCACAAATGGCTCCCCTTCTTGAAATACAACCTTGTTTACAAGGTTGTATTGTGTATAAAGTAGACAAAACATGTCAAAGTTTTCCCAACTTGTATCTTCTAACGAATCCTTCCATTGAACCAATATTTGTTTAGTAGCCTACCCTGAACCATAAGTATCGAGTATTGACAATAGAAAGTGGTTCAAATATAAGATGACTATCAATAGCGTCGGGTGTAGCCAAAGATGAATAGTAGATACATAAGCCTTCTTAAAACAAAAATATGAAAAAGTTATGGATCTTTGATGTGGTAGGAAGTTCTAACATATAAGCACTTGAACCCACCTTCTGATGCACCTTGAATGGATCCTAATCGTTTGGACAATTTGTGAAAACTGTCTCCTAGGATGTTTGCTAAATTAATACGATGTTTATCAGCCCAAAATTTCATTTTGTGTTGAGCATGCTTAAGGTGTTGTTTAAGCATATTCAACACCTCATCTTGTGATTGTAATTTATTATCCACAACATCCAACTTAGAATTCCCTATAATGTAAGAAAGGATAGTTGGTGGTGGTCTCCCATAAACTACCTCAAAAGGTGTTGTATTTGCACCCTCGTGATAAGAAGAATTGTAGGCATATTTAGTCGAATGTAGAAATTTAACCCATTATTGTGGTTTATCTATGACAAAGCATCTAAAATATTTTTACAGAGTTCTATTCTTGATTTCAGTCTGACCATCCGATTGTGGGCGATATACTAACTTCATACAAAGTTTAGTTTCACTCAACTAAAAAATTATTTTCCAGAATCTACTCATGAAAATAGAATCTCTATCTAAAACAATTGTACGAGGCAAACCATGTAGCTTAATAACCATATTAAAAAAATAGCAGCAACCTTAGTTTTGAAAAATGCTCATCTAGTGCACTCAAGTAGTAATATTTTGATAGGTGATCAACAATAACTAGAATTTCTTAATATCCTTGCGATTTAGGGAGGCATGTAATAAAATCCATGCTTATATCCTCCCAGATTAAATCTAGAATAGGAAGTGAAGATAATAAACAGCTGGTGCTTTATTAGAATATTTCATGTTGGCAAACAATACAACTTGAAAAACTCCTCAACATGACTTCTCATTCCTTCCTAAAACAATTCAGCTGCAATATGTTTATAGGTTTTAAGAAACCCAAAATGGCCAGCAATTGGGGTTATATGAAATTCTCTTAAGATAAGAGGCACCACGGATGATTCACGTACCAAAAATATCTTTGAATTATAATAGAGAAATCCATTTTTCCGAGTAAGAGAATATTTATGATACAAACCCTTAGTCAGTTAGATATAATGTCCTCAAAGGACTGGAGAGTCTCATACTCTCGTTTCAAAGTATCCAGAAATTTGAAATAAGGAGTAACCATTCAAAATATTGACCTTCATCCGCATGCTATCTAGAAATGAATATGCTACAATATTTTCTTTCCCCGCTTTATATACAATAGTATAATATATAATCCATCAAATAGATACTTTTGCTACTTTGAAGCTTATACAAGTTGTGAAAGAATTTCTTTCAAACTCTTATGATTTGTGTTGATAATAAAATGGGCCCCTAACACATATTGTCTCCACTTTCGTACAGCCTCCCCTATTCCATATAATTCTTTGACATATGCGGAAGTTTTCTTTAAATGTAGAGGAAGTTTCTGGCTAAAATAAAAAATAAGATGTTCCTCATGTAATAAACAGCTCTAATAGCTGTTCCTAAAGCAACTGTTTCTATAACAAATGTTTTGGAAAAATTAGGCGAATGTAAAATAAGAGCCTGAAACAATGCCTGCTTTAACTTGATAAAAGCATCTATAGCTGTCTCATTCTACTCAAATTTATCATGTTGCAACAAATCAGTCAAAGGACTTGCAATCATTGCATATCCTTTGGTGAATCTCCTATAATACGCTACAATACCTAGTTCAACTTGACAAAAGCTCTCAATTGCTTTATTTTAATTGGGACTGAACATTGTTGAACCCCTTCAACTTTAGATGGATCAGGACTTACACCATGCTTAGATACAACATGCCTTAGATATTTAATAGTATTCTTTCCAAAAATACATTACTAGCTTTTAGATAAAGTTCATTTTGTTGCAGTATGTGTAAAACAGAATCCAAATGTGGCAAGTGCTCCTCCATAGATTTACTATGTACCAGAATGTCATCAAAGAAAACAATGACATATTTCTTAAGAATACGTTGGAAAATCTGATTCAATAGCTTAAAAGTTATTGGGGTGTTACTTAATCCAAAGGGCATTAATAAAAACTTGTAATGACCCTCATGTGTTCTAAAGGTTGTCATCTCGATATCATGTAGTGCATTCTAATATGATGGTAGCCTAATCTTAAATCTAACTTTGAAAAATATGAAGCAAAACATAATTCATCCAACAATTCATCTATCATTGGAATTAGGACCTCATCTTTTATAGTCACCTCATTAAGTGCTCTACAATCTATACAAGACCACTAAGTTCCATCTTTCTTTTTGACTAAAAGTACTAGACTAGAAAATGGGCTTGTATATATGTTGGATTATACCCAAATTCAACATGTCTTTCACTTGCTTTTCTATCTCACTTTTTTGGAAATGTAGGTATCTATATGGTTTCACATTGACTGGCTATTCTCGCTCAACTAAATGTACACGATGGAGTGTGTTTCTTAAAGTAGGCAAGGATGAAGGTGCTTAAAAAATGGATTAATATTTGCCCAATAGTTTATCTAAATTACTATTGCTAGTGGTAATGCTAGATGGTATAGATGTTACCTCCTGAGATGAAAATTGAAAATAAGTTGCCACAACATCTATTTGTACCAATCTTCTCAACTGATGATGTGTAATTTGCATCAACATTTGATGATCATCTCCTTAACCAAGTAACCATTATGAAAAAATTGCATGGTTAATGTGTTGTAATCAATAGTCATAGGTCCTAAAGTTTGTAACCGTTGGACCGCTATAACAAAATCTACTCCTTGAATTGGAAAGACACAAAATAATTCTGGAAAAGTAATTCCTCGAATGTCTAAAGGTACATTCTCACATTGACCTTCACAAACCAATTTACTACTGTTATCAATCATAACATTGAAATTCACTTATGAAACAATTGTCAAATTCAAATGCTTAGCGATTCTTGATTGCATAAAGTTATTTGTGCCACTAAAATCTACTAACACTACTACTAGATGTCCATTTACTTTGCCATTAAACTGAATACTTCTAGGCACTAAATGTCCTGATAAAGCATGATAACTAATAGTTCCCTCATCTAGCTGAATATCATTATCCACCGCATCATGTACTACCACATCTCATCCATCCTCATCCTTATTATTCAAAAGCAAGAGAAACTTTGCTTTACATTTATGTTCTTTGTTATACTTGTCATCACAGTAAAAACATATGCCTTAGTCTCTTTTTTTTAGTATCTTGGCTTTGGTAAGTGTTTTAATGGGTAATGATGGTTTGTGTATATTTTGTGGTTTTGAAAACTTTAAGGATGATGTGTTTAGGTGAAAAGTGTTTGAAGTGTTTGGTTTAAAAGTGTTTACTGTGTTTGATGTGTCTGAGGTAAAAATGTTTGGATTGTAAGATTGATGGGATTTATAAAAAGAATGATCGGAAAATTTAGATTCATGCATTTTGGCAAGCTAAATTGCATGTGTCAAAGATGTGGGTCTCGCGATTTGAACTTCTTTTCCAATATGAGGTTTTAGGATAGAAACAAAACAACTTACAAGAAATGAATAGGTATACAACAACTTGATTTGATAACGCTTCAAACTCCTTTTGATATTCAGCTACTAATTTTCTTTGAGTCAGTCTGGACAAGACACCCTGGATGTCTTCATACTCAGAAGGACCAAAATGAGTCTTGAGAGATTAAAAGAATTGAGTCCAAGTACTCAATTGGTGATTTTGTTCCAACCATCATACATACTGCAATGCCCCGCTTTCCATTGCAAATGTAGCTATCTTTAATCTTTGGTACTTAGGAACTTTGTGGAAATTAAAAAATTTCTGAGTCTACTAACAGCTCTTGACCTGAAAACATAAGAATCTCCAATTTGATTCCTTTCAGTAAATGTTCCGTAATTGAAGATGATGATTAAGCTAAAGCTAAGCTTTCTTGCTGAGTACCTGAATTATCTTGCTCAGCCTAATTCTTCACAACCTCAAACTCATCTATAAACTTCTATAGTGAAGAAGTTACAAATGTATTAAAATATTGCAAATTTTGTTACATCACCATGCTTGATTTCAACGAATCTTACAATTGTATTTACATGGATTTCATAGTATCTGCAAGTGAATAAACTAAATTCCGCAACTTTGCCAATTCTTCTTGAGATCTTGTTGCCATCTTTGATGCAATCCAAGAAATGAGAGCACCAATTCTTGAGTCGATTTCTTGAGTCCAACTCTTAACAAGAGCACTAAATGTTAGGTATATAAGCCTAAAGGGAGAGTCCAACCCAAAAGATTAGCCTATCAGATAGGAGAACCCCTCAAGCTTAAGTACCATTCCTCAATTACTTGAAGAGACAATGTGAGATCATAACGTTGCCACCCCCTAAGAAGCCGATGCTTTTGATGGCCTACTCCAAGTGACCCATTCTGGATGGCTTTCACTCTAGCCTTCTCTATTAGGTAGTCTTTTCCAGGTTGCCCCTTCCTGGGTCGCCCCTTCTACTAGTATCGACACTCTCAATAAGAGCATCAATTGTTGGGTGGTGCATTATGAATTGGCTCGCTACAATACAATATAAGCCCACTACTATTTACTCAATTAAACTTCTAACCCTACTTGTTCTTCTCAATTCTTCTTATTCACTACTTTTCCTTTTCTTCCTCAATTAAGAATACGAGGTAATACTCTCTTGTCACTTTCTTATTCTCACAAGCCCTAGTATGTATTTGCAGTAACTAACATATCTTTTATGTGTTTTGCAAGGTGATTACGATGATGAGCAGGTTCACTACTATGTTCGAGCCACAATCAAGTTCCAAGAAAACACAAAGCTTATGTAGGGGGGGATAATTCTCCTTTTCCCTTCTTTTCTTAGTTACACTTCTAATTTTACATGCATTCGACTAGATCTATTAGTTTAATAGATCAAAACTGTTATAACTTACTAACTACTAACAACTGTATCTTTGTTAAATTGTTATTTTAATTCAAAATGTAATCTAAGTATTTTTTGTGGTACTTTTATAGTCCTGTTATTATGTGTTGTAACAGTAAATTTTTACAGTTGTATCTTTGTTAAATCTATTATTGTAATTCAAAATGTAATCTATGTATTTTTGTGGTACTTTCATAGTCCTGTTACTATGTCTTGTAATAGTAAATTTGTACTAAATTTGTTTAGAGTAAATCACCGCGAGCAAACTTTTAACTTTCGTTGTTTCAAAGTAAAAAAAAATTATCCAAATAGTTCTATGGCATGAGTCTGAATCCTATTGAAGTATTAATTACTGGGTTAGTTTGAATTTGGAAGATCGGATGTTCGTTTAATTAGACAACTTACCTCAGAAAATATGAAAAATGATTCGTGGTTGGGTAACATACTTCATAAATTTTACATTGTGAAAATGTAAAAAAAAAAAAAAAAAAAAAAAAAAAAAAAAAAGAAAGAAAAAGAAAAAAATTACATATTTCTTAAGGTACCCGATAGGTTCTAAGTATAGGTTCTAGGATAATTCCTGCAATTTATAATACAGATTTCGATTTTAAAATTCATGATTCACCAGCTATAAAATGAAATATGAATAGAATTTCATATCTTATTCATCCCATTTATCCGCTGGTTTATCGTAATTTCAAGGACATCATATGTGTTTGCTTATGGAGTTTATTGGCAGACAACATAAAGGTCTTTAGCCCAGTTGAATTTTTGAGATTATATAAGGAAAAGCTTTTTTCTTGTATTTGAATTTCACAAAGGATGGAAATCGAACTCAGAGTCATGAAAATTCAAGCATTCAAGTCATTACGCTATGTAAGTTTTATCTAAACGTCTAAAAAATTCAAGCAATAAAGTAATCATCAAATTGGAAAATTTAATTAGATATCACGCAGGATAACTCATGCTTGGGATCTGTAAATTTTATATATTACTTTGCAAAAACGATATTTCATACACTAAATAATAACATGGAAAATCACGTTTTTAAAAAATATATATTTGTTTTTTAACTGAAATTAGTTACTTAATATGAAAAATATATTTCCTTTTCTTTACGTAAGTTGGAGTATACAAGATAAATCATCTTTGTTTACATTTTTCGAAATTTCACTAGTTTATCTATTAAGGTACTATCATGTGTAAATAACAATTGAGATTATTAAAAAATATATATCATCAGATATTTTAAATATCTCAAAAATTTTAGTTATTAATTTGTAGATTAATAGGCAAAAAAAAGAAAAAAGAAAAAAAAGGTAAGATCCCAAACTCTATTTGGCGTAATAAGAAATTCTTGGCGTCAGTGGAAAGTTGTAGAAATTGAAGCACATGAGAGAATCTAAGGTTCATTTGGTGGGCCATAAAGGAAATCTTCTATCTACTTTCCCCTTTTCATTCCTCCACGTTAAAGGTTCTTATCTCGTGAGTTTTCTCGTTCATGGAATCATGTCCCTACCATTAAGTATCTTTCCTTATCATGCTTGAGGAAAAAGATGAGCCATTCTCAGATTTATTAAAAATGAGACAAAAAAGGTTCTGTATTTCCTAATTCTATATTGTGCATACGTGAATAACAAGGGACCATATAAATTTCAACTAATTAGAATACCCGAGTCTTTAACTGAAACATATTTTAATTTATACCAAAACCATTATTTTTTGTCATAACTACATTTTCATTTTAGTATCCATGATCCTAATTATAGGCAAAACAATCATAGAGATCCAATTAAAAAAAAAAAAAAAAACGCATATGTATGTCTTTTTTAAGGTGCCAATGACCATAAAGAAACACCCTAATAAATCATTTTAAAATGAAGATAGATAGTATCTTTCCATTCTCTCTTATTCTATGACTAGACTTAATCCTTTTTCGTCCTTCTCTATAGACTCATAAAGGCAATTTCACATTGTATTTCTTCTAAGGATTTCGATATAAAAATAGTTGAAAATTTCTTCGTCTACTCCCTATTTCGAGTTTTGTAACTTGTACATTGTGTAGATCCATTATAAGAGTGTGAAAAGTGTCTTCGTTAGTACTGTTAGTGTGAATTAGCATTATGGGAGATGATTGGTAATATAGACATGCAATCCTAAATTGGAGAGCTAACAAAATGTAATTGGGTTTTAAATTGTTAATTATTATTGCTATTAATCTTGTTTATCGTTTTGACCATAAATTTTTGGAGGAGGAGTTATTAGAAGTTGTGATAACTTGCTTATTGAATTGAGAAAGATAATATTGTTGTTGTTGATATTAATTTTGTAGTTAAGCGACCTTTAGAGGTTTTAGGGTAGGTAGGAGTAAATTAAGACAAGTTTCAAGATTGGAAACTCAATTATGGCTTGGTTATGCCGAGTCTATCAATCATGATTAAGGTTGTCAACCACATTACAAAGTGGTCATCCACATATAGTCAACCACCATAGCAATGTGGTTAACTAAGTTATAGCCTAGAGGGATCTAATCATCTTACTTCTTCTTGTGGTTGAGTAATTTTGGTCGATTTTTGGGGTTTGAGAATTTAAAATGTGATAAATATGAATAAGGGTTTAATTTCATCTTTTGCTCCAATGTGGTAGGACTAGAGTAAACAATTTAAACTATCTAACTATAAAATGTTGTATATTGTTTGTGCTTGTGTCAAGATTAGTATCTAATTAGATAGGTCATGGAATGTGTACGTCACTTATTGTGGGTTGAACATTTAGGAAAAAGTTGGTAATTAAGCGTTGATACCACCATTATTGAGGATATACAAATCTTTGATTTTGTTGAATTGATGTTGATAAGTGATATGAACCGAAAATTTGAAATAAAGTTGTTAAGGTGATGCTAAGTGCTACAGGACACTTCGGTAGAAGTATAATAGGAGATTAAGCCATTAGTGGTTGATAAAGGCAATAAACTCAACATGAGATGATTTTTTTTTTTTTTTGGGTCCATTAGCATTAGTAAATGCAGTGATTTAGTATCTCAAGCTTGAGGTGGCATTATCTTTGCGTTTCATTTATATGGTATTTTCTATATCATCAACTTTGATCCTATGTTGAGGAAGGATATATGCAACTAGTTTGAATTTATAAATGTAAGACTTTGACTATAAAAATTGGAAGTGTAGGACATTGGGTTATTTGTGTTTATTTCCCCCAATTAAATACAAAAACTAGTTGGCTAATATACATATGTGTGTGTGTGTATAAACTAGGCTTTTGTAAGTTGCTTAGATTTGTATGTCATTAATATAATTGTTTAGGTGTGCATGCAATTTGATATATCTACATCTTTGTATGTAGTGTTTTGTTATTAAACTTTATAGCTCACCTATATTTAGATATTTATCTATTTTTAGGTATAGATGATTATCAATAAGTTATTAGTATATCAAACTTAGATATAATTGTTGTTTGGAGGCAAGGATGAGGATACTTCACCCAATGACTATGGCCTATAGATGGACCTAATATTGCTTCAAGTTTTCATAATGAATTTCTAGCTATTTGATTAAGTTGAGGACAATTTTGGGTTATTATTTTTAGATTTCCACATATGAAAATTTTTTGTATTTATTTCAAATGAGTGAGACAATTGCAAAATTGAGAATTTGGAAAATATGTGTATGTAGAGTTTTGCATTTGGCTTCTACATGAAGGAGTGTGGCAAACATAAAAGGGAAAAATATACTAGAGGGGTCAACAATTGAGGGCTAAATTCAATTACAAGATCAACATTTTAAATGATAAAAAAACTAGATTAACATTATGTGGTGTAATTAAGAAAATAATGTTTTAAATGGTTAAGAAAATAGATCAACATTTTAAATATTTAAAGAAGGGGATTGATGTTTTAAGTGGGTAATAAATGGACACAAAAGAGACATCTCTTTTTCGCATTACTATATGAAATGTTGATTCTTTTCTTAACCTGTTAAAATGTTGAACTTTTGTTTGAAATTATCCCCAAATATCAACCCATTCTATTGTAATTTTCTCAAACATAAAGTAAAAGGTCAAACAAATTCGAGTTTTGAGTACTTTGTCCACCCAAGGGACATGAGGGACATAAGTATAATATGTAAAATGTACTAAATTTAACCAAAGAAATCCCAACTAACCCCAATCGCCCCCCCTACCCCAGCCCCCTACGACACCAAAGAAGAAGTATAAATATAAAGTGCATGCAATTTTCAGTAGAACAATCTATGAGTTTAATGGCCTTTACATTTAGATTAATTTATAGTTATTGTAAGTCCTTTTATCCCTTTTTTCTTGTACCTCATTCTTCATCTTGTTTTCCCTTTCTTCAACATTTTTTTCACGTTGTCTAACTCTCCATGCATAGTGGCTATTTGATTTCAAGTTAACCGAAGAACCGATTGTAGAATCTATATAAATTGGTTGTTTCTTCACCTTTTTACACTAACCTCACCTCTTTGGTTGATTTTCAAAACTGTAAGCCTTGATCCTTTTATGTTATAGCAATTGAATGTTTTATCATCAACAATACTTATATTATATTTATCTTCATGATTACAATCTCATGAAATCCATTTATCATCTTATCATGATCTTGCTACAAATCTTTAATTTCTTAAGCTGTCCTTTGTTGAACTTGTGTCTTGAACACATGATTGAGGCTTGAGTTTAGGTGAGATACTAAGCAAAGAAACCAGCAAAAGTGTTTTTAATCATGATGTAATAGATCTACATCTAACCAAGAATGCTGAATACTTGCAAGCCATTGTTGACTCATTAAGCATGGTTCCTTTACATTTATGGTTGGATAGTGTTTGCTATGGTGAACTATTGTAAGCCTTAGATTCTAACAGCTTCTCATTTTGTATTTTCTTAGTACTTAAGGTACTTCCTATTGTATACATAAGGGTTTGGACCTTTCACTATAAGAAAACTAAGTTTTGAAAACTAAATTTTTGTTTCTAAAATTAAATTCTAGTCACAAAAGCCACCTCTACTGATTCTACCTATAAAGATATAACTTATTTTACTAATTTTTAGTAGCAAAATTTTTATCTCTAGAGATCAAGTTTCTTGTAATGTTTGTAAACACATTATATTTGTGTTATTAAGTACATATTATGGTATGAGAGAGAATATAAATTCTAAAGGGCTTTAGTCATAGGAAATTGATGTTTTGTGATTGTGAGAAGATCCATTGTATTATTGCTATTTACATCAAAGTGATTTGTTCAATCTTACCTATGGTTTTCCACTCATTTTCTATAGATCTTTTTATTCAAATTATATGTATCAGACTCTATTTAACTTGTAATTTCTCTTGTTTCACATATGTTCAGTAACATGAACACACATTAATGACACATACAACATGATCAAACTAAGGTGAGAAGGCCTTTATCTAGATGTTGAAGGGATGGCTACCAAGTATGACATTGTTCAATCTCACCTATGGTTTTCCACCCATTTAATTTAGATTTTTCCTTGTGAAATGTATATATTACACTCTCTATTTAACTCATGATTTATCTCTCTCTCTCTCTTTCTCTTTTAAAATATGTTTAGTAACATGAACATATGTAAATAACAAGTAAGACACTATCAAAGTGAGGTGGAAATGTATCATCTATTTGTTGAAAAGATGGGTACCAAGTTTCCCTGTTGAAAGAACACTTGGGATTACTTGCCGATTTCCTTGAAAGATAAGTGATGGGAAAAACTTGATGAAAAGGTTATAATGGTAATTAGACGAATCTAATGAATATTGTTTTACAAGAAGTATAGCTTTTGAAGAAATTATAATTCATAAATAAAAGGTACACAATATCGGACAAAAAAAAAAAAAAGAGAAGATTCTCTTTGCTTTACATATGTGAGATTCATCAATAAAACAATATGTTTTGGATTTCATCTCTCTTATTAACAATTTGAAACATATTGGTGATAAGGTCAATACTAAAGACTATGTAATGATCTTACTATAAGGTATTGCCTTTGTTATGTTGGTTCAAAGAGTTTATACTTTATGGTGAGGAAAATTTATCCGTATAAGAGTCAAGAGCAATTGTTGAATAAATACTAATTAGACTTATATGGGGATATACAAGTAGTGAAATTAAAAATGTCTAATTACTTTAGATTGTTGATCCAATGATGGTGGTAGTTCTTCAACAAATCTAGAGGCTAGGATATATCTTGCCATTGCTACTAATAGAAGTATGCAAGCATCAAGTGCCAAAGTGGTAAAATTAGAGCTAGGTATAACCAAATGTGAATTAATAGAGGTAAAGTTTTTATAAATATAGAAGTTATAGAGCCATGAAATGGTTATTAGACTTTAGGAGCTTTTCTTACAAGTATTGTAGAAGAGATTGGTCCAAATCTATGAGCCTATGTAGAGTGGATCTATGTATATGAGCAATGAGTAGTGGTTAAAGATTGAGCAAAGGGTAAGCATTTTATTGACATGATTAAAGGGACCAGTATAATTCACCTCTAGATTGAATTACACGGTAACTTTTCATCACATCTTTCTCTACTTTATTTACTGTTAGCCCCACAATGAAGTTTACTCAGGGCAACTGTTTACTGTAGTTTTTCTTAAACTCCACCTGCTTTTTTCTTAAACAATGTACCACCTATATCATTGATGAGATGCATATTTATACCTTGAACTTTCAAGATGTGGTTTACTTATTTAAAACTTTTACAAAGATGTAAATGACTCCCTAAAGTGTTGCCAAAACTTGAAGAATCCGATCATGAATAGCTATTCATTCCTTCCTCATTCGACATAAAGCTGATATTACGGTGTTCACTTAAAAAGAATGATGATGGATAATGAATGGCTATTACTTAAAATAATGAATAGCCATTCATGTCTAACCCTAGAATTGAATGGTCTATTTTTCAACTTTGTCATAAATACCTGTCTTGAAAATAACACCTATATAATTATCCTCTCTGTAATTAATATATGGATCATTATAGATATTTTACTTTTTACTCTAATAATTACTTGTTTTACTTTTTACACCAAGTGAATATTGTAATAGCCATTATAACCCTATTACATTCTCTTTGAATTGGAATTCCATTCTTCTATTATTCCATTCAGCAAAGTAACGGGCTAGAAAAGAATTGATAAAAACGAAATAGGTCTCGTTATGCATTTAAACTTAAATTCATATATATTTGTGATCATACAATTGAAATATTTACTATATCACTTATTTTTTGATGGTGGACGATTCCATAATAGTACAGTAGAAGCTCCTTAGTAAAAATAGCCTTAAAGGACATTTAAGGCGTTATCACCACTTTGGCTTGTACACATACATTTTTAAAGTTTTCAAGAGCTAAAATTATATTTTGAAAGTTTGGAAGATCTAGTAATGCCTTATTAGTAATTTAGTAGGTGTATTTACGATTTGTTCAAAGTATAAATACCTCATATCTTTAGACATAACTACTCAAAATGACCTAATTTTTGGAAGTGAAAAAGTAATGTTCTTTCTAGCAAGAAAAAAACATTTTTGTTAGTTATATTACTACTATTGTGTTAATTCCAAAATATAGAAGACCATATTGGTAAGTAGAATTGGGTAAATATAAGATGGGCAGAGTATAAGAATGTACACTTACTCTATCTTTTAAGTAAAGGTTCCATAATACAAAATAGTCTAAGTTTTTCTTTTTATTACATTTATAGAATGCAAAACTTTTTAGGTATGCTGGTGCAAAACATCTCAATTTATCATTTCTAATTTTATATTTCCCATGAAGGCATAGTTCTTAGAATAATTTATTATGAAATGCTATAAAGTAACCTAAATTAGACCAACTAAATTAATATATATATTATATATATATTTGATTTTTATTTCATGATTTAAATTGTTGTAGTTAAGTTATGATAATTGGATTTGATGACATGATAAATACTAATATTGAAACGTGTTGTGTTGTGTAAATATATAAGTGTAGTGATATATTAATTGAATTGTGTTATTAAATGAAGTATAGTGTTGTTTTTAAAATTTGAGGGCCTCCTTATGCTGCAAAATTTCATTGAAAACCCAAGCCACATACACATAAACCAACCCCACACATACATATAGCGAAGCCCATGATCATACATCTTCTAAAGGCTTCTAAATACCCTAAAAGTAAAAAAGGCAGCCAAAAATATCTCCCCCCCCCCCCTCCCCCTGGAACCAATGTCTCTCTCTCTCTCTTCCTATCGTCCTCCCAAAATACTCACAAGCTCAAATTTTACCAAACAATCTCTTCTAAATCTTGCCTCACAATTTGTTTAAGCAAAGAATCAATCTAAGGAACAAGTAGGAGCAAGAATTCAAGCTAAAAAAGTAACAAGGGAAGTTTAACTAATCTTAGTGTCTATAAGAGTAAGTAAGTAAAAGCGATTTCTTACATGTTTTGTCTAATTATGGTTTTGGTCGATTTTGATGTTGCATAAGGATGGAACTTTGATGCCTTAAACAAATTAATGATAAGTTAACAAGTATGTTGAACTAGATATATAAATAAGTATATGTACAAGCTCATGAAGAAAAGATGTGTATATTGATGTTGTTAGTGATAAATAGTAGAACTTGAATGACTGAAGCAATAATAAAGTTCTACAAGTAGGATTGATGGACTTATGTTTTATTTTAGGATTATTGTATATATACATGTGAAATGAACATATGAGTGCAAGTAATCTTGATGATGTTTAATATTGTGACTATATGTTAGTTTTGACATATTTTTATAAACAAGTAAGGTCTTATTAAGGAGTTAGAAGATATAAAACTTCGAAATTTTAGAAGCAAGTATCAAATGACCAATACCTTGTTCATCATAGGCGTGTTAAAGGTCATTGTTTCTTCAAAGTCATATTTTCCTATTGGTGATGGCTGTTATGAGGCTTGTGCTCTTCTTTGTTTGTTTTAAAACATGAAACAGCCTTGATCATGGCCATTACGAAGGCCGCTATCTCTTCTGTATGGTTTTTAAAGCTTGATCACAGCCGTTACCAAGCTTGTGATCTCCTCTGATCTCTTTTTCTCAAAGGGCACAACCTAGATTATGGCCATTACAAAGGTTATAATCCCCTTAGATGATTTTTAGAAAAAAAAATTAAAAAAGAACATTATGAGTGTATTCTTCATCATGGCCTGCATTACGTCTGTTATAGAAGGGCGTGACAAAGTAGTGAGATACACGTGGCTCAAGATCACAGTTGTGGTTGTTCCTATGATATACAACACGGGCATGACAAACCCTCTAATACTGTTCATTATATATAAAGAAATAATCATAAATAAATGAATGATAATAGATATATGAATAGTGGAGTGTGATATATATATATATAGGTACATGTGTGAATATAAAATGTGTAATGATTTGAATTTCATTTAAGTTTAATGAATATCTAATGAATTAATGTTTCATTATGGATTAACATGTTTTATATGGAATGATTTTCTTTGACAGATTCCCATACCCAGTTGTATTTAAATATAGGTATTTTATCTGATAAATTAGATTATTTAGATATGCAGTAACTTGTTTATTGAGTGCTAGGTTAGCCATTATCAAATCAAATTTAATTAAAGATTAGCTTAAAAATTTATATGTATTGCTTGTGCATGTGTCGTTGAATTCGATCTGAGAAGTGGCAACCTTGTGAACACAATTAACATGGTAAATTAATCTCTTAAGCCACTCCTTCATGATGTAATGACTTTCATAAGTGGCTCAGTGGGTAATTGATAGGAGGAACGGTATCAGTGCAACATTTTTATTCTTAAGAGGAAATAATATGATTTAGTTCACTTTTATGGGACTGATTGAACTAGATGATATTACGGATTAAGTTAAGTAAAGTTGAGTAATTATTGTGAATTCTAGATGAGATTATTAATTGTAAAGTTATATAGGAGATATAAGTTTTGAGTTGCTTATATCAACTCCTGAGCAGCTACTGTTACTCGTGAACCCTGGATTCTCAAGGATTGAAATCGGAGTTTGAATACTCCAATGTTGAAATGTTTTACTTAAATAAAGATAAATAATGTTATGTTTCTTGTATTACATTAGAAGAGGAGAGTATGCCACTATGTATTCGTTTGTGTTAATGTTTACTGGGCCCTTGGCTCACTTTTTGTTCTATAGGCAATAATGATGGAGTATTACGACAACTTGGGATATGGTACAAACTGGGAAGCATTCTTGGATGAGTGGGAAGATTAGGGTGCCAGACCATTCTATTTTAGTTTTCTTGGAAAAACCAAAAAAGAGACCTTGTTTTAATTCAATGTAATAAATAGACTAAGGTTTTCTCAAAGCCTATGTTTTGTAATGTGAAGTACCTAAATTTTTCACATGTATAGTATAAGTTTGGTTTTGTGACCTTGAAGTACCATGACCAATGGTGCTCTCATATGTATTTATATAAAGTTATTTACTCTTTATTGAGTAGTTTTGTAAAGTTCTATATTTTAATAGGTTGTTTCCATAAGCTCCTTCCTTTTCGGAAAGCCTTATGCATAATATCCTCGTATATTATGCATGGTTGGGGACTTGACATGTGAAGCTTTAATTACATATATGTCGAGTCTTTACATGCCATTACAAAATTGAAAACATATCATAATAGGACTTTGTGAAGAAAATGTGAGGTAATAAAGGAATGGTCAATGAAATAAATTCTAAGGTTTTTATTTTTTGCAATAAACATTTGGGCTTATGCTTGAATATTTGTTGAATTACAATTATTTTATTTTTGTTATATTGTCAATTGATTATTAAAAGTTTTTACATAGTACCTTAAAACATCTATCTTGTATAATATAAAGTACATATTGTAGGGAAAATATACAATAAGAGGATGTAGTACCCTATAATACTCTATTGGAGTAGATTTCAAAAAATGCAAATCAAAACAAACTTGCTCCAATATCCACTCATGGCCTAAACTATATAAGTTACAACTAGTTCTAGGTTTTAATGGGAGTGCTCAATCATCCCTATTAACTACACTTCGAGCACTTGCAAAGTGGAATTTTTTTTTCTTTTCAAAATTCTACAGTCCACTATCTATATAATGAAAAGGTAAGTATATAAAAATGCGTAGGTATATAATTCTTTTAAACCTTCAATACTTTCTTTTTTCCCTCTCTCTTTTGACATATTACAAGCATTAAAAATGCTTATAAAAGGGAGGAAAAAAAAACTTGAAAAAAAATATAGTTTAAGTGATGTAATTCAGTTAAAGTTATTGCATAATGAGAAAGGATGCTACAAAGTAACACGTACATGTAAACTGTTATCAATTTGAATCAATATTTGTAAGAGCAGGTCTAGTGGGGCCGAAGGGGGCCCGACCCCCAGACTAGGTAAAAAATATATTTTTTTAAATTTTATTAAAAATAAAAAATACATATGTTATATGTGTATTATAAAGAATAAACATGACACATAAGCAAACATTACCTAATGTTTAAGTAAATAGCTTCATGTCTAAGAGGTCTTGGGTTTAAATTGCATGATTTCTTACTTTTTCAACATATATTTATTACATAGCTACTTCTTTCCTTATTCTTTCTCTCTCTCTCTATAACTTTTTTCTTCACAGTAAATAATATCATTATTCATAACTAAATAAATTGTTTTTTAAATAAATACTTTTATTTAAGTATACCACAAATAATAATTACATTATTCATGTATATTGCAAATGAATCTTATAGCATACTAAATATATAATATGATTTAGTAGTATTCTTTTTTTACAATTAATGTTATTAAAATACATATGAATTATTTAATAACTATCCTATCTTAATGTATTTTATGATTTTTTTGGATAAAAAAAAAAACTTATAAGTATATAAACTCAATATTTTACATCAACAATTAGTTTTCAAGTTACATACATATAATCTCTTACAAAATATAATAAATAATCATATAATATCTAATAAATATAAATAAATAATTTTAAAATTAATTTAATTAAAATCTCCTCCAGTTCTATAATCCTATGTCAACTCTGAATATTTGAGTTTGGAATTTTTTTCAAAGTACGAGACCAATTACTCAAAATTGGTAAGCTGGGAATACGGAATTGGGTTCAATACCTTCATTACAGGACAAAATGAAAAGGAGAACGGAAAAGAAATCGGGGTGAATACGGAGGAATGTCACACTATTTAGCCAGACCCTGCAACATGTCACAAACAATCTGGTACAGATTGTTAGTTTTCGCAGTGAAAGATTCTCCGACACGCTTTAGTCCAAATCGAAGAACCTGCCCCATAAAATCCAATCCTGTTAGATTGCATATATATGCTTTATCTATTGTTGGGGGGCCACAGAGTCACCCCTGCTTCACACTCGAATCCAATACAATCTCACAGAGTATGGCATTCCCCCATAAGAAAATTCAACAACAGTGGGCTGCAATGTAGTGACAATTTCTTATCTGTTGTTACATCATCTTTTGTTTATGGGTGCCTAGGTAATAAATCAGTAATTTAAAAAACATTAAAAACCTTTCCACGAAGGTTCTAAGAATAAACTCTAGATAACGACTATTAACGACTATTTCCGTATGTAAATGATTAAATTTGATCATTATCAAATAAGTAATAAATACAATTATAAATATCATAGTTAAGCACAATCTTTAATTAAGAGGTGCTTAGTCAAATTTATAAATACAATTATAAATATCATTGGGACAAGTCACATATTATTATCATCAAACAATTTATTTACTTATTTGCGTCTATGACTTGAAGAGCTCTAGATTCGTTCCACATCCATTTATCCAACTAACCGGTGGTGGCACGATTTCCAAAATTTCGGACCCGGATGGCCCCCAGGCCCCTCTCTGCCTTAGCATGGCCTAGCTGTTCAAGAGTAAGGTGGTCCGGTCGATGACCACTCAAAGGAGTCAATATATTCCTCAAATTTGCATAGAGTAAGCATTTTCCGAATTAGAGTTTCCAATGGTGAAGGATTAGATTTGACCAAATATAAACTTAGGAATTACATTGACACCAATTTAGTATTTTGTAAACTCACAAAACAATGTTAATGGTTGTGTAGTCAAATAGCATTACTCTTGTTTCTAAAGTGAGATGTATCAGGTTTAAATCTTCCAACCCTGTTAGAATCACAAAAAAAAAAAAAAAAAAAAAATTACAAGTTAAGGATTGTCTTTCAAATACTATTTATTTAATTATATTAGTAGACATGCACTTGCATTATATGTATAATAAAAATAATTTTATTTTCTTCTTAGTTATAAAACTAATAAAATGTAAAAAGTAGGATCTATTTGAAAGCCATTGATTAATATTTCTTGTATAATTGTTGTAATTTTTTTTAATGACTCTTAAATAAATTACGTTATCTTAAAAGTACACTTGGTTTAATATAATAAATAATATAATATAATATAAAGGAAATTAGAGTTGAAATGAATGGGGTTTATAAAATGAATGTTTTAAAAATTATATGTTAAGGAAAGTAGAGTTGGAAGAAACCTTATTGGTTGTGGCTGTTTTGATCTAGTGGTATGATTATTGTTTTCTAATAGGATGGATCAATTTTGAATCATCCCTTTCCTAAGTTGTACTCTTAAAGGTTTTTTTTTTTCAGTTTTAATTTTTGTAAGCCAATGTTTAAAAAAAAAAAAAACCATAACTTTTTTAAGATTTTTAGTTTCCATAGGACTTAAAAGATATTGAAATACTCTAAATATGGTTATACATCCCCCACCCGCCATCCCTCCCCGGCCTTAAAAAAAATAATAATAAGTAAAAACTTGGTAAAAAAGTTTAAGAGTACAGTTTTTGTTTTTTTCTATTTCTAATAAAATATGCAATCAATTATAAGTATTTGTACAATTTTTGTTAGGATATTTGTTTTTTTTTTTTAATTTTTCTTTTCCTCCCTTTTTTGGGTCAGGATTTGAAATGAAGTTACTAGTTCTGTACATTGCAGATTAACGGATATCAAAATACAAAAGAAAATTTTGCCCCGACTTAAGCTATCCATTCAACACTCTTTTTTGTTTATTCAATTAAATGACTAATAATGTAATGAAATTACTATATCTATGAATATATTAGAGTTATAATAAAATTTTTATTTATTAATCTTTTATTTAAATGAGGATATTTAAAAAAAAACTACTCAATGTTGAATTATTATTTTCAATAATAAATAACTAATTGATATTTCTTAATAAAAATTTCTTATGGAATTATTATTATAGCCAAGTAAATTTACTTTTTATAAGAAACATGATTATAACAAAATTGGCATTATAATGAAATGAATGGACACTTAACGAATAACTAATTTTAGGTATCAGCCAAAAAAAAAAAAAAGAATAACTAATTTTAGGTAAACCCTAATGCCCAATGACTCGCATGCGACTGCTTTTTGTCACAATCATCGGCGGATAGGTCACTTAAATATTCGTCGTCAACCGATGATATCAATCCCAAAATGCTCCAGTAGTCCCTTTTAATTGAATGGTCCACTAGCTTTAATCACACCCCCTTTCTTATGCAAAAATGACTATTGACATTAACTGAAGGGGACAATTGTATGCACTCTATCTTTTAAAATGGGATTCATAATACGCAATATTATCAGAATCAGATCAGGGTTTGATCCAGACAAGCTAGGCGGTCAGAGGTTAAACTGGGATTACAAAAAAGTAATAATATAAAGGATAATTTAATTATGAAAGACCAATATATATGACATCACTCGATTAAATCTATATTTGGATCAGATTCATCTATTAATTATTAAATAAACATGATATAATAATTATATTTTATAAATTTATAACAAAGTATGAATAAATATTTGAATTTCTATTTTTTTATTTTATTTTTTATTATTTTGGAACAGGTCAACTTGTTCGGGTCAATTGGTTCGATAAGGTTGGACCCGATTCAACTTGGTTCGATCGTCCAAGTCGACCAGATCAATTTAGGTCTCGCTGGTTCGATGCAAAAATTGGTCTTTAGTGAGACTCGGCCTGGCATTGGTGCCGGTTCCGGTCGAACTGGGTTGTACCAATCGATTCGGGCCGGTTTTGACAATAATGATTGTGAATTGTATCTGAACTTTAATAAATTATACACTTAAGTACCTAAATTTTGTAATTAATTACTTTAGTATTCAAATTTTGAAATTGATTAATTTGATACTTGAAAAAACTTTTCATACATGCTAGTAGTACCTCCATTATGTTCTTTCATGTCCCAAATTGATCAATTTTAAGTTTTTTGGGTGCGAAAATGATAAGTTTCAAAGTTCAAGTATTAAATTGATCAGTTTCAAAGTTCAGATATCTAACTGTATATTTTGTCAAAGTTTAATTACCATTTATAACATTATCCCTTTAAAATAAAACTTCACTTAACAATATTTAAGTTTAAAATATACAAAGTACATGTCGTATATGTTATGTAGGTTACCTAATCTTTAGACAATAAAGTAATAATGAACATACTTATTATTGTGAAGAGTAGCTTCGTGATGTTCTTGAAACAGAGGTTTGCGTGCACGAAGAAAAATAAGGAGAAAACAGAGAAAAGATTGTGTAATTGCTTGGTTAGTTGTGGAAGTCTGTGATCTAAAACTTTATACACAAGACTATAACCAATAGAAAACATATAAGTGTAAAACAAAATAAAAGCCACTTGTACAAATAAATAACTATCTCAACACTAGCAATATACTTCACAGCCCCCTTTTAAGTTGAGACCTCCCGAAGGCCCAACTTGACACAAAAGTCATAAGTTTACAAAGAACCAAGCGGCTTAGTAAGGAGATTTGCAATTTGTGAGGAAGAAGAAATATATAGTGGTCGAAGAAAACCAGATGTGATATGATCACGTACAAAATGCACACCAATGTCAATGTGCTTTGTACATCCATGTAAGCACGAGTTGTTTGTAATCAAAAGAGCAGATTTATTATCACAAGCTAATTCCACAGGAAAGTGAACTATAACTCTTAAGTCACGAAGCACATATGATACCCACAACAATTCCTTGGAGGCTATTACAGGACTTCTATATGCCTTCGTCATAGAGGTAGCAACAGTAGCTTGTTTCTTGGTCTTCCAAGAAACTAAAGCTTTTCTCAAAATGGCTTAATAGCCGGTGATTGACTTTCTATCCACAGCACTTAATCCCTAACCTAAATTAGAGAAGCCCATGAGATCAAGTGTATTATCAACTGGATAAAACAAACCCAAAGAACAAGATCCTTTCAAGTAATATGACAAATGAAATAAAACCTACAAACGAATTTGGTGAGGACTAGAGAGGAACTAACTAAATTGATTTACTGCAAAACTAGGCCCTGTTTGGATTTTTGGATTTTTTTTAGTATCGGATCAACATTTATAATTCATTGATATCATATATGTATCGGTTCAATTTGGTCAATTTATGAATAAAACCTTCAGTTTTTCATTGGTATCATATTAGTATCGGTTCGGTTTGAAAATGATGCTAGAATGATACCAAACCAATGTATCCAAATAGGCCCTAATGTTAAGACTAGTGAGTGAAATATACATGAGCCGTCCAATGAGCCAACGATAAAAGGTAGGGTCAACCAACAAAGTACTAGTAAAATTATCAAGTTTCAGTCGTATAGACATAAGGGAAGCAATGGGTTTAGCACCTGATAACCTAACACCATGCAAAACATCAAGTATAAACCTATGTTGATTAAGAAGAATGCCCTATTGTGTGTAACAAAGTTCTAAGCCAAGAAAAAAATAGCCAATCTCAAGTCTTCAATTGTAAACTTCTTATCCAAAAGCTGCTTAATTTGAACAAGGAATGAATCATTGGAGTTTGTGATGATCATATCATCTACATAAAGAAGAATGAAAATATTTCCACTACCACTATGATGTGTAAACAATGAATAACCGTGCTTGGATTATGAAAAACCAAGTGAAACCAGAAAATTAGATATTTTCAAGTTCTATTGTCATGAACCTTGTTTAAGGCCATACAAGGACTTCTTTAACCGACAAGATGAGGCAAAGCTTTAGTATAACCCTTGGGTGGAATCATATAGATATCTTTATCGAGATATCCATGCAAAAATGCATTGTTCACATCAATTTGATACAAAGACCACCCATTCATTGCTGCTACAACAATCAAAATTCGAACACTTTCTAATTTAGCAATGAGAGAAAAGGTCTCATGATAATCTACTCCTTCAATTTGAGTAAATCCTCTAGCAACTAGCCATGCCTTATCTAATTTCTGTTGGTTTGTCAAGGCTAGAACTACTCCTCGTTAGCTTGAAGATTTTGTTCATGCAGTATAAACTCACACCTATGCTAGTTCTGCTACTACTACTACTCATAAACCACACACTTATCCTTTATTTAATATTACTACCTTCAATGCATGCCTTATTGATTTTGTAGCTTTGTTAGCTAAGGTGTTGATTGTTCAAGAATCAAATAATTACTTACAAGCATCAAAACATGAAGAATGGAAGCTTGCCATGAAAAATCAACTTGATGTTCTTGAAGCTAATGAGACATGGGAGCTTACTACTTTACCTATGGGTAACCGATATATTGATTCTAAGTGGGGTTTTAAGATCAAATATAAACCCTATGGGACTATAAAATTGTATGTATCCTCCTTTTCTTTTGAGTTGCTACATATTGATATATGGGGATCATATAGAGTGAAGTCTATATGTGGTGCAAGTTATTTCTTGAGTATTGTTGATGATTTTACAAAGTCCGCATGGACCTTTTTCCTTTATCATAAAAGTTAGACCGATTCTGTTTTGGCTAACTTTTTTGCTTATGTCTCAAATCATTTTTCTATCATTCTTAAGTTCGTGAGAACGGATAATAGGGGAGAAATTTTTTTCGAAAACGTGTAAGTCTTTGTTTAATAGTCTAGGAATTGTTCATCATTGAACTATTGCTTATACTCCACAACAAAATGGTCAAGTAGAACGAAAACATCAACATCTTTTAGATACATCTAGAGTTTTGA
Organism: Combretum micranthum; assembly: GCA_024138025.1. Taxonomy (NCBI): domain Eukaryota; kingdom Viridiplantae; phylum Streptophyta; class Magnoliopsida; order Myrtales; family Combretaceae; genus Combretum; species Combretum micranthum. The sequence goes on from JAMXBD010000077.1 coordinate 1,258,796, forward strand.
GGCTTCAAGCTCATTTGCCAAAGGAGTTTTGGGGGGAGTGCATTCTCACTGCTACCTACTTGATAAACAAGATACCTATGGCTAGCTTGGGGTAGTTATCTCCACACGAGAAGCTGTTTGGATCTTCACCGAATTGTAATAACTAAAGGATCATGGGATGCTTGTGTTATGTTGTGTTCAACCATGTCTTCCTGAAAAATTTGATGCGTGGGGACTCAAGTGCTTTTTTCTAGGCTATGCACATGGACAAAAGGGATATGGAGTTTTTTATCTTTCTCACAAACGTATTCTTATGTCAAGAGACATAGTTTTCTTTAAGAATATTCTTCCTTATAAACACATGTCTTCTATTGATGCAAATCAAATTCCTATTATAAACTTTATTTTGTTTAAGTTTTTTCCTTCTGCTCTTACATGTTCACTTCATTGATCATCTATTAATCAGTCTTATACACCTCCTTCATCTGATCAATCATCGACTTATCAAAATGATTTTTATCAGCTTACTAATTAGTCCCTACAAGTTCCTTCAGTTGATTAGTCTTCTATTGATCAAAATTCCTATAAGAAAAGGAAAGCCTATGAAACTTGGCTTATCGACAAACATCATAAACAAAGTCTTGAAAGTTAAAATGTCTACAAATGTCTAAATATTGTAACTTGCAAATTGAACTATGCCTAAGGTGAGCATTCGAAGGAAGAGATTTGTTGAATTCTTCAACTTACAATATATATAACCCACGAAGCACCTTTGCTGTAGCTACAACTTTATTAATTTTCAGCTCCTGGAATTTGCATTCAAAGACATAAAAAACAACATGCAAGTGTTGATGTTTTATAAGGCTAAGAACAAATGAAATGCAAGCCCCTAATTTTAAAGGTTAATATCAAGTTCGAACCCTAAACCGGAAAGTCAACCGGAAACTCTAAGTCAACAAATCCCTAGGAAACCCTAGTAGTTTAGATCCGGCAATCCGTGTTCCTAAACCACGTAGTGGAAATACGAGTGGAGAGTGTAGTTTGGTTCGTAATAATACTAGGATGCTTAAAAAGATAAGATTAGCGAATTTTCGACCTATTTCGAATCCAGTCAGATACAGACTTTGAAAAGCGTGTCCCGGGGCTCGAGATATTAAATATATGATATTAATACCGTTAGACTTGTAGTTTCATGAGATTTTCAAATATATCAGTTATATAATTTTTCGGGTTATAAAAGTTACAGTTATAACCTTTTTTATCGTATTTTCATTATTACCTGTACTTTAAATGTCTAATCTACTTTTTGATTTCTTCTACACTATTCACAATGACAACTACCCATAACTTATTTCTTACATCCTTACAACCTACTCCTACTATTTCATCATTTTCCTTACAATTTACTTTTCCAATACAACTTTTACTACTTAAAGTATTTATCTAAGTTTGAAATTTACACAACAAAACACAACACACTTCCTTCTCTTTCTCTCTCTATTGGAACTGGTGCTACTCCCTCTCCCTCTTACTCTCACAATTTGTTTTATTTAATTTCTTTTATTACACAAACCCTAATCCACTTTTCTATATAATCGCCTTTACACCAACTTCATTTCACTTTCTCTCCTTCTTCATTTTCACTTTAGAAAATTTTTTGCAAAACTCTCTCTTTCTCCCCTCTATATGCCGTGACACTCCCTCTCTCTACACACACACACCACTTTTGATTTTCTTCAAGTTCCTTACTCCACACATCCGATAGGTAATAGATTTATACCCTATAACCTTAAAACATGTAATGGCAAGATCAATCATGTGTGATTTTACTCAAAAAATCCCCATGAGCTTTAAGCTAGGGATGTGGAAACACTTGAACATGAGATCCTTGCCATCACAATGTTATAGATCTTGTTATTTATGATTATTTTGCTATTACTTGTTTTATTGTTAAGATATGTTGTTACCATTAATGTTTTGTGCATGTATTCATCATCTATCCATATCCACATAATAGTCATAGTGTTCATGCATTTATAACTAGTATAACAAACTAGATCTAGTTGTTTTGAGTTTATAAATGCCTTAGTCTTTTGTTTTATGTTCATAAATAACTTGTAATAGCATGATGATAGTAGGAGGATATTGGAAAGCTCAAGATCTACTCTAATTTCAACAAAAATGATTTTTGAAATTTTCGATAAAAAAGGAACCATATTTAGAAAAAGCTATTTTTCAACTTTGAAATGTGTATTTTACATTGAAAATAAAGGGCTTAGGGAATATATATCGTAAATGAATAATCTTGATAAGAAAAGCTTAGATCTACTAAGGAATATTTTCAAAACAAGGAAAAGTTTACAAAAGTTATATTTCAATCCCAATAACAAGTTTTAAATTCATAATAAGGGAAGCTTGAAGTATAAGCACTCATTTTTTAACTCCAAAACAAGATTTTTATTAGAGAAATGGAAGCCTTAAGGAGTAGGTTTGATTAGAAAATGGTTTTTGAAAGACTAAATGAGTTTTACAAAGAAAACAATCTCAAATGAAACTTTCAAAATTCGGATTTGAAAATGGCCATTATTTAAACACCTATTTCCAAATGCCAAATGATGATTTTTATGGAAAAATAGAAGCCCAAGGGATACATGTAATAAAGACCAAATTTTGACAAGGATAAGGAGGTTTAACAAAGTATTATCCTAAAACAAGTAATGGTTTCAAAGAATAGATTAAACAATGTTTTCATTCATTACAAATTTTGTAAATTTCGTAATTAGGTAAACCACCTATTTAAAACTCTATTTTCTAACCCCAAAATGAATGTTTTTATTAAAATAATGAAGGTTTAGGGTATATAGGTCATCAAGATTGAGTTTTGATAAAAGCAAGTGTGATTTTACAAGAAGAAAAACTATTTTTCTTAAGTCTAGTAAATTTCATAGGTTTTGCAAAGAAAAAGTTTTTCAAAAGAATTCTTGGTACTATATCATTAAGAATATACATATAGATAGTTCATCTCATAACCTTCATGACAATAGCTTGTAGGTATTACATATATACATGATGCACTTGTAGAAACAAAGTGAGGAAAGTAACATCTTATACTTCTTATTTGACATTATCTGAGTACATGAGAAATTAGAATTACCAACACCCATGAATCATGCATGATATTGAGTTATGTATGTATGTAATAGAGTCTTACAAGATATAATAATAGCTAAGTATCTATCAAAGCTTTAGTATGATGCTTGGTTTGAAATTAGGAGTTGAATTGTAGAATGGGAAATTCGTATAATATTATGTACCCTACTGTTCATGGACCAAACGACCTTGTTTGCTGAAAATAACTCTAAAAATAGATAGCGCTCATCAAATAGGTAGAAATCAGTATATAATATGCGAAATTTCGAGTTAAAATGACCAAGTTATGGCCTTTTTAAGTTGGAATTTCCTCTTAGGTGAATTTTGACGAACTTATTAGAATATAATTTATAAGTTCATTCAAACTTCATAGAAATACTCATTAGAGTTATTTCTTTTGATTAGGAGACTTAGGAGACGGATTAGACCTTCTCGAGGACTATTACGATTAAGTGGATTTTTTGCGCCATGGCAAAGTGAGTTTATTATCTTTATATTATATGCTTGTGCTTGTAATGTTAGTGGCATTAGAATTAGGACAAGATAAAATTTGATTTTTTGTATATGATTTCTACATGGGTGAATTGATGATAAAAATATCGAAATGAGCTTGTTGTAAATATTTGAATGACCTAGTATAGAGTTGATTTGTCTGCAATATTTATGATCACCCATAACTTGTTAAATTAATATGCCATGATCTTATAATCAAATTGGCCATGCATACCATATGTGAGTCACATTGCATAGGTTATTATACCTTTGTGGGAAGAAGGCATAATAGTTAAGCAACGACGGGCTTGTAAACTCGAATATTGGCGTAATGGCCAGAAATTGAAATGTTGGCGTAAGGGTTGGAATTAAAAATGTGTGTGGGTGGGCACCTGTATCAACCACAGTATAAATGAGAAAAATTGAAATCTATGGTCGTATGGGCCTGAAAAACCTAACCTCGAATGGAGGGTGCAAATCTATTCAACATAAGACTTCAAGACGATCTTATGTATTGTATGCTCACGTGCTTATGCATTTCATATTGTTGTTAATATAACTTGTCTGTTATATATTACTTGTTTAGTATTTAATTTTGGAAGTGAAACTCACTAAGCTCGTAAGCTGATACCCCTATAGTTTCCTATTGCAGTACCAATATTTATGGCTATCTTCGAAAAGCCACTTTCCTCAGGTACAGCTTTTGGAATCTAAGGAGCTTTTTTGAAGAAGTCAGGACCTAGATGTAGGCATAGACTTCTAGTTGAATCTCCTAAATCGATATATAATGGTTGTTATAAGAGTATTTTGAGGACTTAAGAACTCTTAATATTTTGTCGGGGGGTATGCCCCTTAGATCATGTAATAGATTAAATCTGGATATAACTGTTATGATTTACATTCTTATTGCTATGTATGTTTTCTTAAGCTATTTCGATTCAAAGTATGGTTCCCTATATGTTGAATGTGAGCCTTGCACTTGGTGTTTAAACTCATGGAGTGACTAAAGTTGTCATACTTAAATTTGAATATCGAGTGTAGTGGATTGTGCGTTTAGGGTACCCTTTGGGGCGTGACATGAAAGGTTATGTATGAACTAAGGTATGAGAAACACATTATATATGGTTAGAATGGAAGAAATGTGGATAGAACCAACTTGAGTAAGTAAAGTGGTTCTACCATCGAAAAGTTTGACATTAATTGGTTGCACAAGGGAAGTAATATTATGTAAAATGGCAAAATATGGTGTCATATGATTTGTAGCTCTAGTGTCAACTATCAAAGAATTTGAATTATTACTAAAAGCATCAAAACAAAAGAATTGAGATATACCTACATACTGAACATTGTTGAGCATGGCTTTTCCATGTTGTAGCCGCAACATCTCATAACACATATCATGAACCAATTGTTGATCTTGCATATCAACATGTTGATCCCCATTTGGTTTATCTATTCCATGGTCAAAAGGAGTTTCAAAATCATCAAACTTGGTTTTTCTTTCATCACTAATAGAAATACAAAGCTTATTTGCCTTATTTGATGTAGCAACTGCAATATTATAAGCATAAGAAGATACACTATTAATCTGACTTTGCATATTATGCTTGCCTTTAAACCACTCAGGATAACCAATAATTTGAAAATAATTCTCAATGGTGTGTCCCTTCTTTACAATGATGACAAAAAACTTTACTCTTTATTTTGCCTATTATTTTGATTCAATACACTTTTCCCTCTAGTATTGAAGCTAAAACATCAACACCTGAATTAAAAACATTTGAAACTTATCTTTGTTTTTCAATTTGTTGAACCAAGTAGAAAGATTTAAAATAGTAGGCATTTGATCCAATGACAAAATTTTATTTTGAACATTATCATAGGATCTATCTAAACCCATCAAGAATTGCATGAGTTTACTTTGATAATTGAATGCACTAATCTATCCTTCAAACCACAATTACAGCTATTGTTTTAATCATAAGCACAATATGGATAAGGACATAATTACATCAATTCATCCCAACAATTTTTAAGTTTGCCATATTAAGTTCCTTCATATTGATCAACTTGCTTCAAATTACAAATATCATGCTCTAATTGAAAAATTAATGGTCCATTTGATATGTTGTATTGCTATTATGTATGATTGTGAAATCTTGGCAATCATCGAGTTAATCAACCAGCAACGTACCATATAATCGCAATGTTTCCATTTAACTAAATCATAAGAATCAATATTAAGTTTCTCAATTGTTCCATCTATGAAACCAATTTTTAATTTTGCACCTAGTCCCATTTTAATAGATCAACTCCATCTTAGATAGTTGTTTCCATTGAAAAATCAATGTTTTGATTGTGATATTAGGGTTATATGATTTTGATAAAAACAAAGAATCTACAATCAAAGAATCAGCAGCAACAAGATTCTGCATATCTATGACTTCACTCATGTTGAAAACTAAAAACAACAAGAAGCGAAATACCTCAACCAAGAAGCTCTATAACCATGTGAAGAGTTGCTTTCGTGATGTTCATGAAATAGAAGTTTGTGTGCACAAAGGAAAACAAGAAGAAAACAAAGAAAAGATTGTGTTATGACTTGGTTAGTTACTAGAGTCTTTTATTTGAAACTTTATATACAAGAATATAACCAATAGAAAACATACAAGTGTAAAACCAAATAAAAGCCACGAGTACAAATAAATAACTATTTGAACACTAGCAATATACTTCACAATCATGATAAATGAGCCATCATATATGATTATTCACAAGAGTAATGTCATTATTACTATCTAAATTTGGGCCTTTTATAAAAAAAAAAAAAATTATACATTAAATTTATATCATGAATCTAACATTCAACTGAATTTTCACTTTTGGGTTTTCCTATCTCTTTTAATTTGTCCTCACTTTAACATGATTCATGAACATATTGATCAATAGTGTTATGGTATTTGTAAAAATTAAGGATAATGCCATGTTAAGTATCTATACTTTTAATTTTTTATACTTTAATATCTCATCTTAAGATTTTGATAATTTAGTGATTATATTTTAAAAATATGTGTACGTGTGATTCAATGTCTCTGTTAAATAATACATAATGAATGTTTATTTTAATGATGGGATAAGGACAAACACATGGTAAAAATGCCAAAATTTAAGAATGCAATACTAAATTGCCAAAATTTAAAAGTATAAATAATTGTTTTTCCATTATCATGTCATCAAAATAAATGTTAATTAAATATTTTTTTTTCAGAGACACTAAATAACACATATTTTAAAAATATAGATACTCATTTTCCAAATATAGAGATAAGATACTAAGATTGCCAAAAGTTGAAAATATAGATACTTAACCTATCATTATCTCGTAAAAACTAAAAAGGACATGTAGATGACTAGACGATGTCAATTAGGAAAATGGAGAACAAGAATAGCGAACAAGAATGTTATTATTCGATTAATTATAACATGTAATAATTTTAAAATTGAATTGAATACAATATTTAGCAATGTTAAAGTTCAAGGATCATAACTAATACTAGAAAGTAAAAGTTCTATTGATATCACTTTGAGTAAGGTCAATTTTATTGTGAAATTAAAAGAACTCTTATGAGATGTATAATTTGTAGAATGGAGTAGGGTATAAATAAATTGCAATTCTAAAGGACTAAAATATAGAGGTAATAACTAATCTTTATCTAAACAAGTCTTACGAGTGAATATGGAAATGCATTAGAAAAGAATAGAAATAGTTATTTCTCTAATCTTGTAAGGGGATTGGATTTCTTTATGACATAGTAATAATAGTTTTGTGGAATAACTATTTCACCAATTAAAAATAGGAATAAATTTACAAAGAAGGAATTTGATAAGAATCAACTTCTCAATCTAATTACATACTAAAGCATGGGCCAAAGGAGTTTAAGGCTTGGTTTGGAGTTTTCTTACTCACAACCCAATTATAGATGAATAGTACTTCATTAATGGTTACTTTGAATATACTTGGAATGCAAGATTAAGTGTGACTGTGACTTGTACTAACTATTATATCGAAATATCTTATTGTTATTAAGGTAGACGACTAGTAATAGGCTTGGGTAAGAATTGGTTTCAGAAGCTCTATGGTGACTCAAATAGCTAAGATGACACAAAAGAAGGACTATTTGAGGGAAGTATGGGTGTAAAGCATGGGCATGTACCCTATTTGTGCAAGGAAATGATTTAGAAGATTCATTCGAAAGAAGCATGGCCAAGAGCTTAGGAATGCATCTTACAGTTTGAGAATTCATCGTAGGGTTACATTAAAGACCCGCTTGTTGCTTATCAAGGAGAAACATGGGTTTGAAGCATGGGCATGCTTCTCAACTGTGCATTTAAGCATATTTTGTATGTTTCAATTATTTTACTTTATATTTAAGATGTTTCCTTATATTTCATAATTATCAATTCAATGACATGTTTCCTTTGTTTCTCTTTAAGAGTAAAACCCTAGTTCTTATTTATGCATTCAAATTATGAAAAATAATCCATTAAAAATTATTTATGTAGTCATATCATTTAATCTCTAGTATAGTTTGAATCAGGAACAGTGTCATCATATCTATTATTGGTGTCGTCCGTATCTTTATTCTTTTAAACCATAAACAAAAAAATACTGAAAGGAAAAATTGCTTTATTTATTGATGTACAATAGAGCGACTTGAATCTTATTAAAGGATCTATGTTGTATCAAAATTGCCTATTCTATCTTTATGAAATGATCTAAATGTGCCATTGAAGTTCTTGAAATTGTCACAACATTCTCTCCCTTTGCACACACTTATATAAATAAAATATCCTTACTAATTTTAGTATAGAGATGGTCACACCATTGTTCCTCTTTTTCTCTCTTTACTTTCTTCATTGCTTTGAATTTATAAAGCTACCACTTATTTTTAATCAAAAGCTCTAATATTTTAATCTTAAATATTCTCAAATTTATCAATTCATTAATATTTCATTTCAATCTTCTCAAACTTAAGTTTAAATATCCAATTATTTTAAAATTTTAATGATTATGTTGACATTAGAGTATTAATAATGTTTATAATAAGTGGTCCTATATGCTTTTTTTTTTCCTTTTTTTTTTCTTATATCTATTGAGGTATATTGAAGTAGATATTGTATTGTATAACATTAGATACTAGGATCTATAATAGTTATGATAGGCTAACTGTATAGGATAGTCTATTTCATATGAATAGTTTATACTGTACTTTTATAACTAAACATTAGAATAGTCTAAACATTTCCTCTATTTACACACTAGTAATAACTTCCTTCTTTGGTTTTCTTGTTTGTCTAATTTTTGAAGCACAACTTCTCAAATGGTATAAGAGTAGGACAATGATTGCTGCGCTCATTGATTCATTCTTGTAAGTGTTCATTTGCATCTTCTTTTAGTTTTTTCCCATTTCAAAAATGGCTTTAATTAGAGATCACATTCTGAATGAGATTGTTACGTTTGATCTTCTTAGTATTTGCATATGACAATTTGAATATAAGTCTAGGAAACATTATATTCAATGGATCAAACTTCATTCCTTGGAGTTTATAAGTAAGAATGGCTTTAGGTGCTAAATTTAAGCTAAGGTTTGTGGATGGATCAATACCGAAACCTAATGATAATCCAGCAACAATAGAGAAGTGAATTCGATGTGATTACATGGTGCATTGCTGGATTTTAAGTTTAATCAATAGTGAATCATCACAAAACTTCTTGTATTGCCAATCTTCGAAAGAGTTGTGGGATCAAATGTTGTTCAATACAATTGGTTGAATGGTCTTATGATTAATTAGTTGTAGCAAGAAATCAATAATCTAAAACAAGGGAATATGATTGTAGCACAATATCACAATCGATTGAAGAAGGCAGGGGATGAGTTACAAGCAATATAGGTGTATCCTATGTACAAGTGCAGTAGAATAGAATTTTGCAATTGCAATTTGAAAGAAAGATGTTAGAATTTGAGTTGTAAATGAAACTTATGAATTTCTCATGGGTTAAAGTGACTCACATGAACTTGTGCATAATCAAATTCTCTCAAAGGAACCTTTGCCTATTGTAAATCTAGCCTTTTATCTTGTACAATAGATAGAAACGTGGCATCATGTTGCCATAGCTATGGATGTTGATGCAGTGGCACTTGTTGTAGAAGAGAATAATGAGAAAATTCTTGTTTATAGAAAGAGAGTTAAGGGGAATCTAGATTGCAAATATTATAAAAGTGAAGGACACGCTTTTCGAAGTCTGCATCCGAACGGGTATGAAATAGGTCAAAAATTTACCAATTTGATATTTTTAAACAAACTCATATTACTATGAGCTATTCTATATATTTAAACTACATCTCGGCATCTAGGGCTAGAGGGCTAGATTGCCGGACTTACATTATTGTATTCGGTTAGGGTTTCCGAGTGATTTTCCAGTTTAGACCTTTGCCAATTTGGAAACTGATATTTATGTTTATACAACTATTTAATTTGAGAAATTTATTTTAAATTTTATTTTTGTAAGTATTTAATATCTTTTAACGTTTCGGAATTCTTGAATTGGGTTTCATTTCCGAAAGTTAATTGTTATTTACTTTTTATTAATTTGTTTTTGGGTTCTATATTACCGATTTTTGAACCGGAGTCACGTATGAAATTTGTCGTACGTAGTGGTTTTGGAATTGTAGTATGTTGAGTTCTTACTTTGTTTTTGAGAATTCTTATTTTTCCCAAGATTCGGAATTTTTCGAATTCGTTCGTGATTTAAGACTAGTTGAAATTCGGTTTTAATTTGGAGTGATTTTTAGGTTTTATTTTCGAAGTTCATCTTGAAATTTATTTATTGAAATTTTCTGGGGCTTACATTATCTATGCCCTAAGCCCTTCATTTTAAATGAAAAATACACATTTTGAAGTTGAAAAAAACTTTTCTAAATATGATTCCATTTTCATCCGAATTTTCAAAAATTATTTTGGTTGAAAATAAAATAGATCTTGAGTTTCCTACAACTTTTCCTACCATCATCATGCTATTACAAGTTGCTCTTGAACATAAAACAAAGTCTAATGCATGTATGAACCTAAAAACAACTAGATCTAGTTATAAATGCATGAATCACTATATAGTTATGTGAGTGGTGAACATATGCATAAATCATAAGGAATAACAAAAATAACAACTTCAATAACAAGATCTAAGGCATAAACAAAAATCAAAGCTACAAAAAATTAGATCTACAAAATATAACAACTTTAAACAAGAAAATAATAAAGATACAAGATAGTAATAATGGAGAAGAGAGAGTTTCATTTTGGTATCATCATCTAAGCTTTTAAGCTTATGGAAGGTCATTTGATGCATGAAACCTTCATTACACTTTACCTATATCACCTATGGAGCTTTGGGAAGAAGATTTTGCTTAGAAATCTTTAAAAATATGTGGAGCTCATGGAAGAAGAAGGGAGCAGCTTGTTTCTTGAAGAACAAGAGCAAGAAGAAGAAAAAAAGAGAGGAAAAAGGAGAGAGAAAAGGCTAAAGAATGAAAAAGGAAAGATGAGTAAAAAGAGAGAGAGAGAGAAAATGAGTGTGTTAAATGAATGAAAGAGAGAAAATAATAAAACAAGGCAGAAAATTAAAGGGGGGGGGGGGGCGCTGGCGTGAATTGAGTGAAGAGAGAGAGAGTGAATTTGTTTGAATTTTGACTTGAAATTGTAATGTAATTAACGATATATGTAGCTTTTTGAAGAAGGATTGAAAGAGAGCTATTTTAATTAATTTTTGGAGGGTTTCAAAGGACAAAAGACAGCCATAAAGAGAGTGAAAAGGAAGTGATATGTGTAAGGTGTACTTGAAGGTATGGGTTGTAAAAGTACTTTCTTAATAAAATAAAATAAAATTAGCAAATTTATTCAAATATTTGTAGCAGATTTTTCATAATTAAAATTAAATAATTATTTGAATTATTTTAGTATTTTAACAAATATGTTACCGGTATGATCAAAATACGCGAATAGGGGCTATAAATGATATTTTTATAACCCGAAAAATTCTAAAAAATTATTTTATGAAAATAAATATTTTTCAAATATTTTTTAATTATTAAATTAATTTATTTTTTTTTTGTATCGGGTCTTAAACAGAATCTGATCCTATAAAAGCCCGAACTAACTAAATTTTAGGAAAAACAAAATTTTTTTATAATATATAAAATATTTATCTAAAAATATAAGACTTTATAAGAATAATAAAATTGTGTAATGAAATAAAAATGAATAGTGCAAAAGACTAATCAATTACCGGTAATAATGGAAATACGAAAAAAGGTTATATCTGTAACTCAGAAAATTATATAACTGATATATTTGAAAATTTTATGAAATTACGAGTCTAACGGTACTAATGGATATTTTTTATATCTCGAGCCCTGGGACACGCTTTTCGAAGTCTGTATCCGAACGGGTTCGAAATAGGTAAAAAATTTACCAATCTGATATTTTTAAACGAACTTATATTACTACAAGCTATTCTGCATATTTAAACTACACCTCGGCCTCTAGGGTTAAAGGGCGCTAGATTGCCGGACTTAAGCTATTGTATTCCGGTTAAGGTTTCCGGGTGATTTTCCGGTTTAGGTCTTTGCCAATTTGGAAACTGATATTTTATGTTTATACAACATATTTAATTAGAGAAATTTATTTTAAATTTTATTTTTGTAAGTATTTAATATCTCTTAATGTTTTCGGAATTCTTGAATTGAGTTATATTTTCGAAAGTCAATCGTTATTTAATTTTTAATAATTTATTTTTGGGCTTTATATTACCTGATTTTATAAGTCGGAGTTAATTATAGAATTCTTCGTGCGTAGTGGTTTTGGAATTGAAGTATGTTGAGTTCTTTTTTGTTTTTAAGGATTTTCATTTTCTCAAGATTAAGAAGTTTCCGAATTCATTCGTGATTTAGGATAGTTAAAATTCGGTTTTAATTTGGAGTGATTTTTTAGGGTTTATTTTCGAAGTTCATCTTGAAATTACTTACTGAAATTTTCCGGGGCTTACAAGAACAATGAGTAGTAATGAGCCTATACATGGATTTAAACCCTAAATTTAAGATTTCTAGATAGTATTAAACAATACTAATCAGATTTCATAATAGATATCAAAAACTAAAAATATATAGATAATTTAACTTATATATCAAAAGCGATACCGAGTAGTTAACCAACTATACTTATAGATAGGAAACGATAATATAAAGATAAACCGTTAGGATTATAAATACACAATAAAAACATAAACTGATGTATAACTAAAGATCTAGACTTCAAATAAATAATTGAATCACACCATTGTTCTAATTAGGGTTTTCTTAAGCTATTGGAGCCTAAAACAAAAATTGACTTAATGAGTTTAGGAAACCCTAATCGCGGGAGATAAAATTCTAAAAATAATTAATCACGTGAATTTGAAACTTAAAGTTATATGTTTGATGATCCAAGTATTTTGTAAAATCCTATAAAAATATTTTTGTACAAAAACTCTCAAATATTAGCTAATTTGTACCTGTATAACTTATTATACTATCCTAAAATTAAGATAATTAACTAACTAAGTATTATTATATTATTATATGCATGATTTACGGTGTAAATGGTGTAAAATATGTGGTTGAAATTTGTCATTTATCCTCAGCCGAAATCAATCCAAATTAAGTCAACAAATGCAGCAAAAGTCAAGATAAAATATGTACAAACCAATTAGGAGCTCCCAAGTCAGCTAAGGTTATTAAATGCATTAGGATGTGTAATGCAATTTGCATTTTCGGTGGAGACATTGTCCTTAGAAGATCCCTTTGTAGCTGCCTTCTCCTTCATCATCTATATATATGTCTCCATAATGAACAAAGAAACAAAACTTTAACATACAACCAAACACCATCTAAAGCTCTCAATTTTGCTTCCTAACAGCCCATCAAACATACATAGACCACACACAAACAATACCAAAAACAAAACAACAAAACTCCGTCAAAACTTTAGCTTAAGCTCGGATTAAGGAAGAATAAGGTAAGACAAATCTGTTTTAAGTTGTTTTAAGTATTGAACTCCAATATAAATAACATTTTCATTAATTTAGGATGGAAAAAAACTCTGGAATTAAGCTCAAAACGTTCACTTCAGCTCCAACAAGGTAAAAATTCGAAAACCCTAGTTGTACCTTTCTAAAATTCGAAAATTTAAGATTTCATACTCGTAGATGCGTTATGAGTTGATGTATGTATATATACATGATATAGAAACACTTAGGAATGGTATAAGAATGTTTTTGACGTAGAAAATTTAAGAAATATGAATTGTTCCATCGGGGAAGATGATAAACGGCAAGCACTGTCCCTAAGCTAGCAGTGTAAACGTTCAACGCCGGCGACTTACAAAGGTAAGCCGGTGTTGTAGCGACGGCATACACTGAAACAGAAGCTACGTAAAACTTATTTTTACGTAACATGAACGAATACTGGCTGTTTGGGATTTTACCCCGGCGGTGTATAGTCCGATGCACATGGGAATGCTGGCAGCTTTCAAGCTAGTGCACCCGATACGAATAAAATGTGAAACAAAGGAAAGCCGACACTTGGGTTTCAACGCCGTTGGCGTAGAAGCCGGCGTACAAACCTGTTTTCCTTATATATGATTTGTATTTCACAGACAAATAATTATATAATAATTACAATTATATTATATATATTTATATGTCAAAATAGAAGTTACTAAATAGAAAAATAAATAAAAATATTTAGAATAATTTTGTTAATATTTGATAACTTTTAAAACCCTAAAATTATAGGAAAATATTAAGTATTAATAATAACTATAATTAATCAAATATTTGTTCTATTAGATAAAATAGGTAAGAATGGAAATTGAAATAAGCTAAATTTACGAATAATGTGACTTCTAAAAATGACAAATAATTTAGGAGAAGCACGACGACACTAAGTAATAATAAACGAATATGATTTACTATAATGAGTCAGGTATAGAATAACATTAAATTAGTATTAATACCTACAAAAACTTGATAAATTTCAATTTAGGACACCAGACACGTATAGGTGTTTAGTTATCTAATCTATATTATATTGATGAATACTTTATTCATCTCAATAGGTGACTTTGATACCATAGAGGATCTTCCGGCGGATTATTATGAGCAGGTGAGTAATTCAGTCATATTATACTGTTTGTGCTTGTAAATAGCTGAACATGTAATGCAAAGACAGTAATAATAAATGAATGTTGTGATGGAAATATGTTGTGATTTGACTGTATGATTGCTAATCTACCATTACAACAGTGATAATACAATGATATGATGATGTGAAGTAATATGATGATGATTATGTGTAATGTATGATCACCATGAAATTGAATAAGAAATATTGACTTATTAAAATAATCTGGTTATGCATTGCACATACTGCATTATTGCATATATAAATGGGTGACAGACTGTTACATATTAATATTTCGGTTCTCTGTTAATGCTTGGTTTTTCTAAAGTGTTAGTTCTTCCAAGGTTTTCTTTGTTTAATTGGTTCTATGGGAACTAAGTGGCAACGAAGAATGCCGCCCGTAGTATCACTTTGAAATAATTAATACTTAGGAAGTTTGTAAGGATGGATACATGAAATGGTCAGTTAAAACTGTTGTTAAATTTAAAGTGATAACCCTAAAACGAGAAATCGTTGATTTTCCTGTAAACTTAGTCTCTCCTGGGCAGGTGGGTCATAAGGTAAATGTTCTTCAACCCTAAAAAGAGGGCGTAAATCTTTTTCCCGTTTAGATTTTAGATCATCCAAGATTGTATCTGAGCATATGATTGAGTGATTGCATTACATATGACTTGTTAATAACTTGATTGATGTGTAATACGTCTGGTTATTCACTGAGCCATGGTTTCGGCTCATACTCCAATAGTCTTTTCAGGTTTACACTTCGACCCTAATTAGTTACTTCCAGGAACATGGCTCCTATAAGAGCTTAAGAGCTGGAAGTCTATGGTTCTATTTGGGATTAATGGTTACGTTTTCCTAGAATAGATTAGCTAGTACTATTTTATCAGTTATGAATTACAAGAAGACTACATAGTTTGTAATAATCTGTGATACTTTATGATTAAGATAGTAGTTATTTACTAATTTATTTCTTACATTTATTTATCATTTCTTATCGAAGTAACTAAAAAATCCTGGTATTTTGGAAAACATGTCACTCTCTGAAGGTAATCTAGTGATAGTATTCAAGTGTGATTTGTCTACTTCCACTAGGGTACCCTCGGGGCGTGACGATATCGAAGCTCCTGCGTGACTAAGGTTGTCATTCATTAGCTTTAATATTATGTGCGATGGACTGCCACGTTTAAGATACCCTCTGGAGTGACAATGGTTATACCAAAAACATTGATAGGCTTAAATTATCCTTATCCTCAAGAGCAATTTATAGAATTTATAGAATTTATAGAAGAATTGATATCAAGTACTATATCTATTTTAGATGATTATGGGATTTATTGAAGATACTTAAAGAAATTGGAGATGAATTTTATCAAGAATGAAGTAAAGGAGCAAAAAGAAGGATGGAGAATACAAGTCATGCTTGTGGTCCATGAAGGAATTAGAGAAAGTTTGAGATCGGTGTCTACTAAGGGGTAGATCATGGCAGTGGTTTGTGGAAAGCTACAACATGAAAGATTTGTGGTGCTGCATGTCACGAGCATGAAACTGAGATTCAAAGAAAATTCGACTAGCATATTTCTTACCAAGGGATGAGTCATGGCTGTGACTTTAGTTCCAATAGGCTAAAGAAAACTTACGTGAAGCAATCACGGGCGTGATCGTGGCAAAGGCTTGAATACGTCTTTTATTTTTCTTTCATCAAACTATGTATTTCCTAGTTAATTCATGTGCATTTTTATCGAAAGCTCTTTAAGAAATGTTATGGATATAAAACACACCACACCACTTCCTCCAAACATCACTAGACATTTTCTCTGCAATTCATACTAGTTCATAGTTAGTGTCCTTTGAGAGTTCCAGTGAGATTGTGAGTGTTATATTGCAACTTATGTTTTAAAAAAAAAAATCTATGTTGTAATGACTTTCAAAACTAGAGAGGGAGATGGTAGACTATTGTTAATCCTATGTATTCAGACTTCATAATTGTAAAAGAAAAATAAAGGGTTTCCTTCTTTCCCTATTCTTAAGTCATATTTTGTTTCATTTATCCTATTTATTTATTTATTTGTGTTCTTATTCTGCCATGAATAATTAATATTTTAGGGTTTATGAAGTCATGTTGACATGAATGTGCATGAATATGTAATTCAACCTATTAATTATTGATTCCTGGTGATTAAAACTTCATTAAAGTTAAGATAATATAGTGCATTACATGGTGTTGTAATAGATCTCAATGGAATATGTTGAGAAACAATTCTACTGAGCAAATATGAATTACTAGAACAAACTGGTCTTGTTAATAAAGATATTATTAGGAATTTTATTGCATGTGTTGTGAAATTTAAGAACATCAACAGAGATCAATGCAATCTTAACTTGTCCATTCATTAGGAGAGATTCTAATGGATGCAATAAGGATCATGATTGAACAATTTTGATAAGAATACTCATGATCTAAGAATTTCTATAAACATTAATTAATAGGAAGAACACCTAATGAATCATGTTGATATGATAGAGTAAGCTTGCTATGAAGTGATATCATTGTTGTTGTTGTCTTAATTGTTGTGTTGTTCGGGTATAATTATATATTAATGTAGTTTAGTTGTTAAAATAATACTCAATATATTTAACTCAATCAATTATTTAGATTGCTAGATTATAGGAGGATTAATAAAGTACTAATGTTTGAAATCATTCCCTGAGGAGATGACCCTATACTATACTCCATACTAATAAAACAATAGGTAAACTTTCCTATAGAGACTTAGTTAGAGTAGAAGATTAGGTTTATAAATTATAAAACTCAGAAGGCTATAAAGAGGCGATCAAGTTTTTGACATCAACGTGCATTTTGTTCGTGATTACATCTCTAAGGGGATTCTTCATACTCTATTCATTCTAATTAGCATTTTGTTGCCATTTTTATGAATCTTGTTGTTGTTGCTATTCTCTCCTCTTTCTTATCCAAGCTAAGCCTCATGTTGGCTCCGCCTTGAGAGTTGGGGGAGGGGGGGTGGGAACGGTTGATGGGGTTGTTGAAGTGTATGTTGTACTATATGATGATGTCTTGCCGATAGGCAATAGTTTAGATGCTATTCTTGCACTTAAGCAGTGACTTCATTCCACATTTACCATGAAAGATCTAGGTGAAGCTCAGTTTTTCTTAGGACTTGAGCTTTGTCGTTCTTCTAATTGACTTCTTTTGCATCGGTGCAAGTATACTTATCACGTCCCGAGGGTACCCTAGTAGAAGTAAACAAGTCACACTTGAATACTATCACTAGATTACCTTCAGAGAGTGGCAGGTTTTTAAAACAACATGATCTTTTAGTTGCTTGATAAGAAATGATAAATACATGTAAGAAATAATTTGGTAAATAACTACTATCTTAATCATAAAGTATTATAGAACTATTACAACCCATGTAGCCTTCTTGCAGTTCATAACTGATACAATAGTACTAACTAATCTATTCTAAGAAAACATAACCATAAATTCCCAAGTATAACCATAGACTTTCAGCTCCTAAGCTCTTACCGAAGCCATGTTCCTGGAAGTGACTAACCAGGGTCGAAGAGTAAACCTAAAAAGACTATTGGAGTATGAGCGAAACCACGACTCAGTGAATAACCTAACACATTATACATCACACAAGTTATTAACAAATCATATGTAATGCAAGCACTCAATCATATGCGCAGATACAAGCTTGGATGATCTAGAATCCAAACAGGTAAAAAGATTTACGCCTTCTTTTTCAAGGTTGAAGAACAATTACCTCATGACCCACCTGCCCAGGAGAGACTAAGTTTACAGGAAAATCAATGATTTCTCGTTTTAGGGTTATCACTTTAAATATAATAAATTTAACTGACCATTTCCTGTATCCACCTTAGAAACTCCCTAAGTATTAATCATTTCAAAGTGATACTACGGGTGACGTTCTTCATTACCATTTAGTTCCCGTAGAACCAACGGAACAAAGAAAATCTTGGAAGAACTAACACTTTAGAAAAATCAAGCGTTAGCAGAGAACAGAAATATTAATACGTAGCAGGCTGTCACCCATCTTTGTATGCAATAATGCAGTACATGCAATGCATGATCAGATTATTTTATTAAGTCAATAGTTCTTATTCAATTTCATGGTGATCATACATTACATACAAACATCATCATATTATTTCACAACATCAAATCATTATATTATCACTTTTGTAATGATAGATTAACAATCATACAATCAAATCACAACATACTTCCAACAAAACATTCATTTGGTTGTCTTGTATTATATATTCAACTATTTACAAGCACAAACAGTACAATATGACTGAATTACTCACCTACTCATACTGACTTAATCATAATAATCGGCTGGAAGGTCTTCTAGAGTATCAAAGTCACCTATTAAGATGAATAAAGTATTCATCAATATAATATATATTATATAGCTAAATTCCTATACGTGGCTAGTGTCCTAAACTTGATATTTATCAAGTTGTGTAGTGACCGTTACTAATTTTATGTTATTCTATACCGAACTCAATATAGTAATTCACATTTATTTATTATTACTTAGTGTCGTCGTGTTTCTCCTAATTTATTTCATATAATTATTTTTTTATTTTTAGAAGTCACATTATTCATAAATTTAGCTTATTTTAATTTCCATTCTTACCTATTTTATTTATTTAGAACAAATATTTGATCATTTATAACTTTTATTAACACTTAGTATTTTTCTCTAATTTTAAGGTCTTAAGAATTATCAAATATTACATAAATTTATTTTAAATGTTTGTGTTTAGTTATCTACTTAATAAATTCTATATTATCATATATATATATATATATATATATATAATATGTTTAGTAGGCTTATTGTATATATATATATATAGTATATATATATATGTTCATATCAAAACAAGTTTTCGTAAAAGAAAATATGGGTGTACGCCAGCTCAACGCGGCTTTGAAGCCTAGGTGCCGGTGTTTATTTGTTTTGCATACAAATTCATATCGATTGCACCGGCTTTGAAAGCTGTCGGCTTTCAACGTATTCCGGACCCTACGCCGCCGGCTTAGAATCCAGATGTCGGTCTTCATTCATTTTTACGTGAAAATAATTTTTATGTAGCTTCTGTTCAGTGTAAGCCGTCTCTACACCGCCGGCCTATCCTTGTAAGCCGCTGGCATTAGACGTCTACACTGCCGACTTATGGACAGTGTTAGCACTGTTCGTCATCTTCCTCGATGATCCAATTCATATTTCTTAAATTTTCCACGTTAAAAACATTCATAAACCATTCCTAAGTGTTTCTATATCTTATATATAGACATAAAACAACTCTTAACACTTCTATAAACATATATTCTTAGATTTCGATCTTAATGGAGTATAACTAGCGTTTTGGATTTTTACCTTGGTTGAGCCGATCCGATGAAATTCGAAGCTTGTTTTTGTGTTGATTATGTTCCTATGATTATCACAAGTCAGTTCTAATCCTTAGATTTAAAAGAAAACCATTCGAACCACATCAACTCATCTTTGAACTCGTTTCAAGTGTTTTTCGTACCAGTTTTTCTTCCGATTCAAACTTGGATGATTTGAGCAGTTTAGAGTTTGTTTTTAGGTTGTTTTGGTTGCTAATTAGAAGTAGTTTTAGTCTGGAATTTTCGAGAGAGAGTTGTGAGTGTTTGTTTATCCATGAGAGTCTTAAAGGCATATTATATATATATATATATAGGAAGAAGAAGAAGCTTGCGGCTACTTCACTTTCCTCCGAATTTTCTCCTCATTTATCTCTGTTTGATCAGTTGTTTTCATGGTCATTAATGAGGAGCTTACTTGGCCATCTTTGATTGGGTTTTAGGTTGATTTTTGTTGACAAATGGGTGCATTATTGATCAAATTTCGGCTCCATCCTTCCGTTGCATTCCAAGCCTCCCAATGGTGCAACTTGCAGCCAAAAACACATTCAATATATATATATATATTAATAATAGTTAATTATTGAACTTAGTTTTATGATAGTTTACCAAGTTATACGGGTATAATTTAGCTAATATTTGAGAGTTTTTGTACAAAAATATGCTTATAGGATTCTACAAAATACTTAGATTATCGAATAATACAATTTTAAGTTTTATATTTATGTGATTAATTATTTGTAGAATTTTATCTTTCGCGATTAAGGTTTCCTAACTCATTAGGTCAATTTTTGTTTTAGGCTTAAATAGCTTAAGAAAACCCTAATTAGAACAATAGTGTGATTCAATTATTTATTTGAAGTTTAGATCTTGAGTTATACATCAATTTATATTTTTGTTGTATATTTATAATCCTAACAATTTATCTTTAGGTTATTGTTTCTTATTATAAGCGTAGTTAATTAATCACTTAATATCGCATTTGATATAGAGACTAAACTATATATATATCTTTAGTTTTTGATACCTATCATGAAATCTTATTAATAGCGTTTAATACTATCTAAGAATCATGTATTTAGGGTTTAATTCCATGCAGAGGCTTATTACTACTTATTGTTCTATTCTCAAATCATTGTTGAGTTCAAAAGCAATCATTTAATCTCTATATTTATATTTTTTTTCTATTTAAATCTATTTGTATAACAAGTTTCGGTTTTGAAAATTAGATTTACTTTTAATCATATCTTGAATTATCCATTCAAGATACGAATTCTCGTTTTTGGTATCAACTAGGGTTAAAGAAGTTCTTAATCTGGTTTCTAAATCCTTATCTAGCTAAATTCCATGCATTGATCTATTCTTAGGATTTTATTAGTATCTAAATCTATTAACTAGTTCATACATTCTACTTTAGAGTCGTGTACTAATGTGGAAAATTTCTGGGGTTTACAATACTCTAGATTTACTTGCTAATACTAGTTTAACAAGTTGCAAGCCTAGTCCCACTCCTTTTGCTTTTGCTTCAGGTTGAAAGCTTGATACTTATTTTGGTGACTTACTTGATGATCCAAGTTTGTATAGACGCATTTTTGGCCCCTTATTGTATTTGGGTCTTACAAGGACAAACATTCCTTTCCCAGCTCATCATCTAAGTCAGTTTTTGGCTTCTTCTCGATCTACTCACTTATTAGATAGATCATGATGTATAGCAGGGCATATAGTAGGCTAATTATATAGGATACTCTGTTTTATATAAATAGCTTGTTGTGTACTTTTGTAACTAACCATCACTGAATAATCCAAACTTTTCCTCTATTCACACACTATCGATAACTTCCATCTTTGATTTTCTTATTCATTTGATTATTGAAGCACAACTTCTCATAGTATCCATCTTTTCTATGAGAATTACTTTAGTCAAAATACTAATCTCCTATCTTTGTTGTAAAATTTATATTATTAAAAAAATACATCATTCTTCAAATGCAAAAGAGATATTCAGGTTTCTTCGATTGATTTGTGTAGATATACGAATTCGAGTAAAATAGTCATATGTGTTGTATGAATATCGCACTACACGTGGCTTTCAAGAGTTAACACACAATGCCACTTAAAGGGTGATTAACGAGAGATGAAATACGGAGGAAGAAAAGTAGACAATCTTAATTGTCGCAAATGTAGTTATGATAAGTGAAAAAGTTATTATGTATCAAACCTCACTAACAGTGATGATAAACTGTTTGATCTCTCAAGACAAAAATTCGACAACACATAGGGTGTTTCTATCTTATTTATCTCTCTTTAAACGAAGAAAGACGTGGGGTATTTATAGAGTTTGATCATCAATATCATCTATTGGATTAAGTTGACAATCAACAACTAAGGTGAGTTCCTTTTAATGCACATGCCATATTAATAAATGTTGAATGATAGATATACCAGTCCAATGGATGGTACTTTAAGCCCATTATGTAAAAACCTCATTGAATATGCCAATAAAGAACTTGATTATTGACGTTTTGCTACTCAACCCAAGAAATTAAATCTAATTAATTTTTTATCCCTCTACATTTGTAGTTTCACAAATGTGTTTTGGTTCTAATAAGAAAAAAAAAATAGCAAATGAAATATTTCTTTTAGAGATACATGACAAAAAAAAAAAGGTAAATGAAGCCAAATTAAACTCTCCAACTATTATGGCAAAATATTCTGCTGGCATTTTCATTTCCTCAAAATATGTAATTTATGCTGGAACGTAAACAGACTGGCAGATAATCGTGTTTTAACTAATACGGAAAAACCGCGAGTCTTATCGCTAATCCACGTTATCCCATAGAACGTCAGATCATTTTGGCCAAAAAAATAGTACGTCAAATCATAACTATAGAAAAAGGCGGGAAATTTATTTTTGACTCCGATATCGTCGTAGTAAGTCTAATGTTATCTTTGCCTGTTGTACATAGAAATTTTTCAGCAAGTGAGACAAGTAGAAAATTGATGGTTTGATATTACATATTAATAATTTAATAGATATATGTTGTATAAGGGTTATATATAAATGTGATATGTAAATATTAATAATTATAGGATAAATTTTACAGATCTCTCTTAAAAACTTTAAAAATCACATGAACTCTTGAATTTTTAAATATTAGTACTTATACTCTCTAAAAACAATTAAATTACATGGATTTCCAATTTTTTCAAAGGTCAAATTTACACTCTTAAAATATCATGTGACGATAATATGTAAATTTTGATTAGTTGACACTAATGTATCATTACATATATAAGATGTTTAATAAAAAATATTTTTAAAAAATTATATAAAATTCTTCTATTCTAGTTTTTATACAATTAATTTTTTTAGAAAAAGAAAAAAATTTAATTTTCATTTTTCTAGTCTAGAATTGCATTTTAGCATAAAACAAATATATTGGAAAAGATTTTCATTATGTTAAACACACCTTGCGATACCGCTTTTTACTAAAAAAAAGTTTTTTTTTTTATAAATAGAATAGCACTTTAGATATAAGATTCGAAGGGAAAAAAAGAAATAAAACAGTTTTCATTCTTTAATATTTAAAACAGTTTTTTAAATTTCTATTAATTAAACATATTATATGTAATAAAAAATTAGATATATATAAATACAATTTATATCTTATCATTCGTCGATTTTTACAAGTGTAATTGTTGACTTTTGAAGAAATTAGAAGTCTATATAATTATTAAAGCTTTCAAGATAGATTCATACAATTTACTTGTTTTTAAAAGATGTAAATGTTGATTTTTTAAAAACTTGGGGATCTTTATAATTTTTAAAATTTCCACAAAGGTTTGCATAATTTACTCATAAATATGTTATAATGATAATAGATAATTTTAAATAAGTAGTGTTATTTCTTAAAATTTCATTGATATCTGTCCTTAATTATTAATCATACGTATAAGAGTAGACTGATAATTAATTATTACTCTATTTTACGTGGATAATGAATGAGCAGACAGCTCTCTGCTAATTACCTGCTGCCATCTTAGTCAAGGAATAGCCAATCTGCAACAGCTTATATGCCTATCAGTGCTTGTCTTCTCCGCAGGAACCTTACATGTTCCCCCACTTTTCAGTTTTCATCATCACCTGTCCCCACACGGACCATTCGTTGGGCTTGAGGATCCGGGTCTCCATTTAGAAAATTAATAATTACTGGGGAAAAAAAAGCCAGAAAGAAAAAGAAGAAAATCAACAGAATCTATCTTGGGATCTTCTGTCGAACCAATAATGTAAATCATTCTCTTTTGACATGGAGTGGTAAGACTCGAATGTCCTCGGGAATTCGAGGACAAAAAGAGATTTGGACAAATGTACTATGAATATCATTAATGATCATTTTTCATTTTTTTTTTTTAATTTGACGAAGGAAGGCCAGACGTTTGCATAGTGTACACACACATACACGCGAAGTTCTTACCTTGAACTGATGATTTTCAGCGGTTATGCGTGGAGATGGGAACGTGGACTTGGGTCGACCTTACGCTCCAACCCAAGCTATCTAGGCAGGTCTTTGACCCTTAAAAGGAATGGCAGATTGGATTAAGATCTCAATCCAAAATATCTGGCGAATCTATATGGGTTCCTTACCATCATTAAAAAATTTAAATTTTAAGAATAACCATTTTATAGATTTTGCATCTCCACGACATCCGCATCTTAATGTAAATCTCTTAGGTTATAGCATTACCTAACAAAATAGATATTTCCAACTTTGCAAAATATGAATTTTTGATTTGCCAATTAATTTGGAGTTTCACTTTAACTCCCAGACTCAAAACGTTTATACAAATACAGGCCATAGAAAGTAATTTTTAGAAGGGTATGTCAAATATTCCCAATCCCACATGAAAATTACTTTAACAATGGTAATTTCACTTCAAGACTTAGGCAATATGCATATATGTATAGTGAAGTGTATAGAAAATATTCAAAGGTAAAGATGTACAGCAATGACTATTACAAACTTACTTTTTTTTTTTTTTTTTTGTGATGCTCCTCATATACGTTAAGGGCAAGTGTGCATAGTCCTCGTCTTCCATGAATTTATTTGTTGTGCAATCCACTTTAGTTATTTGCTCAAACTTCAATACTAATCAAGTTTTTCTTAAGCTTCATTGAGTGACTAAGCCTTTCGATATCCAAAGATAATGAGAAGTTATAAAAGAATTAAGATGTTTGGTTTCTTGCATTTGTCGTTAAAAGCAATCCAACATATTTCATCAATGGTTGATCTTATTGTTTATCTTTGAAGTCTTTGATGATAGAGTTGAACATTTGTAGATATAGGGTTCTTACTGATAGTGTCATGCATGCCTCGTGTGGATCTCGCACTTGGCAAGTGACTTTGAAGTGCTATTGAGGAGAACATTTGACGACGGGATGACTTGGAGAAATGACAGGAAAGAAAGAACAGACAGTCTTAGTATCTTCGAATGCACAAGTGACAGGTAAGGAAGTTCGTGCATTGACCTTATAATTCTTGGGTGGTTGGGATAGATATCACTTGAGTTGTCTTATTTAATCTTTCTAAACAGAGCTTCCTTTGAGTGTTGTTTGTCTTCTCTCTCCAAAAGTTGGAAATGAGGAAGAATGACTAATTTATAGGTACTTAACATGGATGCAACCGTCAAATCACCTTTGTGATTGACGATGAGATGGAATAATCTTAATTCCTGGTTATCTGAATAAACTCCTCATGGAAAGGCCAATAGTTATCTCTTGTGTGCATGGTATGCTTAAGAAAGGTTAGACATGGTAGACCGATCCAACGATCCTTGTTCTAAGTCCACCAAGCCAAATCTCCCAAATCATCCCATTAAAGGAGCCAAACTTACTAGGCCCTATCATTTAGCCACAAATCAAACCCAAATAATGAATAATAATAATATATATAGTTTAAGCCCATTCGCAACATCAACATCCAAACACATAGGCTTCCTCCTCATTTCTAAACAATGCTAAGTGTTATTGATCTTCAAGCAAATGTTCACACTCAAAACAACCAATTGATCAAGAACGGATGGAAAACATGCAATCATAAGAACGCTTGATTCAATTGGCTGTAATGTGTATGCCTTGAGAAACTTCTCCTCTGACGCGTCTTTAATGACATTCTTCGCATGTTATTGTCTTGGTACACATTTTGCATGTTATCAACCGACCCATACAATTCAATAATATTAACAAAAAATAAACAGTGAAAAGAAAATGGTATGACATAGAAGGTGATAGGGTTAGTCTAAAATCACATGGTGGACAATGGCTCACCAGTATAGGTAGAATTAGGAAAAAAAACTTACCAAACCAAATTGTATGAAGCAAAAATATTGTTTTTTGTCTTCCTATAACCCTAGGAGCCCTACCTATCCATGATTTAGTTTGAATATTTCTCAATTTAAAAATTCAGTGTTGATTTAAAGAGGTAAACTAAACCTTAAAAATTAAGAAACAAAGCAATATCTTACTTGTAATTAAAAAGGAAAAAAAAAAAATTTTTGTTACAATGTAATTTTGCTTTTTAAAATTAAGTTCATATTATTGAAATGTATATGCATTAAACCTCTATGATCGTGGGCTCCAATATAATGTATACAAGTCAACCTAAAATTAATATTATGTACTAGTATTATGAAGTTACTTAGTTATCCAAATATATTTTAAGTTTTTTAGTTTTGTAAATGTTCCCTTAATTAACCAATTATATAGTGCTATTGTACGTTATAACTAAAAAAATTAGTATTTATGGTATATATGAGATTAAATATTATGCATGTAACTTCTTAGAGTACATATTATTATTGAATTTGTGAACTAAATTGGATCGAACCATATTTTAGTGATTTCAAAAAATTCCTAAATGGAAATGTAGCTTGGTTCAAAGTGATTAAGAAAAATCCAATCATATTTTTTGGTTTGGCTTGGTTTGAAGGAAAATCAAACCAAAACATAAAGAAGTACATATTTTTTATATAACATACAAACGTTGAGAAATAAAAAAAGGATTACAAAACTAAAAAAAAAGAATTAAAAACCACTTTTTTTTGGGTAATTGACATGATTGTTAGCAGGACCTAAGGGTCGATAAAATCTTGGATCCATCACTATTAATGAATGACCTTTTGATGTTTCGTGTTAGGATCTAACTTTGTTGTAATTTTCTTAGACCAAAACTCCATCCCTTGTGAATCTTCTACAATATGGGGACTTTTTTGTATTTTTTTAGAGTATATATTTTCTCCTTTTTTCTTATATTTATTTTAATGTGCTACCATATTAAGGAATTTAATGTCTCTTCTTACTAATACAAAAAGCACGAGTAAAAGTCTTTATAGGGTTATGAGTTGGGTTGCAAATGAGCTGAGCTTCTAAAGGCTCTGGCTCGACTAGTTTAAAATTTATGAAGCTTGAGTTCGAGCCAAGTTTTTATTGAGCTTAAAAACTAGGCTTGAGCTCGGCACATTTAGTTAAATGAGTTTTAACTTCAGCTCAAGCTCAACTCGTTTACGAATTAAGCTTGAGCTGAGCTTTTTATTAAGCCTACCAAGCTTTTTATCAAGCCTATCAAGTTTTTATTGAGCCTTTAATTTAAGTTCAAGCTTGACTAGTTTAGATAGCACGTTTTCCATCTTTTTAAAACCTAAAATATAATATTACATAAATGTTAAATAGAAATTAGTTTTATTGTTTTAATTATATAGTTATATATAACATATCATGCAAATAAAATTCATAAATCTGCTAACAAACTCATTAATGAGCTTACTTACGAGCCTGTTCACGAGTTAGCTTGTAAGCCTAAATCAAAATTCGAACTTGTCTTGTTTAGATAAACGAATTTTACTTTAGGCTTAAGCTCGAGCTGAGCTGGCTTGACTCGTTTGCAGCCTCAATTATGAGTACTCTTTAAGTATTTAAAACCCTTACTTATCACTTGGTTAATAATGACTAAGAATTCTTATGCACGATCCTTATGTACATATTGTTATGGCCTTGTACATTAAGATTTTAACAAAGTTATGTGTTATTCTCATTTTAATTTTCACTTGTTTCCCTTTTTACACATGGTTACACTTATTCTTGTTGATTTGTGTTCGCTTATAGATTGATAGGCTGAGGTGACTAAATTTATGTGTAATCTAGACTTGCTTACTACTAAAGAGGAATGATTATGAAAGTTACATGGCCTTATTGAGATAGTTAAAAACTATATCCATGACAACTTACATCAAACTCATGCATGATGGTGGATCTTACTCCATCGTAAATAATCTTAATTAAATAGCATTAAGACTACATCATGTATTGTTAAGCTTCATATGCCTCAAATATTTTTAAGTTTAAGTAGCACGTTAATTACTATCCTCTTATGGCTCAATGGTTACTTAGATGCATAAATGTTGTGATCATGGAGGCATTACTCTTATAAATTACCTTTACACAATCAATTGATCATGCATCTCAGGTCAATTAATTTAGTGTGACCAATAGAAGGCATTACACTTGGGTCAATGTATACCTTTGTGATACATTGATACGAGACAAAATCTATATTCAAGTTACACTGCGGCTTTCTCTGATGAGTATGAAATATATTATTAATGGATTTTTATGGGTTTTCAATGATCAAACGTAATAAAATAAAGGATATGAATGATTTTTCCTTAGGATATTACGCACTAATAAAATATTGAACTAGTTGTAATGTCGATATGATGCACGGACAACGAAGAATGAGAAAAATCTCAAATTCATTCAAGAACCAAGTGCATGAATTATGAAAATGTCAAGAATTATCAAGGATTAACAGGTGTTCTCTAACAAGACTTAATAAGTCCATTTTATATGCCAACATTAGTAAAAAAGGTAAAATAGTCAGATAATAAACTATCTTAATAAGATAAAAAAAGTAAGAAAATAATAAAAATCCATGTGACAGATCTTTATGGTCCCTATCATGGGCCATGGCATAGGCGGTGGAATCCCTAAACAAGCTTACAACTTGCGACCTCGTTTGATATAGTCTTCTATATAAGCAGTGGTTGATAGCATATGGCTCAGACTCCTCCCATAGAATACTCCACCATCTAGCATATAGGTAATGCACCAAGGTGTGGTGTTCTCTGCTTAGATGCAGAATGTTCTACTGTCTAGTATATGGATAATACACCAGGGTGTGGCATTCTCTGACTCTCTTCCTTTGAATTTTGGGCTTGTACTACCTTTAAATAGGCTAGGTAATGGTCTTCTCTATTCTTTACTCTCATCCTTTCTAAGTAAATATGGCCTTGGATATAGGTCATGTACTGGTGGTACCATCAGTCATATAGATTGTAGCTAGCAGCATATATACCATTATCTCATCTTGACCCCTATCATAACTCCTAGGCTCGAGAAGATTTGTCCTTAGACCTTTGAAAGTATACCCACCCGAATCAAAGATAAATCTGTAAAACTCAAAACTAATTAAATGATAATTCCCAACTAAGCTTGGCTCATGAATTGCCTCCAATACTTGTTCCACCAATCCTCTCTGAAATAATAACTCCCAAAGCATTTCAACATCAACTTCAAGCCCTCTTGACCATTCAATGCCATGGTTCATGCCCATAATTAAAGGATTTCAAAAAAATTTGTACCACCGATCATGAACTTAATCAATTCTAAGTCTCATGAACATGATGACAAGTATTCAACAAACACATCTCTTGTAGCTCTAGTAGCATTCGCCTAAAACCCTTGTCCTCTTCAAATAAGCCAACATCACAAAAAACTAACATAGTACACATCTGCAATGATTCATAGAAATCTAACCTCTAAAAATTTTCATATAATTTCAACATACCAAATCTCTTGAACTCCCTTACTCTAACACTAATTGTAAGCAAAACACTAGACCAACATGAATAATCATCAATATTACCCCAATAATCACCAACAAACATTATGCAAGGTGTCATGCCCCGAGGGGTATCCTAAACATGATAGTCTACTATACACAATATTAAAGCCTACGAATGACTTCCTTAATCACACAAAAACTTTCATATCATACACAAGGAGTACAATACCTCAGAGGAAATGCAACAGAGTAATGCAATTTACTTTGGTAACAATTGAATAACAAGTTAAGAAGAATACTAAACATAAAACATAAGCAAAGTCAATTACAATTTTTAGGGGCATACTCCTGCTAATGTCTTTAGAACTATATAAATACACTTTCGAGAAAATTTCAAACATTAACATATCATATATAACTCATAAAGAAATTACTTGAAAGTAAATCCATCCTATGGTTCTACTTCTTCCACAAGAGCTCAATGATTCGCCAACGATTTTCTTTATAATTCGATCCTCAAACGTAACCGCAAACATACCTGTTTCAACAAAAGCATATAGGGGTGTCAGCTTACAGCAAGCTTAGTGAGTTATTCCCTTTTATTTGCACTGTGATTTTAAACAAGTTTATTAATTTTCACGCATATGCTATGCATGCTATGCAACAATCACATGATTACACAACTATATATGGTTATCTAGAAACCATATATAGAATAGATTTACCTCTTCGTATTGGAAGTTAGGGAATTTAGGTATGAAGATCCTTGCTATCATCACTGCTAGTCTCGAGCACTCTGCTCTCAGCGATCGATCGGTGCGGTTCATCTTTAGGATGTATACCCAATATGCCGTAGTTTCCTAAGAATGAGCTTGACCTTTAGCCCTTTCAATTCCACGTGTAAGAGTAGCAATCCTTATGATATGACTCAATGGATGCAATGCTTGATCATTTAATTTATATAAAGGCCGAGTATAATTATGGTAAATGTAACGCCTTAACTTAAAGGCATTACAACTCGCTACGTGTCCTTCTTTATCTAAGAACATGCAAAAGCTAAGAAATTCTAAACCACAAATAAACGATAATATGAATCTTCAAAACTCATATAAGGGGTACTTGTTTAAAGATACTATCAAAACTAAACCTTCAAATAACCTCATTGGCATAAACCATAGCCCGCAATAATCCAATTTATAACTTAAAAGAAAACCCTTAAAACATCTTTAAACTCATGGAAACATATAAATGATTAAGCTTTCATCTTATTCTAAATCCAATCCATATATCCTAGACATTAGTAGGGTAATCTAGTCCACTATCGTCCTCCCCTTGATTAACATATATATCATATCCAAAAAGATTATAAATCATTTGATCTTCTCCTGTTCCTAAAAATTGAAAGGAATGAGCAAAAAGCCAAGTATGCCAAATTACATACAAATGCATATGCACATACGACATATATAATCACGTGCAACTATTTCTAATGATGTGTTTACTTTTCTTAAGATTAACCAATTCACAAACCATGTCCTTAGCTTTGATCCACCTTACCCTTTTTTATCCTTAAAATGTCAACTCGATTGAATAATTCTTTATTCTTGAATTGTCAAGTTACTTAGCTAAATTAATCACTCTCTTCAAGTTAATTAAATCTTAATCCTAATTGAAGAAGTGGAAATTTCTTCCTTCATTAAAGTCAAATTAGAACCGCATAAAGCTCATGAACCCTAATTGAAGAAAACTAATCTTCATAGGTAGAAAGTTGGAAAAACCCTATTTCTGGGTGAATTAAGCATCTTCTTTACTCATGAGAGATATATTCCATTAGTTGAAATCTTCTTTCTAATTAATGGAAATCAAGTTTTTAATGATTTAGGCTTAAACCATCACAAACAACAAAATACATCATGAAATAAATTCAAGACTAAAACTTCATTCACTCAAAAAGCAAATTTGTGGATGAGGTTAAGGTTTCTCAAAACTCAGGACATGACAAAACTACTTTTCCATGAAAAGTTAACAATAGTAATTATAAAAGGAAGAAATGGGAGAGATCATGATGATGAAACCCTTATAGTAATGTCGACGTTGAACCACAAAATTCCTCCTGAAAAACTCTTCTAAATGTGTCTTTTTAGGTTTTGGAACAGAGTACAAAAGGTTGGATGTTTAAGATAATGAGACTAAGTACTCTTTATAGTCTAATGACATACACGACCCCTACACGACGTATGTCACGTGTTGTGCACACTAGAACAACATGGAGATTCTTCACTCATTAATTGTACACGAGCCTAACATACACTACTCATGTACTTGGGTTGTGTATACTGGAAATCTAATTTTTGCTCGCCTTGTGCTCTAATAATTATACACTAGTTGTGCATCCTTTGTAGTGTATTTCTGACTTTGAAACAAAAACTCCAAACTTCATCAAATCTTCGCTCGTGCATCATCAATCCTTTGAAAAGCTCAATTACTCCTCATTTAGTCCTAAAATGAACACTTCGTTCGATAAATATCTTTTTCTTTAGTAGATCAACGAAACATCATATAAAATATGATTAATAAGGCTCAATTATTAAGGATCTTAAGACACTTACAATCATATTTATGCAATTTTACAAAATATGTATAGTGGGATAAAAATGACTTTTAGGTTTTAACCCCAATGACAACATGGATTTGATTCTTTTGGATAAGTGACAAGGTCTATGGAGTCATGTTCGTAAACATGGAATGATTAAATTTAACTTGAAAGATGTGATAATAAGGTTAATTATTATGTACTCTTGAGCATTTTGAAAATTGTGTAGGATACACCAGGTCTAGTGGACCTGTTTCTTCACTCTCAATCTTTCATCAACAAGCTCATGTAATTAAAGAAGCTTTATATTGGCGTTGATTCAATAAAGGATCATAGAGGAATATGTCAAGACGAAAATTTATATTAGCTACTGATCATTAGTGTAAAGCAATGGATGTCATATATGGCTAAACTCTATAAATACTTGAAACTCTTCTTTATTTTGGTAGTTTAAAAATTGAGAGAAACAACGTCATGCATGTTGTTCATAAACATTACTTTCTCCTCAAGAATAGTGGGGTTAATGATCTATAACCCCTCCATCTGTCACACGTGTGTTTCACAATCCACAAGATTGTCTATTTCTCCTTTATAGTTTATCATTCTCGGTCATATCCATGTACAGTGTCACATTATTCCTCTAAGTTCACTTGAAGCAAGGTTCACGTCGTAGGCATGTGACATTTATAATTGAATCCCCTTATCTATATGCAATGCACTATCCACTACAATTGCCATACCTATAAAGTGCCATTACCAGATAAGATCAAAATTCTTTTCATAACTAAATACATTAACTGGTTGCTATAACTTGCGTATTTTCTAGACATTTAAAATCACGAATCAAGCTATAATTTTCTCTTAGATTTCGCAATGGAATCCAAATATATGATAGTAGAAAAGCTATTGTTAGAGAAACAAACTTCAAAATTTATGCTACAAACATATTATTGCATCAAGGAAAGATTAAAATAATGAAATGGTACATTTTAGAGCCAATAATATCACCATTAATAAACCTTAAATTGTGTATAAAAAGTAAGAAGAAGTTAACTGTTCATTAGTATGGTAACCTAATGGTACATGAACTAGATTTATTACAATAGATAAGTGATTATCACTATGATGCAGGTCAAAAGATAAACTTTAATCTCTAATAGAAACCATTTGATAAGTCACCTTTGTAAAATTGGATAAAGAAAATTATATTAGGAAATAGTATCTTACTGTAAAGAAATCCATTTGATTAGTTAAGCTACAATATGTCGAGATCTACAATTACACTCAAATATTTGGGGTAGGAGACTAAGATGGCTACAAAGTTTATCGTAGATAACATAAATCTAGTAAAGATTAGTCTTATAACTAATTCTATCGAATCTTTACATTTAGACACTAGTGGAACAATATATGCTGTTATAACAAAAGATTGCTTGAGTCTAGCTCAAAACTCTATTAATGAAGAAAATTAAGATATAATAATAATAATAATAATAATAATAATTAATAATAATAATAATAATAATAATAATAATAATAATAATAATAAACTTAAACTAATGATTCACTAGTCACTACTCGAAATGTGCATCACTATCCTTAACTTTTTCTCTCCATATTGATCCTACAATAAAGTTATAGCAAATAATAGTTAGATTATTTTTAATAATCTATTGTAGCCATGTAACTTATAGGATAATCTTAATAGGCATGATTGTTGGAATTTAGGTAATTAGGGTTATTAGGTTTTAAATCATTCTCCTCTCCTTTATAAACACACATTATAGTGGCATTAAAAGATGATGATAGAATATGATATGTCTAGCCTCCATATTCCTTACCATCAAAGAATAGATTAAAGAAAAACGAAGAGAGGGCGACAATAGTAATCAATCATGGTTCATCAAAGACTAAAGGATAAGCATGGATTAAGGTAAGTTTAATGGCTTGTACTCATTGATTGATTTATGTTGGTTGAATCAAACTTTGTTATTAGATTGAATCAAAGTGCGTTAATACATCGCATCAAAGGGTTCGCTAATTTTTGTAATCGTAGAAAATTAGCATAATTAAGGACACTTAACATTTTCTATTAAAGCAAAATAGGGGGAGTGTTGCATGAGTTGATTCTGCCGGTAGAGATTTGTAGTTAGAAACATGAAAAATAAGTTAGTGGTTTGTCGGAAGGTGTTTTGTCGTGATCTCTCCGATGCTTAATTTAGTCTGTAGGTCTCCTTAAGGAGTCTCTTCAAAAGTGTTAAGAGAATTGTTATTTATAGTTTGAGGCCATACTAGAATGGGGCCCACCAAATCTTTTTCGTTAAGGTAAATCTCCATTCGATAGCTGACTTGTTACCAAAGGTGATGAATTCATCTAGTGCTCGACGTGAAGGAGCTATTGCCGAATGGAGTGTGGCTGAGCTGGCGGTATTCTCTTTAGCTCTGTATTGGGGGTGAGGATGTGTGGAGATCTTTTGATCATTAGGTCCAAGGTCAAGCTCTCGAGCTTCCCTCATGGTCAAGGTAGTCATGAGCTCGATGATCCTTTGTTGGGATGGGCCCCCAAGGTATCATTAGTCGTGGGCTCTTCATGGGCCATTAAAATTGGTAATCTCTTGGGCCCTTCTTGAGCTCTTTGATCTACGTGAAGATGGTAATAGGTTGGATAGGTTGTGGCCTATATTCCACTATCAACATTTGTCCCCCTTTACTCTCATTGTGAGGGAATAAGGAGAGCAAGCGATATGGGTTTAGCCTACGAGGCCATCTTATTAAGTTAGCACTCTTGGTGTTCTTTTCAGTTGAGTTGCATCGCTAATGCTTGTGATAAGACGGCTTGCCTTGAAGGTTGTTTGAATCTACGTTAATTCATTTTGAGCTTGCAACTCCAAGATTCAATCCGCCTTGGGTAGAGTAATTGGTTTGTGTTGTGTTATGTTCCTTAGCATTTGCAATTAAATTGAAATTGTTTTGAGAACACGAAATTGAAGTTTTCAAATTTTATAAAAGTAATATATTCTGTTCAATTTCGATTAGTAATTACCAACACTTTAGGCAAGCATACCTATCGAAATAGCATAGAAAACATTAGGTTGGTCCGAAGGGAAATGGTGACAACTATCTTACTCACTTATCTTCCACTATTTACATGAAGAAAATTTAGAAGACCATAATGAAAAAAGAAGAAGAAGCTATGTTAGGTTAGACTATTCATAGGCAATTTTCAAAGCAAAATAAAGATCTGTTTGTAACTATGTAAGAGAAAACTTAGAAATTGCTTCACCAACTCCTTATCATGTGATTTCGATTCACACTTAAATTGAGTGTTTCCTGGTGTATTTGCGCCATTAGATTCACAAATTTAAACTACTTCCACTCTCGAGCTCAATAATTCTAGAATTAAAACCAGACTGTTACTCTCTTGAGCTAACCATCAACGGCCCTAAATCCGCATAAAGTTCAAGAATCTGTTATTTGAAAACCTAGTTTGGTGTTAAAAACAAGTGACAGAAAGTTTCACGGTTACTTTCTCAACTAAGTATGATCAACTTCATGAATAGCTTTAGATCTTATTCATTAAAATCTCATCTCGGTCTCATTTAACAAATATCAAGCATAATTCTAGTAAGATGCTTGATATTTGTTATCATTCCTATCAAATAAAGAAAAATAGGAACTCTCTTTAAAAATAATTTTTTTTTCATCTAGGAAATGAGTTTTTCCATAAAAACTTAAAGTTTTATCTTAACAAATCTTTTTCAAAATTTAGATAAGTTTGTTAAAATCAAGCTATTTAATACAAATACTCACGCAATAAACATAAACGTCAAGTTGAAATCACATGAATCGGAATTTGGATCCATAAACCCTAAGTCAGGGAGATTACTCCTCCATGGGCTCAGGCATTACAATTAATCATGTGCCAGGAACCAGATTTGAACTGGTGACACGAGGATTTTCAGTCCTCTGCTCTACCAGCTGAGCTATCCCGACCATTCCTTACGCATCATCCTCATTTTACTAGCTGACTTGGTTCTATGTCAATTAAAAAGACGAAAAGGTATTACAAAGTCTTATCCAATCCCCAGAATTTCTTTGATTTTCAAAAGTTTTAATACGAGTAATTATATTATTGATTGTGAAAAAAATATTGGAGAAATAAACTCGATCAAATAATAAATTCAATTAACTGTAATGTTCTTACAGGGAATTGCAAACATAGGTTTAAAGCAATTTACCTAAAAAATTCGAAAGAACCTAGAAAGAAGAAATTGATTCTCTTACTGAGAGATCTCTGGACTAAAAACTAGGTTAAAAACTATACGTATGATCACATACATTACAATGCACCTATCGTGCTTATTTATAGTCTTATTCTAGAAAGAAATCATTCGGATTCAGATTTACCTACTTGGAAGATCTCAATAACGGTTTTTCCTTCTCATTCTTACGCACGCATACAAACCAAAGAGACATGCGTTTTATTTATGTCGCGAGGTGCTGATCGAGTTCTCTCCAAGACTCGAATTTATTCATTAGGACTCGGCTTCTTTGTGATAATCTTCTGCTTAAAATCATTACCGCAAGGTGAAACACTGATGTTGTCAAGGGCTCGATGTCAAGGCTCAACTTTGCTTTAGCTTCAAAACTTCCAAGTTTTCATTATACATTGTCGCTAGGTGATTTTTAACCTTGACCTCAGAAGGCGATTTCACAATTTTGGCCTCGACTGGATCTTTTCTTCATAATTTTAGTCCTCGATGGTTCTATTTTACCCTCGATAGAAGTCTCATTGTAAACCCCGGTTTTCTTAGTAACCGAGTAAACTTCGGAAATCAGAAACCAAAACCCTAAACAGGATTAGTATGAGCAACCTAGGAACCCTAGATCCGGCTTTTCTTTGATTTCAATTCAAAAGAACCTCTATAGAATAATTTAATGTGGATTATTGTTTTAAAGTATGTTTCAAACCATAAAAAGTTTTGATTTCGAAAAATTTTCTATTCCGAGCCTTCCCGAGCTTCATTACGGAAAAGCAAACCCCGAAACTAGGAATTCAGAAAAATATTCCGGTATACTCTTTACAATCGAAATTTTATAAGGATTTCAAAAATATACGTTTTATAATTTTTCGGGTTATAAAATTACAGTTATAGCCCTTTTCCGCATTTTCTTTACTATCAGTAAAGTAAATGTCTTGTCTACTATTTATTACTATTCACAAGTACAACCTACCACACACACACACACCCATACCCTAGTCTTACAACCTTACAAACACTCAATTATATTTTCTTTTCCAAGAATTTTTGTCTCTTAACAAATTATTACATTTAATACTTTTTATTACATATATTACAATTTAAAATAATTTCAAATCTCTCTCTCTCTTTTCCCTATGGAGGCTGGCATACCCTCCCCCCTAATTGACTCCAATTTGCTTTATTTTAATTCTTTTTATAAACAAAACAAACCCTAATTCACTTAATATAAATAGTCTTTTAATTTTCTCTCTCTTCCATTTTCATTTCATTTGTTCAAATTTCACAAAATCCTCTCTTTTTCCCCTCTCCATTGCCGTGAGTCTCTATCCTCCACAAACACACACACAAGCTTCATTTCTTCTTCATTTCTCACTTATTTCAAGCTTTAGGTGATGATTCTTAAGCTTTCCTACCATTTAATCTTGTAATGGCAAGATTATTCATGAGTGTTTTCACTCTAAGTCCCCATGAGCACTTGCTAGGGACAAGAAGATGCTACTACATGAATATCAAGCCATCACAAGAGTAGATCTTGTGTTTGATTAAGTTTTTGTTGAAATAACTTCATGTTCATGCATGTAGAAGTAGAGTAAAGTAGAGATCTAGCCTAAAAATTCCATGTTCATGCTTTTAAACTTCATTTCATACATCATGAGTAGTAGATCTAGCTTTTAGATGCCTATACCATGCTTGACATTTAAGATCTTATGGATGATTTATGTTTTCATGCATTAATGCTCATAAAGGCTTTGTTTTGTGTATATAGATGTTGTAGTTGGTAGATCCTTAGGCAAATAAAACAAGGACCTTACAAAGGAAAAGTTTTTGTTTGAAGTGTTCAAAGACAAATTCGTATAATTTCAAAGCCCTATTTTAAAAATCCTTTTATCAATTTTAAAACTCATGTTTTATTTGAAAAATGAAGGGTATAGGTAATAGGTATCATTAAGTAGTGATTTTTACAAGTTGAAATGAGTTTTGATGAGATTAATGTAAAAACAAGAAATAGAATCTAGATGGAAAATTTTGATTTAGTAGTCAATATATGAAATTCGTAATTTTCAATGAAGGCCATAAGAACACCTATCATCTAAGCTCAAAATAGAAATTTTATGTATTAAATGGAGTCCTTAAGTAATAGGTATCTTAAAGACTTAAATTTTTATGCATTAAACAAGTTTTTCCCAAAAGAATCACTCAAAAATTTAATTTCTAAAAATTCAAATTTTTGAATAAATCCTATTTGAAAACATATTTACAAAGTGTAAAATGCAAGTTTTTATGTAGAAATGAAGGCTTTGGTAATAGATATAATGAAGACTTAACTTAGACAAGGATAATTTGATTTTCTTAAGGAAATAACTCCAAAACAAATGAGATGATCAAAGTTAAGAAACTAGTTTTCTTGATAGTGAATAGTCATGGAGTATTACAAATAAAAAAGTTTATTAAATTTCCTTTTTGTATATAAGGTCAAGAGCATGCATGCATCAAGTTCATAACATGCCATTTATGATAGGAAATCATCAATATTGCATGCATGGTTGATCTATATGCTAGGAACATCGCAAATATTCACGAAATTATTTTTTGGAATTGAAATTTTCAATCGATCAGAACTGATCGGATTATTTTGTGACCTAATTATTTTCAAAAATTTGAAATAATGTTAGAAATATAGATCTTTCTAAGTAGATAGAAATCGGTATTTATATATCTCAATTCCGAGTTAAAATGAGTTAGATATAGTCATTTGAAGTTATGACTAATTTATGCGAAAATTGACAAACTTACTAAATAGAATTGTTAAGTTAATAGAACCTTATAAGAAATAATCATTCTGGGTATTCCTTGTACTTAGGTGATTTGGAGGATGGATTTCCACTCCTCGAGGACTACTACAACTAGTGGATTTATCTCCATGGCCAAGTGAGTTCATTTCTTAAATAGTTGTGCTCATGTATGTGCTTGTAATCATAGTGGCATTAGAATTAGGAAAAGATAAAATTATGATGATTTGTGATCTAATCTTGGTTGAATGGATGATAAGTATATCGAGACGAGACTTGTTGAAAAAATCATGTATGAGCTAGTATAGACTTAGATTGTCTGAAATTCTCTATGATCGCGCTTAATCTACTTAATTAACATGCCACGATTATATGAATAAACTGTATATGCATATCACGTAGTGAGTCACATTGCATAGGTTATTATACCTTTGTGGGAAGCAGGCATAATAATTGGGCAACGAGAGACTTGTAAACTCGAATGATGACATATAGGCCGAAATTGAAAATGTGTGTGGGTGGGCACCTGTATTAACCATAGTAAAATTTAAAAGTGGTGGCTGGGCACCTGTATCAACCACAATAAGAAGTGAAAAGAATTTAAATGTTGGTCGTATGGGCCTGAAACACCTAACCCCAAATGGAGGGCAAAAATCCATTCAACATAAGATTTTCGGACGGTCTTACGTATTGTATGCTCATGTGTTTGTGCATTCCATATGGTTGCTAATAACTTGTCTGTTATATACTGTTGTAGAGTATTAAATATTTGGAAATGAATCTCACTATGCCTGTAGCTTACACCCCGATAGTTTTGTTGTGGTGTCCTATTTTTTGTTGTTCCGAGACGACACTTTTTACAGGATTATCATTTGGATGAAGGAGCTTTTGAAGAAGTCGGGACCTAGCAAGAGGCGTGGACTTCTAGGAAAATCTCCTTGATATTAACCCTAGTATTTGTAATGTGAATTTAGAATGGATGGACTTCCATTATTATTTTTGGCGGTGGTATGCCCCCTTGAGTTTTGTAAAGACTTAACTTATTTATCTTGTTGTGATTTCTATTCTTAATGGTAATGTATGCCTTCTTAAGACTATTCGATTCAAATTGTGATCCTAAAAATAGTGCAAGTACACTTTACACCTGATATGTAAACTTATGAGATGAATAAGAATGTCATACTTAAGTTTAAATATTGAGTGTGGTGGGACTGTCGCATTTTGGGTACCCTTTGGGGTGTAACATTGATCTTCTTACAGCTATTGTTTTGCCTAAAATCCGATTCAAAACTTCTTTGTTTCTTCACTTCTTCATTTTAAGAGCTGAAAACATCAATTAAACCATAACAACACATTTTCACAGGAGTTTATTTAAAAAATGCATCAGAAAATATCGCTAAAATCTTATGAAAATAATAGAATAAAAAGCACTTATCAGTAATCATCATTGGCTTAGGATGGTGTAGCTTGTCCGACAAGTTCTTTGGATTTGAAAGAACATGGTAGTTGTAATAATGGCCTCTAACATTTGATGGCGCTGATGTCATTGTGACATCTTACCCATTGAGATTCATTTACATGTATTGAGGGGCTAGAGTTGTCGTGTCTTCCCCTTTCCCCTCTATAAATACTCAAGATTTGAGGGAGATTTTGCATTGACAGCCATCTTTAAATCCTACTTTTCGTGAAAATGGTTTCACTTCACTCTCAAACCTTTGGTGTTCATTCTGTTTTGTATGGTTCTAACACTTCAATAATGTCGAGCTCAAGTAACTCTTAATCTTTTTCTCATGATTCTAGCGATAGGATCCAAAGGGTTACTAATGAGGTAGGGGAAGGTGAGGAAGAGCCAAATACTAGCTCGGGGAATTTGAGCTTGAGCGGAGAGAGAGGGAAGTCGAGTATGTTATGACCCAGAGGGGTAATCAAGACGTAAAGGTTACTGATGACATTGGGGACTCTGGGAATATAAACTCCTATATCCCTTTGTATAGTGAATTTTCCAAAAAAAAGTGTATGGCTTTGTTTGGACAAATATGTCGGAGCCGTTGTACACTAAGGCAGTTGAACGCATCGGGCCTAATGGAGTTGAGAGTAGCTTTATTAGGGTGAGGCTTAATCAAGTTTAAAGGGGGGGAGATGCAAGGCTCTTCTAAGGGATGGGAGGTCATATCCCCTTCTCGGTGTGACCAAGTTTACTAGCTGAGAGGACAAAGGTTTGCATTGTATGATATGGCATTTATGTTTAATCTAAGGATGCCCTTTTCTCCTTTCTAAAAGGAGTTTTTCGA
This sequence comes from Combretum micranthum, assembly GCA_024138025.1. Lineage (NCBI taxonomy): Eukaryota > Viridiplantae > Streptophyta > Magnoliopsida > Myrtales > Combretaceae > Combretum > Combretum micranthum. Next base: position 1,300,973 of record JAMXBD010000077.1, read on the forward strand.
TCATCACAAGCTATCTCTTGCTCAACTGCTCCCAAATGCTTGGCATATCTTGGTGGTTTTTGAAGCCTTGTGCATGGGTATGTATGTGAGACCCACTTCAATTCTATTTGAACGATAGTATACCTTCAATAAGTCCAACTCAGGGTAGTGGTATCTTACGCGGTGGAGTAGGAGCTCATTCATGTTCTTCGATGGGCCTATGAGCTCAAATGGCATAGATTGGAAGAGTCAATTTTAGATTGTTAGCATCAAGGAGGGTTCTTAATGTGAATTTGAATTCTAGATGAAGTGGTGCCTTCCATCTGTTTTAGAAATCCCTCGAACTTGGGGCCTCATGATACTAGGGCTTAAAAGGACATCGATGAGCTCGTGAGGTCAAGAGGTGGGAAGCCCTCGAATGCTAAGTTCATGGTTAGGAATTATTAGATAGGCAAGCCCACCACTAAAGGTAATGGAGTTGTGGCTATTGAAGGTATGGAATGGTTTTTTGAGCTTGGATATGCGCCCTCCCCTCTCAACTTCTATCGAGTCAAGCTATAATAGAGGAAAATCTTTATAGTTTGGTAATTGTGAAATTATAGAGAGAGTAGTTAGGTCATCTTTTGAGCTTGCTAGGTGGCTCGTTGTTATTTTGGCCCCTGAGGTGGTTTTATGTTTGTAATCCCTTGTTTAATGAATGGAAGGAAACTTTGTTCATAGATTGTCTTCTTTGTGTTATCTCTTTTTTTTTTCTCTTACCTTCAATGTTCCTTGTATGTGTAGATTCCGTTGATGAATGAATTGAATCCTTTATTTTTAAATTTTCCTTTTGATTGCATTCTTGTTGTTTTTCATTATCGAAATTTCCTAAAGTATTTGTAGTTCTACTTCATGCTTTAAGGTCATACTCGAGTTGAAAAAGTTCAACCTGTTAAATTGTAATTACTTTCGACTTAAGTTAGCTCTCGATTCATTTATTGATAATAATGTCGAGCGATTCAAGGTAGTATGCTATTAGTTAACTTAGTGCTTGAGTGTTGGCAAGCCTATGATAAGCTAGTTGCAAGCAATAACATCGGGTAGTAGGTAGATTTGTATGTCCTTGGGAACTTTCACTCTTGAGGCTTTGTGTGATCCTAAGGTCTTTTTCTTTTTGGCCACTATGATCCCAAGTTTTAATCAGATTGGATATGGTCGCAATTTATTGCTGTTAGAATACGATTTTCCCCTTTGCCTATAAATACTGTCTCTAGTTAAGTTGATGTTCATCACATCTTCAAGCAGTCTAACTCTTAAACCTTGAACCAAACTCCTCACATTTCCCACACTTAGTCTCATGCTTAGCTAGAAATGTCCTTGTTTCTTCTAGACTCTTTAGCTAGGGAGGTTGAGCCCTTAAGAGCCATATGTCTTAACCATGACCTCGTTTTACTCTTCTATCTCTATTTGATGGGGTTGGTTACTTTACTATCCTGTTTATACAGAGTCAGGAAGTGGAAAAGGCAGTGGTTCAAAAGCCATGCTGCTTTGCTATAATGGCTTCAAGCTTGGTTTGGTTCCCTTCTTGACTTCTATTCTAGGCTTGAGGTTATGTTTCTCTTCTACACTCCCCCAAGTCAGTGTTACCCCCTCGTAGATTCATCCTTAAGCTCATGGTGATTACAGTGGAGTGGATAGAGATGAGCAGGTGCTTATCCTTTTGCTTCAAAACTTCAACTATTAAGGAGGACCTGACCCTCTGTAAAGCATCAGTGCTTAGGCTTCAACCATTTTCATGGTGAGTAGAGTTGATTGGAAAAAATCCAGGCACCATGAAGGTTTTGACCCATAGCGAGCTCCTCTAGATAATTGTGTCGTTATAAAGTTTGATCTAGTTTGCCAGTGGATTCCTTCGAGTAGGAAGAGGAAGAGCTTTGTTGACCTTAAGTAACTTTTTAATATCTTATTGGTCTTGTTCATGACCTTAATTATCGAGTAGAAGCCGACCTTCTATCATGCTCCAAGTTCCATTCTTTCAACCATTTTCATGGCAAGTGGCAACTTTGTGGGACTCAATTGTATGCTTATGGACTTTGTTAAGGGTTGTCTACGGGCCGAATCCACATTTTTGAGTTAGAGTTAACTGAGTGGTGCACCTCTATCCTACTTTTCTAAGGTCATAGAGGGAGCTAAGTGCCTCCATCTCGAAGATAAGGTATTTTTTATCAGATGTCTCTTAACATGAGGATTGGATATACTTGTAGGATTTCTAGCTCGAAGACTAGATATACTTATAGAGATTCACTTTGTAATACCCTGGCTAGGATGCTAGTTAAAATTATTATGGCCAAAAAGCCAGTCAAAACTACTATAGAAATCATATTTAAATTAATGAACTTCATTTTCCCTTTGCCTTAAGTTCTTTATGATTTTTTTGTGTGGCTTGAGTTCGTGTCTGCTTCTTTTGGGATTGTATATAGGCAGCGATCTTAGACTTAATTGTAGACTTACAGCCTTTTTACTTGGAGGTAAAAGAAGAGGAATAGAATTATCATTTCTAAGAGTCAATTTATTACCTTGTTTAATTGCACAAATGATACGGGCATATTTATTATTGGTAATCTTTTTATTCCATGTGCAGAGGGAATTAGAAAAAAAAACCAAATACCATATGGTATTTTTTATTATCTCTCGATTCCCTCTCCAATGGGAATTAAAATTCAAAGGATATTACTATTTTACCCCTAATAAATTTAGTCATTGACAAATATACCGTAATAGTATACAAAACCCTCGTTTTTAGATACAATTGTGTCATTCTTTATTCCTTTTATTATTAAGATTTAGCAAATCATGTACAAACCTATAATGCAAATTAAATATAACATATATAAATAACACATAATTTATGTTCTATAATGATCCATATAAGTTATAACTTGTATATAAAATGTATAAGTAATATCTGTAGATTATATATGTTATATTTATATATACACATTACATAATTATATATAAAAAAATAATGTGCATTGATAAAATATTTAAGTTGTATATATGTAAGCTAAATAATTTACTTATTATATATAAAAGTGGTGAGTTATATATATAACTCATTCTAGAAAATTACAAATACATAATCTAGAGAGATTATGAATATATGAGCTATATATGTATTATATTGTTATATATAGCCAATGAATAGTGTATTGATGAAATACATATGTTATATATCTAAGTTATACATGTTAGTTAAATTATATATATGCATATAAGTTATAAATTGTATATATAAGTTACAAGTTATATATGTTTTATGTTTTATATACAAGTTATAAGAAATAAGTTATATAGTATATCAATTGTATAGATATAAGTTATAAAAAAATATGAATATATAATCCAGAGATTTTAAATATAAATGCTATATATTATATATGTTATATATATATATATATAACAAGTAAATAGGATATTGATAAAATACATAAGTTTTACATATAATTTTTAAGTTATAAATATAAATTTTATGTATATAAGTTATATATGTTTTATGTTTTATAAGGTATAAGTTCTTATAAGTTATATATATATATATATATATATAAGTTATACATAAGGGTTATATATGTAAAAGTTATAATTCATAACTTATATATATGTAATATGTAAAAGTTTATATATTATTATATAATTTTCATTAATATATAAGTCATGAGTTATAAGGTATATATACATTATATGATAGATTAATTATACATATAAGTGGTTAGTTATATATATTACTCGATCTAAAAATATAGATAAATAATTTAGAGATCATGAATATATTAGGTATACATTATATATGTTATATATATGACAAATGAATAGTGTATTAAGGAAACACAGAGGTTGTCTATAAGTTATAAGTTATATATGTTTTGTGTTATATATATATATATATATGTTATATTAATATAAATACTTGCATATGTTCTTAAATGTTATTGAGGATATAGATGTAATTTATATGTTATAGTAATATGTAAAATCTTTATACATGAAATTTGCACAGTATATTTTTATATTATATGTTATACATGATGTATTTGTTTATGTGTAATGTATATTTATTTTAAAATATATTAAAAACATTTTATGTATTCATATTTATCTTATATATTATATATGATATACAATTTATAAGTTATAGTAAAATAGAAACATTTGTATATGTCACTATATGTATATAATATGTATTTTATAGCAATACATAACATTTGCAAATGCTCTTATATCTTATATAAGATATATAGTATGTAAAAAAGTAAAGTGATTATAATAAAATATAATTTGGTATATTTCATATAGATAAGTTATAAGTAATATTCTCTCTATATAAGTTATTCTAAAAAATATAAATAAATAATCAAAAGATTATGAATACATCATCTATGCAGTATACATGTAATGTATATGATAAATAAATAGTTATATTGCTATAACATATAATATATATATATATATATATCTTAATTTAATATATTACAGTATCATATTAGATATATATCCGATATGATATATAAGATATATAAGCATATCATATATATATTTTTTTTATGGAATATGATGAACTATGTAATCACTCGAATTCTATGTGAATATAATTAAAAACAATTGTTAAAAAATAGATAATGAGATTCTAAGAAAGCTATTGAAAATAAATCACCTTATTTTTTTTCTTTCGAACTTAAATATTGATAATGTTTTATAAGTATAACTATTATATGAAATTTGTATATGCTCTTTTATATTATATAGGATCTACAGACACACACACACACACACACACACACACACACACATATTATATGTTATAATAATATGTAAAATCTTTATACATAAAATTTGCATAGGATATCTATATTTGTTTGTGTATCGTATATCTTATTTCAAAACATAAATAAACATATCATATATTCATATGTCTTCTATTTTGATTAAGACAAATAATTTAGCTGTTATAGTAATATAAAATGTATTTGTATATTTATATCATATATATCACTCTATAACATTGATAAACATATCATAGTTATATTGAACATATAAATTTTACATGTTACAGTAATATGTTAAATTAAGGCGCATATTATATGTTATATTAACATAAGAAAACTTGTATATGTTCTAATATGTTATTTAGAATAAACATGATTTATATGTCATAGTAATACGTAAAATCTTTATACATTAAATTTGTATAGTATATGTATTTTTTATATGTTATAGATGATGTGCTTATTTATGTGTATTGGATGTTTATTTTAAAATATATAAAACCACATTATTTGCTCCTATTTATCTTCTATATTATATATGATATACAATTTATAAGTTATGGTAAAATAGAAATATTTGTATATGTTCTAATATGTATTTAATATGTATGTTATAGTAATATATAAAATTTGTAAATGCTCTCATATCTTATATGGGATATATAGTATGTATATACGTTTTACTAGTTTAAGTATTATATAAAATTCATATATTTTCCTATATGTTATACAGGTGAGAGGCATGATATGGGTAAACTAAATTTATCCAATTATCTTCAATGGCTTAGAGTGTCATATGATTATCTAGCGTTCTTTCAAAGAAAGCGACATCACCCTTTGAGCAGCAGAGCACATAAGGAAACGGCTCTAAAGTTCACCCTAAAATGGGAGGGTCCATTTATAGTCGGAAAAGTTCATGATAGCGGATTTGTAGGTTGCAAAATCCGAGGAGGATGCAATTACTACTCCCATTAACTTTTAGTACATTAAAAGATTTTATCTGTGATGATTGATGTAATGAGCAACATAATGAAATCATGGAAATTACCATCTTTCAATTGTCTCTTTTTCTTTTGTTCTCATTAATTCTTTTATTATTTATTTATTTTCTGTCAATAGTACTTTATTTATTGGGGTTGAAGTGAGCTTAGCTGTGAATGGATCGAAGTGATCCTACAGCAGGCTAGGAAGCCGTGACGCTTTAATGCAAAATCTAAGGTCAAAGCGACCTCGGTGGTAAAAGATCGAAGTAATCTTATCATTGTAGTTGTTGTAGCTTGGTGAAAGCTTCGCTCCTAACCACATGATGGGTATAGTACCCTTCGACATCAATTAAGAATGAGTTTGAAGCAATCTCAACTGTGTGATGTTTAAGTAACCCATAGTAAGCTTGATAGCTGTAATGTTGTTTTGCAGATTTTGAGGTTGAAGCAACGTTATCCATGAATGATAGAACCGATTATTCATGGTAACTATAATTTCTTAGGACGATTACTTACTCTTAAGAACTTGGTGGGTGAAAAATCCTTTCAGCAATATTCGCTCATGAGATTGAAGGAATCTCAGCTGTGACAAGTCGAAGCGACTCCATAATAGGCTTAGTAGCCATAATGCCATCTTATACAATCTCATCTGCAAAGAATGCAAATAATTTCACTGTTATTTGGAGTAAATAAAGTAGCACAATGACGCACACATATCATTTTACTAAAAAAGAAACTAAGTCAATTGCCAAATATGATGGGTCAGATTGATACGACATTATTATTATTGATTATGATTGTTGAAAATGAAGAAGTGAAATGGCACTAATGAATCGAAATGATTCCCATGCAAAAGATGTTACAATGTAAAAGGCTTACTAAATACTTGAAAGTAAAGCACACAAGAAAGAAGAGAAAAAATAATGTTTAACTATTTCATTGATTGTCAGAATGTTGGTTATATTAATGAGGTAAATATTGCTCTCTGCTCATAGTAGCATTGGTGTCTCCGAGCACTTTGCTCAAATTAGCCTTTGGGGCTTCGTCCTTAGCACGTAAAGTGTTTAATTCTTCTTCTTTCATCTCTATTTCACCTTACACTACTTCTAAGCCATTACGTATCTAGTGACATGAAATTAGCTTATGTGCAATTGTAGCAACTTTCTCTAAACTTAGGACATGAAAGTCTAATCGCAATGCACCATCATAAGCATGTACAATGTACTTGATGTCCTTCTTCTTTAGTGAACTCTATGGGTGAGTGATAGGAATCAAGCTAGTCTACTCACCATAGTCATAGGACTGGTTACTCGTGCTCGAGCCAGAGGGCTTCACAACTTGACGTTGAGGATACTAGAAGATCATTTGGAGCCAGTAGAGATGCATTTGTCTAAGTTCTTCCTTTTACACACTTGCTTTGAGTTTAATTCGAAGAATTCTAGCGTTCATACTAAAGGGTCAAAAATTGCTATTAAGGACAATGAAGTAATGATTAAGGTCGGACCTAAGTTGGTAGCCTAGAAGACCAACACTAGCGTCTTAGGTCATTCACGGCTAGTAGTGTGCGAGTTGTTTTCCAAGGCTGGCTCTTTACACCGGTGGCATTCCTATAAAAGCTAATGGCCTTACCTTTTAAGCCGGCTGCTTATTTGCTAGTTTTCTTTTATTTTGTATCTTCTTTGTTATTTTCATTGGGGTTGTTGATAAACTATTATAAATACCTTATTGCTTGTATTGAGACATCAATTTTGAGTTTATTGATATTCTTTGGAGATTTTTTTCTAAATTATTGCTCTTATCAATCATATGTGTGAATGTGTTAAGTGCTTTGTTTTTATCAATCTATACGATTGCGGTGAACATCCCATCCTAGTTAGTTTGTGTGTGATATCAAATTGACTAGGTTGTAGTTCGGGTTATTTCTTGGTGAGTCATATCCTTGAATTAACGTCATTCATATCTTGAGTGAACTCTATGCTTGAATTATGGATTTTCTTGGAATTGATTGTTTGAGAAGTCCAAACCCTAGGCACATCATAATTTTTGGTATCAGAGCTCTGGTTTCAAATTAGGGTTCCTATGGTGATAGTGATTATTGGTAATTTGGGGGAGAATTTTGCATAGTAAACCATGTAGAATAATAGCGTAGACGTGAATGCTGGGAATGACGAGAATAGTCAAGTTAGAGGAGAACAAGTTCTTCGTGTTGCGGGTGTTAGAGGAATAGTAGAGGAGCAATTACAAACTTTGACCAATCTTGTTACTCACCTTTCTGCAAGGGTTGATCAAATAGCATTAGGGCAACAGCTTATAGCTAACCCTTAGGCACCACCTCTGGTTGCAAATCTTGAAATGTGATGGGAAGGAGTAGGAGGAGCTTATAGAATGATCATGTCTATCGTAAGGGGAGAGGCAATAACTATGAGGACGATTATTACAATCAAGAGTTCCGACCATCTAGAGGGTTGGAATATGTGAAACTACAAATGCCCTCGTTCGGTGGAGGGGATTTGCAGATGAGTACCTTGATTGGGAGGATAAAATTGAAGGTTCATTTGAGTGCTATGATATTGACGACCACACTAGGGTTCGTCTAACAGCGATTGAATTTTGAGGTTATGCGGCCTTATGGTGGAAGAATGTCCTTTCCACGTGAAGGAGAGATGGAGAAGCTAAGATTTGAACATGGCAAGATATAAAACCGATTTTGAGAAGGAGATTTGTCCCAGAACATCATAAACGTGAGCTGTTTATGTGCCTCTAAACACTTTGGCAGGGAGGTAAGATTGTAGACGAATATGTCCAAGAATTTGAAACTTTATTGATTTGTTGTGGTACTATTGAGCCTCCTGAGCAGACTCTGGCGAAATTTGTATCTGGTCCTAAATATGAGATAGCCTGCATCATAGAATTGCAAGATATGACACGCTTGCAAAAGGCAATCTAATTGGCATTGAAAGTTAAAAGATGGAGACTCTCTAATACCTATGGAGTGACAACTAACCAGTTGGTTTCTTCTAATAAATCTTATGGATCATATGGAAAAATTATAGAAAAAGGAGGATTTGGTAAGTTTGTAATGAATGGTATGTCTGTAGAGGAAAATAAGGGAGAAAAGAATTCTAATGAAAAAGGAAAAGCCATTTATGGTGTCGAAAGTAAGAAGGAAATTGGAGGGTCATCTGGTGGAAAAAACTGCCAAGTAAAATGTTTTAAATGTTTAGGGTTTGGACATATTGTTGCTCAATGTCCAAATCAAAGCGTGATGACTACAGTGGAGGTTGAGAGTGAAGATGAGGAAGAGATGGTGGATGAGCCAACTAATTTTCTACATTATTAGATGAGTATTATGAAGATGCTAATGCAAAAGTGTTTGGAGACCAAGGGGATTATAATTACTTATCTATGTATGTTTTGCTTAGGATTGTTACCACTTTTCCTTCCACTAAGGAGGAGCAGAGAGAAAATCTTTTCCACATCTCTTAAAGAGTCAAGGGAAATCATTGTTCTCTTATCATAGATGGAGGGAGTTGCACTAATGTGGTGGCAGCCTCATTGGTTGAAAAACTAAAATTAGTAATAATTCCTTACCTCAAGCCCTATAAGCTCCATTGGCTGAGTGAGCAGGGGAGTTTGCATGTGACTCAGAGAGCTCAAGTTCCTTTTAGTATTAAAGAGAAATATCAAGATGAGATTGTTTGTGATATACTCCCTATATGTGCTTCCAATATCTTGCTAGAGAGGCCTTGGTTATTTGATAGGAGGGTACTACATGACAGGTTTGGGAACACTTATCTTTTTTAGAAAGATGGCAAGAGAATTATATGGAAGCCTATGACACCCGCTGAGGTGCAAGAAGTGCAGAAACAAATGAACAAATTAAACAAAAAGAAAACATTGTTTACGGGGTAGAAAGAGCTTGAGGAAGATATTCAGGAGGAGAGACCTTTATTTTTATTACAAGCTAGATATCTATTAGAAATTAAGGGGCAAGATTAGGTACCTAATGTAGTGAAGAAACTATTAGATGAGTTTGTTGATGTCTTCCCTAAAGAGCTACCTAAGGGATTACCATCACAGAGGGGCATTGAGCATGCCATTGATTTACGGCCTGGAGCAGTTCTACCAAATAGATTTGCTTACCCTATAAATCCTAAAGAGGCTAGAGAGTTGAATCAACAGGTGGATGAGTTGGTAGCTTGTAGGTTTGTTAGAGAAAGTGTAAACCCCCAAAAATTTTCATAATTCATAGAAAATAATTCTAAAAGTTTAGAATTTAAATCCCAAAAAACGACTCAAGTTAAAACTAAATTCTAAATCAAGACAAGCGCCAGAAACGAAACCCTAAAAATCAAACCCAGTTAAAACTTAATTCCAAATAAAGATAAAAAACGAGTTTTCTCAATCTTGAGAAAACGAGAATCCTTGAAACGAAATAAGAAGTCCAACTACCGATTTAATCAACGTTCGTACATTAATTAAATAATCTAACCGTTTCCTAACACGTAAATCAAGACAATATATCCAAATAATGATCAACAGCAAAATCTTAAAACCTTCGATAAAATTCAAAAATCACAAATTTCAAATTCTCACCAAAAGTCAAACTGAGTCAACTCATAACCCTAGACTCGGTTAAACGATTCCGAGAACTAAAAACTATTAAATAATCACAAATAAAATAAAACATAAATTTCGAAACAATCAAAACACAAAAGAATTATACGATATTACGAATATCTCGACAGAATCGGAAATCAAAACGGAACCCTAAAATTCAACAAGCCTATAACGAACCCTAGTGTTTAAGATCCGGCAATCTCGCATTCCCAAACCCTAGAAAACGAAATTAAGTTAATGATCTAGACTAGTTCGTAATAATATAGGGTAACATAAAAATATCAGATTCGCGAATTTCGAGTGACCTTCGGACCTAAACGGGATCGGTTCTTGAAAAGCGTGTCCCGGAGCTCGGAATATTAAAAATATTCCGTTTATACCAATAGACTCAAAAAAATACAAGGATTCCAAAAATATCAGTTTTAGAATTTTTCGGTAGCTAAAAATTACAGATATCGCATTATTACACGTATTTTTATTACTACCGGTACTTTAATTGTCTAGGCTACTATTCATAGTACTTTTCTACTATTTATTACTATTCACCTATCTCTACTTTTTCTTACACCTATTTCTTACACCTACATATCTATTTTCTTACTTTTTTCATTTCCAATACAACTTTAATCACATCAAACTTTACACATTACTTCTTTATTACACAAAATTAATCAAAATTGTACAATTTGATCTTCCCCATGCTAGGACCGGCGCACACCCTCTCTCTTCCACATCTATCTTATTTTATTTTTCTTTTATTTAATTACGTCTTAATTCTCTCCACAAAATTCTATAAATACCACCTCTTCTCTTCTCATTTCTTCACACCATTCCAAAGCAAAGAAACTATGCTAAAATCCTCTCCAAAAACTCCTCTCTATAATCTTACAAAAACTCACTTCTTATAAAAGGAAAACACTCCTCTTCCATTACCAATGAAAGTTTCTTTTCAAAGCCTCACTACTTACCACTACCAAAAGCCTTCAAGCAATCCTTCTTTTCTTCTTATCCATTTAGGTAATGAAGAACTCTTATTCTATTCTTTTCATGTCAAGTAACCTTATATGGTTTTGATGTTGTTTCTTAGGTTGAAAAACTAAAGAAAACCACATTAAGATCATGTTTGGTTCTTGTTCATGGGACTACTTTTATGCATATATATACCTTGTCATTTATTACTTAATTATATTTTGATCTTTTGCTATAACTTGCTTATAAATACATATATACATATATATATGCATATTATATATATTTAGAGCATATAAGCTCATTTGTTATTTATTTACTTTTAAGTTATGCAATTTATTTATTTCATGTTGCTTTTAAGACTAGTCTTTCTAGTCTTAGACTTGTCCATATCAAGTCAAAACAATCTTTTATTTATTTTCTTTCGGGACTAGTCCATTCTTAGTCCCGGGATGCCTTGATGAAGCTAAGGCTCCAATACTTGATCGGGATTCCTTGATGAAGCTAAGGTTCCCAATGCTTGATATTTCATTTTCTTGCTCATTATTTATTTCTAGTATTTTCTTATGTTCCTATTAATTTATATGCTCATATTACTTGCAAGTACGTAATGCTAATGTCTCAACCAATCTAAAAATAGAGTTTTACTTTACTAAATAAACTCAAAGCTAGAATTTCGATTAAGTGATTTATCACAAAATCATGAAGTTATTATCAACAACATAGAAATGGAGTTTTCTCAACATAAATAACAAAGATAGATTTCCAAGGAATCATAAGAAATAAATATTTTCTTTGTATATTATGTTAACCTAAGCTTTTTAATAATATAATTTATTAATATTAAAAGTTTTACCAAAAGCTCAAGATTTAAACTCTTTTAAAACTTCGAAATAAAACTAAGAAAACAAACTAATTTTCAAAGTTAAGATAAATTCATAAGGTGATAAACCCACTTAGGAAAAATAATGATTTTCAAATTTCTAAAAAGAAGGAACTCATTTTCAAAAGAATATAAATAGATTGAACAATAATGGGTTTTATCAATAGAAGAATTCTTTTCAAAAGAGATGAAAGAACAAGTTTTGGAAAGTAAAAGCTTATATTTTAGAAAGGAATATAAGAAAAACAAGACTCATTTTCTAAGACCATCTTAAATAAACAAATTATGAAAAGGTTTTCGACAACTTAATGAACTTTTGATAAATTAATCTTTTATCACTAGAAATGAAATATATGAAAGACTAGGGTTAAAGGAAAATTTGCTTGTTTTGGAAAAAGGAAGGAAGAAAATAAAATAAATTATACTCATTTATAACAACCTAAGAAAAATATAAAGTTTCTTTAAATACTTGAAAAGAAATTTTCAAAGTTCAAGTTTAAATGAATTGTTTTATGAAATAAATTGTTGAGACACTACCATTAGGATTTTTGCATATAAAGTGAGCCTACCTATATATTCAAAAGTGTTTATCAAATATCTATATTTATATTGTTACAAAAGGATTTTCTTTAAAATGAAGTTGAGTTAGAAAATGGATTTTTGCAAAAGTTTAGTAATATTCGTTTTAAATCTGTACCTGACGTTTTCGGAACCCAAATGACCTTTTATGACCAAGATAAGTTTAGAAATGGATAGAACTTTTCGAATAGGTAGAAAACGGTATATCATATGCGAAATTCCGAGTTAAAATGAGCGAGTTATGGCCATTTTAAGTTGGAATTTCTTCTTATACGATTTTACCGCGATTTTAAGAAAGTTTAGAATCTCCAAAATAGAAATTCATGAAAGACTTATCCCGGGTATTTCTTTTGTCTAGGTGACGAAGGATACAGAATACCCTACCCGAGGATTACTACGACTAAGAAGATAGCGAAATGGACGAGTGAGTTATTCCTTCTAATTTCGTTACCTTGCTTGTGCTTGTAATGTAGTAGCATTAGTATACTAAGAAAAGATAAAAACAATATATTTGGGGATTTCGGGATTATGCGTATATATATGATTCTATGTTTATGCGTGAATGAGAATTAAGAATATCGCAACTTCGATCTGCTTGTTTAATAATTTTGTTTACTTACTTGTATGATTGTTTATTGTTGCTAAATTGATTGATCGCCCCTAATAAACCTTAATAAGGTTTGACCTAAGAACAATAAAACGTTCACGCATAGCATCCATCGAGTCACATCTATTTCGAAGGCTGCTACTCCTACGCGTAGAGTTGGATTGGCTGTGATCGTGCGGTGCCACGGGCCATGTTCCTTCCTGGAGAATCCAAATCGCTCGGGGAAAGCGACTCTAGGTTCGGAGCCGAGCCAACCGAACGCTGCGGGTGAGGACCTGGGGACTAGCAGTAGAAGGTCGAGGACCTTCAACCCCGATTCCCTAACCTTTGATACGGAGGGGTAAATCCGTTCTATATATGGTTTCCGGATGACTATATATATTCGCGTAATCATGTGATTGTTGCATTGTATACATAGCATATGTGTGATTAAATAAATAAACTTGTTTGAAAATATGGTGCGAATGAAAAGGAATATCTCACTAAGCTAGTTGTAGCTTATACCCCTATAGATTTGTTGAAACAGGTGTATTCGTGGATTAAATTTGAGGATCATGACATTAAGGAAGTCATGGACGGAAGATTAAGGATATGGAATCATACGATGAAGAAATTTTGTAAGGTTCTTTATATGTGATAACCTATATGATTAGGGACGTATATTTATTTGAAGATAATAGAAGAATATGCCTTAAGAATTGAATTGTGATATGCTTATGTTTTATATTAAGTATTCTCTTTGCCTTGTTACTTATTTATTATCAATGTAAATTGCGCTACTCCGATGCGTCCCCTTGGTTGTGATGTACGCCTTGTACATAATATGGAAGCCTTTGCATGACTAAGGTAGTCATTCCTAGGCTTTAGTATTGTGTATGGCGGACTGCCACGTTGAGTGTACCCCTCGGGGCATGACAGAAAGCACCAGTCCTTGTGTTGTTCCTGCACTTTTAATGCCCAAAAATGATGGTACATGGTGTATGTGTATTGATAGTCGTGCTATTAATAAAATTACCATCAAGTACAGATATCCAATTCCTAGGCTCGATGATATGTTAGATGAACTATATGGTGTGGATGTATTTTAGAAGATGGACCTTAAAAGTGGCTATCATCAAATCCATATGAGAGTAAGAGATGAATGGAAGACTGCTTTCAAGATTCTTCATGGATTGTATGAGTGGATGGCAATGCCATTCGGCCTAATCAATGCACCTAGCACATTCATGCAGCTCATGAATTACATTATGAAGGACTTTTTAGGCAGGTATGTTGTTGTTTTTTTCGACAACATATTGATATATAGTCGAGATATAGATAGTCATGTTGATCACTTATGGGCTGTATTTTCTGTGTTGCAAGATCAAAGATTGTATGGTAATCTTGAGAAATGCTCATTTTTTTAGTTAGAGGTAGTATTATTGGGTTTTATAGTGTCTGGTTCTGGTGTTAGGGTTGATAGAGGCCATAGAAGATTGGGCGACACCACAATCAGCATCCAATGTGAGGAGCTTTCATGCTTTGGCTTCCTTCTACAGAAGGTTTGTCAGAAACTTCAGTAGCATCATGAGTCCTTTGACTGAGTCAACTAAAAAGAATGTGCCTTTTGTCTGGGGACAAAGACTTGGAGAAGTTTTGAGGAGATTAAGGAACTCCTGACTAGTACTCCAGTGTTAGCATTAACCAACTTCGAAAATAATTTTGAGTTAGAGTGTGATGCCTTCGGGGTTGGGCTTGGAGCTGTGTTAATGTAGGACAGACGTCTTATCGCCTATTTTAGCAAGAATATAAATGGTGTACCTTTGAATTATTCTGTGTATGACAAAGAGTTCTATGCCTTAGTGCGTGCTTTAATGACTTGGCAGCATTATCTTCTTCTTAAGGAGTTCGTTATTTATACTGACCATAAATCCTTGAAGTATTTTAAGGGTCAATAGCACTTTTCTGAGCGCCAAGAAAAGTAGGTGGAATTCCTGGAGAGTTTTTCCTATGTGATTAAAGACAAGAAAGGGAGTTCCAATGTTGTAGCGGATGCACTATCACGTAGGTATACTCTTGTTACATCTCTTCAATCTAAATTGCTGGGATTTGAACTAATTAAAGATCAATATGCTACTGATGATTATTTTACGATGATTGTTGAACGTTGTACTGGAGGTGAAGTAGTTTATGGATTTCATGTGGTAAATGGATTTTGGTATAACATAGGTAAACTTTGTATACCTTCGGGATCTATTAGGGAATTGTTAGTTAGAGAGGCCCATGTTGGAGGGTAGTCTGGGCATTTTGGTGAAAAGAGAACATTGGAGTTGTTGAAGGAATATTTTTATGGGCCTAGAATGATGAAGGATGTTTATAAGGTGTTGGAGCGATGTGCTGTGTGTAGGAAGGCTAAGGGTGGAAAGAATCTTATGGAGAGTATATGCTACTATCTATTCCTGCGCTACCATGGACAAACATTAGTGTAGATTTTGTCTTGGGTCTTCCAAGGACACAAAGAGGTAGAGATTCTATTATGGTAGTCATGGATCGCTTTAGCAAGATGGCTCACTTTGTGCCATGTCACGAGACAAATGATGCTCTTCTTATTGTTAACCTTTTTATGCAGGAAATTGTTCGATTGCATGGCGTTCTTGTAAACCCTCAAATTTTCCATAACTCTTAGAAAATAATCCTAGAGTTAAGAATTAAAAACTAAAACCCTGAAAAACGACCCAAGTTAAAACCAAATTCTCAATAAGATCAAATACGAAAGTTCTTAACCTTGAGAAAAAGAGAATCCTCAAAACAAATGAAAAATCCAATAATCGTTCGATTCAACACCTGTATAACAACCAAATCATCTATCTAATCCCTAACACGCAAATCAAGATGATATATCCAAATAAAACTCAATGACAAAATACTAGAACCTTAAACTCTTCAGTGAATTTTGAAATAAAAAAAATTTTCAATTACCACCAAAAGTCAAACAGGTTCAACCCATAACCTTAGACTCAATTAAACAATCTTAGGAACTAAAAAATTTAATAAATCATAAAAAATAATAATAAAAAAACATAAATTTTGAATAAAAAATATAACATGGTAAAAAACTCCAAAATTTTAAGATCTTACGAATAAATCAAAAAGACGAAATTCAAACAGGAACCATAAAGTCAACTTAGAGCAATAACAAACTCCAGTGAATTTAGATCTGGTAATCCCGTGTTCTAAATCCTTAAACAGCAAAATTAAGTTAATAATAGGTTATAGTCCATAATAATATAGTGACGCCTAAAAATATCAGATTCATCGAAATTTAGTTCATTTCGGACCCGAACGAGAATAGATTTTGAAAACCGTGTCCCGGTGTATCGAATAGTGAAAATATTTCAGTAATATCATTAGACTCGTAATAATATGATGATTCTAAAAATATCTGCTTTAGAATTTTTCGGAATTTAAAAATTTCTGATATAGTCGATTTACTCGTATTTTCATTACTACTAATATTTTATTTGTCTAGTCTACTATTCATTGTACTATTTCTACTATTCAATACTACTCATCTATCTCTATTTTTCCTTACTGCCTACTTCTTACAACCTATATCTATTTCTTACATTTACTTTTCCAATATTACTTTTTATTTTACTTCCCTTATACTTTTCTTCTAAAATTAATTTTTAATTACTCTTCTTCTTCATGCCATCAATTTTCTTTTCTTTTTTCATTTATTTAATTAACTACAATTTTCCTTCAACTTTATCTATAAATACCCCTTCTCTCCTTTACTTCTTACACACTTTTCTTTTACCATTACAAAACTCTATCAAAATCATTTCTCAACTTCTCTCTTTAATTTTCCTCTCTAAAATTCCCTTCCCAACTCTCTCTCTTATTTCCATAAAACTATCATCCACATATTACTTCCAAAACCCCATTTCTTCCTTTAACCAACAAATAATTTTAGGTAAAGATTCCTACATTCATCTTTATGTCATGTAACTTAGCATAACAATAGTGTATGCTTGCTAAACTCATGGGTGTTATGGAAGCAACAATATGTTCATGTTTTGTTCTTGTTCATGCAAAAATCTTATTGTTATGTTGATCTTATATTATGCTCTATTTTTTGCTTCTAATCTAACTTCTATATGTTATTAAATATATTTATGTATGCATATTTCTTAGAGCATATAAGCTCACCAATATAACCTTTATTTATGCTCATGCAATTTATTTATTTCTTTCTTGCAATTTATTTATTTATTTCATGCTATTGTATTAAGACTAGTCTTTCTTGTGTTAAACTTATCCTTATCAAGTCAAAACAATTTTTCTTCTTTCTTTTTAGACTTATCCATAATCTAAGTCCGGGGAGCCTTGAAATAAGTCTAAGACTCTCATGATTTTCTTATTTGTTTTCTTACTTTCTTGAAAGACTTGTCCATGTCTAAGTCCAGGAAGTCTTGATACAAGCTAAGACTTTTCAATACTTGACTTTTATTATGTGCTTATTTCATTATCTTCCATCTTTCATATTAATTATTTTTGTGATGTTATTTATTTATAAGCTCATGTTCATGCATGACCATGTTGTTGTTGTCTTAATCAAAATAAGAGAATTTCTTTCTTTGATAAAGAAAATAAGTTAAGCTCACTATAAAAATGTAATTTTATCACTTAGAAAATGTTCTATTAAAATTTAGAATTTTGTTCCAACAAAATACTTTTTCAATAATTTTAGACAAGTTCATCACAGGTTTTAGTGTTGTTATTATGCAAGACTTTTTCCAAGTTTAACTAAGTAATTCTTTACTCTCTTTTCAAACTACCAAAATAAAATTATCATTTAAAACCTTAAGGTTGATAATTCTTTATTATTAGCAAACACTAATAACCAAATAACTTTTCCAAGTCAAGTTTAAAATCAACTCACTAATTAAAAATCCATTTAAGAATAAATTGGTGTACAACTTAAGGAACTAAGTTTTATGAAGTAAAAATTCATTTTCTTTTTATAGAATTAAGAAGATAATAGTTATAATAAATAGACACTCACTTGTAGCAAACTAAAGATTTTTCCTCACAACCATATAAAGTCTCATGTTTAAGAAAATAATTAATTAAAAGAAGTTTAGCACAAAAATAAAATATTCATAAACTCAAACTAAATATGGAAGCATGAATTTCTGTAAATTGAGTTTCACGTTTACAAATCTAAGAATTAGAATTTTGTTAATAGAATAAAACTTAAGAAATTCTTTTAAAGAAATCTACACTTGGGTTTTTGTCACAAAACCATGTTATATAAAATAAATTGTTAAGTAAGAATTTGTGAATAAATATAAAACCTTTAGAAAATACATATTTGAATTATGATATTTCTTGTTAATCAAATCACATATTTATAAAATAGCAATTTAAATCACAAGTCAAAAAATGCCGCTTCACTAAACTCTGTCTTTCATAAAAATTGCTTACAAATTTTATTTCAAAACAACATCACTAGAATCAAGCATATAATATGAGTCTATGTATATATTAAAAGGATTTTTCAGCTATATAAATATTTATGTTTTTGCTATACAATTTTGGATGAAATAAAATTGAGAAAAATTACAAATCGAGGTTGGAATTTTTGTGCTAGATATGTACCAACTCATTTTCGAACCTAAATGACTTCAAATGTTAAAAATAACCTTAGAAATAGATAAATCTTTTCAAATAGATAGAAAATGATATCTTATATGTGAAAATTCCGAGTTAAAATGAGCAAGTTATAGCCATTTAAGTTAGGATTTCATATAATCCGAATTTTGACAAAAATAACCAAATAGAATTAGAAAGTTTTAGTAGAACTTCTACGAAATACTCATCCTGGGTATTTCTTTTGTCTAGGTGATGAAAAATACGGGATTTTCCTTCCTGAGGATTACTACGATTAAGAAAATTGTGATATGGATGAGTACCTTTTCTCTCTTAATTTCGTTAATTTGCTTGTGCTTGTAAATAGTTGCACTAGATCTAGTGGTACAAGATAAAACAAACATGTATGGGTTATGGGTTTATATGTTTATGCCTATATGTATGTATGACAATAGATGCTAAGCATATCGGAATCCACACATGATTGTTTAAGTATATTGTTAATATTACATGTTGCCTATGTGTGTATAATGATTGTTTGATCACCTTTAAGTTTACCATAATTATACTCGACCTTTAGATTATTAAATGGACATGCATTACATGCGTCGAGTCATATCATAAGGACTGTTACTTCTTCGCAAGGAATCGGAAGGGCTAGAGGTCAAGCTCACTCTTAGGGTACTAAGGCGTACCGGGGATACATCTCAAGGATGAACTGCACCAATCGATCGTTGAGAGCAGAGTGCTCGGAGACTAATAGTGAAGATGTTAAGGATTTTCGTACCTAAATTCCCCAACCTTGGATACCGAGGGGTAAATCCATTCTGTATATGGTTTCTGAATAACTATATATGTGTAATCATGTGATTATTGCATAGCATGCATAGCATATGCATGAAAATTACTCAACTGGTTTAAAATCACGGTGTGAATAAATGGGAATATCTCACTAAACTCGTTGTAAGCTTACACCCCATAGGCTTTTGTTGAAACAGGTATGTTTGTGGTTATGATCAAGGATTGAAATTTTAAGGAAATCATTGGCAAATCTTTAAGCTCTTGTGGAAGAAGTGGAACTATAAGATGGAATTACTTCCATGTAATTTCTTTATGAGTTATATATGATATGTTAATGTTTGAGATTTCTAGGAAGTGTATTTGTATAGTTTTGAATACATTAGCGGGGGTATAGCCTTAAGAATTATAATTGACCTTGCTTATATTTTATGTTAAGTATTCTTCTTACCTTGTCATTTAGTTGTTATCAAAGTAAATTGCATTACTCCGATGCATTCCCTCTGATGTATTATATACCTTGTGCATGATATGAAAGCCTTTGCGTGACTAAGAAAGTCATTCCTAAGCTTTAATATTGTGTATGATGGACTGTCAGTTTAGGGTACCTCTTAGAGTGTGATACTCTTTGTAAACCTTGGGAATTTTTCACATTAGTACATGACCTTACAATAGATTGTATGAACTAGATAATAGATTTAGATTCTAAATAAAGTCTAAGAATAAGTCAATATCTAGATTTTGATTAGATAAAAGATTTAGAATTTGAATAAAGAATTTCTTTAAAACTCGAAACTTGATATACAAATAGATTTAAATAGGAAAAAATAAATATAGAGATTAAATGATTGTTTTTTATCTCGATAATGATTCGAGATTGGAATAACAAGTAGTAATGAGCTTATATTTAGACTTAAACCCTAAATTCAAGATTCCTAGTTAAAATTAAAAACTACTAATAAGAATTCAAGTTCAGTATCAAAACTAAAGATATATAAATAGTTTAGTTTCCGTATTAAGTCCAATACTACGTAAATGATTATCTACGCTTATAAACAGAAAACGATGACTCAAAGATAAATCAAAAAGATTATAAATACACAATGAAAATATAAACTGTTGTAAAACTCAAAATTTAAACTCCAAATAAATAAACGAATCACGCTGTTGTTCTAAACCGAGTTTTCTTAAGCTATTGAAGCCTGAAACAAAAATTGACCTAACAAGCTTAAGAAAATTTAATCACGGGAGATAAAATTATACGAGTAATTAAATACGTATATATAAAACTAAAAATTGTATTATTTGAAAATCTGAGTGTTTTGTATAAACCTATAAACATATTTTTGTACAAAAACTCCCAAATATTAGCTAATTTATACCCGTATAACTCATTTAATTAACTCAAAACTCAATTAAAATAATAAACTATTATATATATATGAATTCGATGCAAGAGTTCAGTGGAAATATGTTGGAGAAGAAGAGCCGAAATTTGGGTTCAATAATGCAACTTTAGTCAACAAAATCAACATAAGAACCAACCATCAATTGACAACTCACCCCAGCATTAAATTACATGAAAACAACAGCCAAAATGAGAAGAAATTTGAAGCAAATTCGGTGAAGAAGACTTTTCCTTCTATATATATATGATCAAATGCATTAATGAATGAACAAACAACTTCCATTATTCCTCAACTCTTCCAGAACGAATCCACTCTCAAATAACAACCAAAACGAATCAAAAACAGAAAACAAACCGATCAAAACACCCAAGCTCGGATCAAAGGAAGAACAAAGCTAAAACCCCTTGAAAACAAGTTCAAAGGTAAGTTGATGAAGTTCAAATGATTTTCTTTCAAATATAAGAGTTATAACTGACTTATAATCATCTTAGGAACATAATAAACACAATCACAAGCTTCGGATTACATCAAACAAGCTCCAACGAGGTAATACTCCAAAACCCTAACTATATTTTGGTAAGAATCGAGATCTATATATATATGTTTTTAAACGTGTTCAAATGTGTTTTATGTCTTTATATATGATATATAAACACTTATAAATAGTTTGAGTATGTTTTTAACGTGTAAAATTCAAAGAACATGAATTGAACCGAGGAAGAAGATGATGAACAGTACCAACGCTGCCTCAAAGCCGGTAGTGTAACCGCTCAACACCGACGGCTTACAAAGATAGGCTAGCGGCGTAGAGGCGGCCTACATTGATCAGAGGCTACGTAAAATAATTTTTCACGTAAAAGTTGAATGAAAGCCGGCTTCCTGGAGATATACGCCGACGGCGTAGTATCGGCGTATGTTGAAAGCCGGCAGCTTTCAAAGCCGGTGCACTCGATATGAAAATTTCTTCAAAAACAATTTTACACCGTCATCTGAGCTTAAAGGCCGGTGGCTTTGAGCCGGCGTACAGCCAAATTTCTTCAACGCGAGCTTTTCTGACCTAAACA
This sequence comes from Combretum micranthum, assembly GCA_024138025.1. NCBI lineage: Eukaryota > Viridiplantae > Streptophyta > Magnoliopsida > Myrtales > Combretaceae > Combretum > Combretum micranthum. The sequence goes on from JAMXBD010000077.1 coordinate 1,323,300, forward strand.
GAAACTATATATATATGTATATATAATACACCTACTGAGTATATATATATATATATATATGTTACATAAGAATGTATTAGATAGTTAATTTAATACAAGTATTTAAGCCTATTTAGATTAACATCTAATAACTTTTGAAACCCTAGAACTAAGAAAAATATTTAGTGTTAATAAAAGTTATAAATAGTTAATTATTTGCTCTAAATAGATAAAATAGGTAAGAATGGAAATTGAAATAAACTAATTTCTTGAGTAATGTGACTCCTAAAAATAACAAAATAATTATGCGAGATAAAATAGGAGAAACATGACAACACTAAGTAATAATAATTACCAAAATATCGAGTTTAGGACACGAATCACATATAAGAATTTAATTAATTTGTATTGATGAATACTTTGTCTTAAATAGGTGACTTTGATACGTTAGGAGATCTACCAGCTGATTACTACAACTGAGTCGGTATGAGCAGGTGAGTAATTCAGTCATATTGTACTGGTTGTGCTTGTAAGTACCTGAATATGTAATACAAAGATAATCAAATAAGTGTTTGTTGAAAGTATGATATGATCTGGTTGTATGATTGTTGAAATATCCTTACAAAAGCGATAATGCAATGATTGATGTTGTGAAATAATATAATGATGATTGTGTGTAATGTATGGTCACTTTGAAATTGATTAAGAATTATTGGCTTAACAAAATAATATGAACATGCATTGCACAAATTGCATTATTGCATATATGGTTGTGACAGCCTGCTACGTATTAATATTTCGGATCTCTGTTTTCGCTTGGTTGTTCTAATGTGTTAGTTCTTCCAAGGTTCTCTTTGGTCTGGCGATCCTATGAGGAACTAAAAGGCACTGAAGAACGTCGCCCGTAGAATCACTTTGAAATGATTAATACTTACGGAGTTTCTAAGGGGATTGCAGGAGATGGTCAATTTAATCAACTATATTAAGAGTGATAACTTAAAACAAGAAACCACTTATTCTCCTGTGTACTTAGTCTCTCCTAGGCAGGTGGGTCATTAAGTATTGGTTCTTCAACCCATTAAAAAGAGGGCGTAAATCTTTTTCCTTTTTGGATTCTAGATCATCCAAACTTGTATCTGTGCATATGGTTGAGTGTTTGCATTGCATATGTTTTGTTAATGACTTGTGTGATGTATGATATGTCTGGTTATTCACTGAGCTATGGTTTCGCTCATACTCCTACAGTCTTTTCAGGTTTACTTTACGACCCTGGTTAGTTACCTCCAGGAGTATGGTTCCGGTATGGGCTTAGAAGCTGAAGGTCTACAGTTATAGTTTGGTTTAATGGTTATGTACTAATATAATAGATTATTTAGTTGTGCACTTCAAAAGAACTATATGGTTAGTAATAGTTTTGTAATGTTTATTCACTAAATTATTTCTTTCATATATTTCTTATTTCTTATCAAGCAACTAAAAAGATCCTATTGTTTTGAAAACCTGTTATTCTCTGAAGATAATCTAGTGATAGTATTCAAGTGTAACTTGTTTACTACTACTAGGGTACCCTCGGGGCGTGACACTCTTGATATTTATCTTCATCCGATTCTGTAACAACTTAGTTAGATAAGCTTTGATTTTGAATTTAAAGATCCTTCAAAATCCGAATAAGCTTAAACTGTCGCATCTTGTAAGCATCTTCATAAAACTTTGAAATAGATTTTTGTTGTAACTTATAATAACTTCTTTGAAAAACTTGTGAAACACACTTGTAGAAAGTCTCCATGGATTATTAGTCTCCTTATGTGTAACAAATTAAGTGCATTACCAAATGCACTTAATTAGTAGAGTTAGGGCTTCAAATAAATCCAAGTTGTATTTTGATGATTGATAAAAACTGTTTGACCATTCATTTTACGAACCACAGTAACATTCGCGTAATTGTCTATTCAAGTGTATTCAAACATCTATCGGAATGTCTTTTTTTCTGTCTTCTTAAATGTTTGTCATAATAATAGAAAGCTTTGCTCTACACACTTAAAATAGATTAATTAGATATATTTTAACCTTTCTATTATCATCAAAACTCATTTAAGAGAACTCAACAATTACAAAAGTACATGGGTAGGCGCACGACCATGTTTTTGGTGTTCACTATGAAAGATCAATTTTAATTTATCTTCAAGGATCTTGATAATTTCCTTAATTATTTTCCTTTATCCTTCAACAACTTGCAATTTCTTCCTCTCAAAAAATCCTCTTCAGAACATATAACTAATCTATTCTACCAATTCTCTAATAATCTTAAAAAATATATTAATTTCCTTCAAAATTCAAATCTTCTCTTAAAAATCCCTAAAATAAAATAAATACCCAATAATTACGGTAATAATAATCAATATTCCATTAATAAATAGTATATAAAATAATGCAAAGTATATGTAATAATATATACACAAAACGAATCATCAAGCATGGAATGCTTTTAATATTTCCTGCTTCACCTCAAAAGTTTTCCATTGTTGTCAAACTTGTTCTAAACATGTTTTTTACTTTCCAAATTATATTTTAGTCAATCTAATAATTTTTAACAATTAAATTACATCCAAAAGGGGGTAACTTAAGGAAATCCACCATGATTTTAAGAATTTGTCAAATGAAGGGTGAAGGGGATCAAAAGTTAGAGAGTGTCTTTCAATTTGTTTTCAAAAGGTTAGAACAAGGGTAGGATAAGATGCATGGTCAAATAGAGCTTTTATTGAAGAGAAACTGTGTTTTTTCATAAAGTGCATGTGAAAAGTGTATTTCCATGCTCCTATCCATATACTTAATGGTGTGATATATTATAACTATAGAAGAGTATGCCTAAAGTGCTGACCCCCAATGTTTTTATCCATGCACTTTTCTAAGTTCATGCTATTAATTTTTTTTTTGTATATATTTTATTAGTATAGATTGTTTTATGATAATTATGCCTTTATGATTGTTATGGAACTAGAATATAAGCTTGAACATAACTTTATTGAGGGAAATGAGGGATTGGGTTTATGAATTGAGCAATAAAGTTCCCGCATTCTTTTTCAGTTCTTTAACAATGATTATGATAAACATTTTTGAGTTAATTAATTGTGAGTCATATCAATTAATTGATTTAAATCCTAGTTTAATCATCTTCAGTTATGTGTTATATGAATTATGGATTAATAAAATAACCAATTTGATTTTAATGCTTCATATCTAAGATCAAATCATTAGTGTCCTTTTTTCTTTTTTGTTATTCACATAAAGACCCTAAAACTCATAAAAATCATAAATACACAAAAACTTAACAATATCAAATTTCATCTGTTTCATAAGATTCAAATGTGTTTACTCAAATACAAATCCTGTTTAGATTAAGTTAGAATTAAAGCTTTAAATTGACAAGCATTGAATTGTTAAGTTTCATATCTCATTTTTTTTATTGAATCGAACATGGGTATAATGTGATTAAAAAAATATGGTTGTGAAAATTATGGAGGGTTATATTATTGTTGATTAATTATTGAGTTCTCAATATTATATCATAAGATATAACATTTGCAGGATGATGTATTAATGCCTAAGATGATGCAATTTAATATAGATGCTAAACCACTTATTAGAGATGATGAAATATTTATTTCGCATGAAATTTTATGCTAATAGCCTGGTTTGAATTATCACGCCCCATAGGATACCCTAAACATAATAGTCCACCACATGCTATATAAAACTTAGGAATTATTACCACAATCATTCCAAAGTCTCGTACAGATGCAAGGCGTACCTCTAAGATAATAGAATAAATGAACCAATGGAGATAAATAGTTTAACTTGACATACTATAAGCATCAGAATATAAACCATGAGTCCACATAATTAATTACAAAAGTTATAGGGGCATTCCCCCGCAAAAGAATTTTAAGTTTAAAAGTGGTCTTTTACAGCCATCCGATAACATTAGGGTTTCCTATGGAATTCTATACAAAATCGAACACAACCTTCTAATGGAAACTCTTAATTCATGTATTTGCTCGGTAGGATACCTCGGCCTTAGCCATATATACAAAAACTGCAATAAGAAAAAGCTGTGAGAGCGCAAGCTACACTAGCTTAGTGAGTGAGTACTTCCATAAAGACATTTATAACAAATCATTCAATCAAGTTATTTATTCAACCATATGGAATGCATCAACCACAAGAACAAACAAGACATATGATCAACCGGAAATCATATGTGAATGGATTTACGCCCTCCATTCGGGGTTAACAGATTAACAAATACTGTAGTACTACCGTTGAATTAATGTGTCATCTATGGATCATGGGTAACTAACTTATGTCGTTTAAGGATCACGATCAACCAACTTTTAGCCATTTACGGATCACAAATAACCAACATATGCTAATGCTCTATCCCCATCATGAAGTGATTATGTCCATGTTATTATCAATCTGAATAATTATTAATGCCAATTTTTAGGTGATCAACCAATCCAAACAATCAATCCTATAATCTCTTAAACAAGCATAAGTTAATCACCCGGTTTTTTTATATTCTTAACATAATTTCACAACTCATCAACAAGCTTACATAATCCCCCATAATTCCCATCATGCAAATCCATTTTTTTCTTTTGTCTCATATTCTAGTGCAACTAATCACTACAAACACAATTAAGGAATGAAATTAGGAAGTAATACTTACTCGGCCATTAGTCGTCAGTCTCTTAGTAATAATAGTTCGGTGGTAACGAATCCTCGGGATCCAAGTTACTTAAATGAAAGAAATACACAAATGAGTATTTCAACTCATATATAATCCATTTTATTTCATAAATTTCGTAATTCTCTTCATTAATGGAAATTCCAACTTAAAACGGCCATAACTTTGTCATTTTAACTCAAAATTTCGTAAATTATATACCGATTCCTATCTACTTCGAAAGATCTATCTAATTCTAATATACTATCTCAATTTTGAAAACTTTTAAGTCTCGAAAAGTTTAGAGCAGTTCTGCTCGGTAGCTAAACATCCATTTTCGAAATTGCTTTTGTGAAGAGTTATGATGTTTCTACTATCCGTGCCAAATATGTATGCAATATTAACAAATTACTATCATCAAAGGTATGTTTGAGATTCCTATATGTATGTTCTTGATGATATTCTATTAAAGAACATTTTTAGAAACTTCTAATTTACTAGATGTCATGAATACTTAACTTAGCAAGACTAGTTTTGTGTTCTTGATAAATTACACTTGTTTTAGAGATTTTCCTTAATAAAATTTATTTATTCTTGCTAAAATTAAGTTTTTATCATATCTATTCCTTAAGGCCTTCATTTTTCAACAAAAATCCTCATTTTACACTTTGTAAACAAGTGTTTAAATATGGACTATTCTTAGATCTGAATTTTGTAAAAATCAAATTTTAAGTGATTTCTTTAAGAAAATCTCATTTGATACTTTAAAATTTAAGGCTCCATTATTCCCATCCCCTAAGAACTTCATTTCCTTAATAAAACTTCCATTTAGGGTTCAAAAAATAGATGTTTACATACCCTCTTTTCCTAGTTACGGATTTCATGTAACTAACATAAGATCCAAATTTTCTATCTTGTAAATGTTTCTTGTTTGACAAATTTCTCTTAGTAGATCTACCATTAACTTATCAAAATCATCTCCCATTGATACCTATTCCATAAGCCCTTCATTTTTCACTTAACACTCATGTTTTGGAGTTGAAAAGTAAGTTTTCAAAATATAACTCTTTTTCCATCCGAATTTACAAAAGTTTATTTTGATGAAACAAAATTTATTATTGAGCTTTTTGGCTTATCTTCATAAATATCCTAACTTTTAGAAATGACAAAACATTCATTTACATAAGACAAAAATATTTAGGACCATTTATTCATCTTAAACACAATAAATGTATGAGATCTTAATTGTCATGTAAAAGATAGATGTTTAGAAGCTAGATCTAAGTGTGATGATCGTGTTAGATGCATGAAATGAAGTATACTAGTATGATAATAACATAGTAGCAAGATTTTTACATAAAATCATCACTATATGAACATATATCATGATTATGACAAAAATATGGGCTTAAACATAAGATCCACAACTTGTGATGGCTTGATCATCATGTTTTGGTGATTTCACATCCCTAGCATGAAGCTCATAGGGATTTCTATGTGAATCCATGATGTGCTATAATTGGTAGTGAATTTAAAGCATCTTATCCAACAAGCATACTGGGCCTTATCTTGTAATATAGCATGAGTTAAGTGTCGATCCCACGGAGATCTATTAACTACCAAACAATTATCAACTAATACTAATATCTAGGCAATTGATTTTTTCAAATGATTAGATTAAGATTAACTAAATTATCTAATTAAGTATCTATACGAATGCAATGAGCTTTTGAAGAGAGTGATATATTAGAAAAATGTGGGAAGGAGTAGAATCCACTTTAAACTATTGCCAATCAACTTGAAGTCATGTTATAATGATAATTAGACTCATGGATATTTATAAGAAATTGTTAAGATTTAAAAACAGAGTTTAAAAACCTTTTAAACCACAAAAACAATTCAATAGCTTCCGCTAAATAAATTATTAGTGGAATCAAAATTACAATTATAAACCTTCCGATTCTATAATTAACTAATACTTTATATTAGCATCCCCTAATTTCTTAGTGAGAAATTAATATAAAACATTGCATTAATATTCATGGACAATTTCTAAACTAAATTAAACTCCGCCGCTTCCGCAATTGCAATTTAATCTCAATTTATGAATTCATATGAACCCTAATTTCCCTTCCGAGTTATTAGAATGCTTATACACCAAAGATATGATGAGTAATCAGAACTCAATATGAATATTTCATGATTCTAACTATCTTATAACATGGTTTCAAAGATCATTTTAGCATGTTTAAAGCTTCATCAACTTCCCACAAAAAGAATTTAGCTACTCATGGATGATAATTCAAAATCAGGATTGCAAATGATTTCATTATGATCAGAATATTCAGATATATTAATTTCATAAAACGAAAAAGATCAGATATCACCAATTCAAAATATCAAAGCTTCACTTGCAAATTCTTGAACAACTTCAATTTCTCTTCAAAAATCTCTATGGAATGCTAGTTCTAATCTATGTATTGTAGTACGATTTAGAGCTACTTGGGTTGAATCTGAAAGTGAGGAGAAGACCTCCTATTTATAGGAAAAATTTGGTGCAAGACATTAAATGAACTTTGCTGTTTCACTTTGTACGACGGCAGTTATGGATCCTACGCCAGCGGCTTACAGGTGGCGTATCTTCAAATTATCCTTTGCGTAGGTAGTGTACTGGCAGCCTTCAATATCGATTACACCTGTAGGCTGCTTCTACATCGGCGGCTTAGATGTAGATCTAGCCGGCGTATGTGATCAGAAATGAAGCGTTAGGCTGATTTATAACGAACGCCATCTCAAAGCCGGCGGCTTTGACACCGGCGTAGGCATTCCAACAGATTTGTTGCTTCAGTTTTCTCCAAGCGTTTGATGTCTTCAAGTCTCTTCAGATCTTTGATGTACACTGCCTCAACGCCGGCGGCTTAGGAGCCGGTGTATGCTGTAACTTCTTGTGCGCTGGTGACTTTCCAATTCTGAGCTGCCGGCCTTCGAGTACGCTGGCTTCTTCATCTTCTACGCCGGCAGCTTTGAGACGGCTTACAATATAGTGGAGACATATGCTCGACAAAGCTGGCAGTGCTGCAGCGGCCTTGAGTTTTATGCCGTCTGAACGTCGGCGGCTTTGAATGTTGAAATGCCGGCCCTGACTTCAATTTTTCCTATTTTTTTTATTCAAAGTCTCTTGTTTTGATTTATTTATCCAATTTAGTCTTGAAACATGAATTTTAATCAAAACAAATATCCATTCTAGCTCTTGTGATCATCAATAAATTGTATAAAATATGATCTTATCAATTCTCCCACACTTGAACTTTTGCTTGTCCTCAAGCAAAATGAAGAATAAAATGAAATCTCTTTATAGATAGTACAATTTTCCAATTTAATCTCAATTTCTTTAACTTGTTTTTCTTGTATCTATTGCTCTAACCATACCAATTTCTTGCAATTATAGTACTATAATCCAAATTTAGAAGTTAATCCAAACAAAACAAGTTTTAATCTCAACTTTTAACAAAGGAATATTCTATTCAAAAGCAATATAGTCAATCCACTAGGAAAATACTCATTTAAACTTCATTGGATTTCTAGCTTATATATTCTAAGTAACACAAAATGAAAGATGTGGTATTTACTTTTTCCTTAGAATTTCTCCTTCTTTATTATAAGTCTCCTTTCTTTGCATATTTTGCATTCATTTTTCTTTTTCTTTCTCAAGCATTTATTTCTTTTTGGGAGGTTTTTGCCTCATCTTTTTGCTTTTCAAAGCTCATGAATTGAACTTTTGCCATTCTTCCTTCTCGTTACAGTGAGTTCATTGAGTCAGCACATCCCAGGCTCATTACCTAAGTGACCAGGTTTCAAAATACCCCTAAGAACTCTTCCTCACTTTAACATTCAAGTTCAGATACTCATAACTCAAAATTTCAAGTCAGAGGAGTAGTGGCTATGCTTGTCTCTTTCTTTTTGAATGCAATAACAATATCAAAGACTTATTTTTATGAAGGATCACTAAGTTTAAAAGTTTCTTCTACCTCTTTCACTAAGTGTTAAAATTCAAAGAATATATACAAACTAAAATTTCCAAGAAGTAGACCTGTTTATTTTTCACAAAAAGACTCGATCAGCTCTTAAATTTCCAATTCCAAAGTTAAAAATAAAGTAAACTTGTTCCTTAAGGATTTTACAACTTAATTTTAACTTAGTAAACCAATCACAACAGCAGGTGAGTAAGATACTTTCACCAGTCAATTTCATTAATTTTCATTCTTTGCTTTGTACTATCTCCAATTTCAAGAGATTTTTGAAAAAATTTTGGCATAATTTCCTCATAATTTGCTTTCAAACCAAAAATGCAAGGTGGAGATTTTTCCAATATAAATAACAGCAACAGTCAACAGATCATATTCATCACTTCAACACTTCATGCAATTCTATCCCTTCCCCCATACTTCAACCAAACAGTGTCCTCACTGTTTTACAACAAATAAGACATAGGAAAGGATTAAGAAATGAATTGGATACTTCCCTAAAGTCAGTCGTTTGTTTCATAGTCATCAAAATTTGCATGCAAGAGATTTGCTTTGCTTGTTTCCTGTAATCACTACAAAAGAAAAACAAAAACAAAAACAAAATAAAAGCAGAAATAAAAGCAGGAAAAAATAATAAAGGAGTTCACTCACAGGAACTTGGGTACTTAATAAATATACAGGCCAATAAAAATAAAAACAATAACGATCAAATTGAGAGCTAGCAGGGTCTCTAGCTCTCTGGCCCTGGACTCTGTCTACTGCTACCCTCAGGAGTATGTCTCTGTGTGTCTCCTGGGCTGGCTGTCCGTGTATGCTCTGAACTGAGTTTGTCTGAATGATGTGACTCAGATGAAGTCTGATATCTCATGCCAGCTTCTGTCTCTGGGCTAATGCAGCAAATGGTCGTCTTCAACGCCTCAAAGATAGTCTTCCTAAATTTCTTGTTCTTCTTCCTTTCCTTCTCTTGACTATCCCTGAGCTCCTGGCTCTGGCGCTTCAACTCCTCAACATCCAGCCTAAGCTGGTCCATACCATACGCTGATGAAGTGGCTGCAGGAGGAGGAGGAGGAGCGGATGTGGATGGAATCTCAAATGAGGCATCTCCAGGAAAGATATCTTGGAGCTCGACCTCCTCCAATACCGGTGGCTGTGCTCCCCTGGGGATTTTCAGCAATCCCCAGCCTCGGAAAGGTGCAGATGTGATATTCTTGCACTCAAATACCTCATCGTCTTGTGGAGGCTCAAAAATGTTCATTCCTTTCAACAGTCTAGTGATGTAGCCTCCACAGCACAGCCTCGAGTCCTCGTGTCATCTACTGCCAGTATATAAATTCGTTATCTCCACCCCAAGGTCAATCCTGTAGCCTCTAATAAGGCTAAATAAGTAAAACATGTCGAACGTGGTCACCTTGCTATGACTGGTCTTCTTGCAACTCAGGGTGTGTGCAAGAATATGGTGGAGCAGCTTGTGCTCAACGGCACGAAAAGATGTGGCCAGAGACTTGGAGGGATAAAGTGCTCATTTGCTCTCTCAAGACCAACTAGCTGGAACCAATAAGCCTCTTGTGTCATGTCCGCTGGCCAACTGTTGGGTAGATTCCTAGTGTCTGCTTCATCATCATACAGTCCCATCAAGTGGCCCATCTGCTTCAATTTCACCTCTCTAATCTGCCCAAAGGCCTGGAACTGAAAAGTAGATTCCTTTCTATCTGGAATGTTCTTCAGTGTGGACAAGAACTCTATCGTCAAGTTCTTGTATGCCGGCTCCCTAAAATCAAACAGCCGGATCCATGCTGGATCTTGAATAATCTCTCTAATCTGGTCAATGATCCCAAATTCATCCAGCAGGCACCAGTCTAAATACTGGGTATTTAAGAAATCCTTCTTGACAAGCCTCTTCTTTCTATCTTTTGCATACTGCTGACTAGACAGCAGATCTCGGTTCTCTGAACCCGATGTAGAGGCGTCAGTGTCCTTGATCGCTTTTGTCTTGGAGCCATTCCTACAAATAATTTGAATTCAATTAGAAATAAGGAATGCACAACATCAATGAAATTGTAATTTATGCCTAAAACATGATTTTGAACAATTTGTATATCAAGGCATATAATTAGTGGAGCTATTGATCATGAAATTGAATGGAGCATTTACACTTGCAAATTAATATGAAAGCTGGCAGCTTAGGCTTGCCAGGTCAGAATTGAACGTTGGAATTTCAAAATTTTCAAACAAAAATGATTTAAAAAATTTTTTCCTTTTGTCCCAAAATCATTTTATACTGAATTTTTATCAAAATTGATCACAATTTCACATTCCAATCTCAATTCGAGCAATTTTAAGCCCAATGAAAGAATCGGAGCTACTAGGTAGTGTTAAGAATTACAAATCCAGCAGCAATAACATCATATCCATAAAACCCCAAGTTCGAAATTAAAACAACCTAGATAGCTCAAGAACCCTAACTTTTCAATCTGACAGTAATCATGAATGAACACATTACAATCTTGCAATATCATTGTGTGGAACAGAAATCTTCCTTTGACAGCGTATTAAAATCATTTAAACAATCAATTTCAATAATAGCCTTCATCACTATCCAAGTCAGAATCCAAACCCAAATAGACAGATTATACAATGTAATGTAGTGGATTTGAATTCGAAAACTAAGTAAAAGATCATTAAAAACTTACTTGGATAAATGAATTCAACACAATGGATGATGGGGATTGAGCTATGGATCCTTGAGTGAGAGTAAGAGAGAGCGAGAGTGAGAGAATGAGAAAGAGAGAGAGGATTCGTACCTGTTAAAAGCATCTGCAGAACCCACGCCGGCATTTCTGCAATGTAAGCCGGTGGCTTACAGCCAGTGTAAACAGAAAAATTACATACCGAGAGCATAAAGCTGGCCGCTTATCCATTTACACTGCCGGCTTAAGTGGATATGCCGGCTAAAAGCTGGTGGCTTATAATCTCAGGTGCCGGCTTTGATCGGGAATTTTCAGAAACTAAGAAATCTTGCACTACGCCGGCACTAAGCTGGCGGCGTTCACCTTCCCCTGCCGGTGTAAATTTCGTACTCAAACGCTGCGTATAAGCTGGCGGCCTTGACCTTTCCCTTGCCAGCCTGTTTGCGGTGCTCACCTAATCCTGTACTGACCTTTACACCGGCCTAAAGCTGGCGCGCGTTGAACCGGCTTTCCTTATCTTTTCAGAGCTTGCTCAAGGCTGGCAGCCTTGAGCCGGCCTTCAGTGTTTTCCCTTTTTTTTTTTTTGAAGGTATTACCTGCCACACTAATAACTAAGTTAGTAAAAACTATTCTAAAATTAAACATGGGTTGCCTCCCAAGAAGCGCTTAGTTTAAAGTCGCTTAGCCCGACTTTCCTCATCTGATTATGGTTCTTTGAGATTCATGACAGTAGTAGTACTGTCAAGATTTCCCCTCAAATAATGTTTGAGCAGTTGCCCATTCACTTTAAAAGTCCGATCATCCTCAGTTTGTAATTCCACCGTTCCATATAGAAAAACTTTTGCAATCTCAAACGGTCTTGACCATCTTGACCGTAATTTTCCAGGAAACAACTTCAAATGAGAATTGTAAAGTAAAACTTTTTGTCCAGGCAAAAATTCTCATTTGATGATGTTTCTATCATGCCATTTCTTTGCTCGTTCCTTATAGATACGAGCACTTTCAAACGCCTCATTCCTCCATTCTTCCAGCTGATTCAATTGGAGCAATCTATTTTTACCTGCAGCTTTCTCATCAAAATTAAGAAATTTTATAGCCCAATATGCCTTGTGCTCAAGTTCTACAGGAAGATGACATGATTTACCAAAAACAATCATATATGGGGACATTCCAATAGGGGTTTTAAAAGCAGTCCTGTAAGCCCATAATGCATCATCTAATTTTGAAGACCAATATTTTCTTGATGCATTAACAGTTTTTTCCAAAATCCTTTTTATCTCCCTATTGGAAACTTCAACTTGCCCACTAGTTTGTGGATGATAGGGGGTAGCCACTTTATGTGTAACACCATATTTTGCCAAAAGTTTTTCAAATTGCTTGTTACAAAAATGAGACCCCCCATCACTAATTATAGCTCTGGGCACACCAAATTTGGTAAAAATGTTCTTTTTCAAAAATTTCAAAACTACTCGGGCATCGTTTGTTTGTAAAACAACAGCTTCCACCCATTTTGAAACGTAATCAACTGCCACAAGTATATATTTATTTGAAAAAGATGAGGGAAAAGGACCCATAAAGTCAATCCCCCAAACATCAAAAAGCTCAATTACCAGAATATTGTTTTGTGGTAATTCATGTCGTTTAGAAATGTTACCTATCTTTTGACATTGAGCACACGTCATAATGAAGTTCTTGCAGTCACGAAACAAGTTAGGCTAATAAAACCCAGATGATAATACTTTAGCTGCAGTCCTTTGAACACCAAAGTGTCCCCCTGCTTCTCTTGAATGACAGTATTCTAAGATGCTCAGCTGATCAGATTCAGGTACACATCTTCTAATTATTTGGTCAGCACATTTTCTAAACAAATATGGTTCATCCCAAAAATATTGTTTTACATCATGCAAAAACTTTTTCTTTTGAGGATAAGACAAACCATATGGGATAATCTTACTCACCAAATAATTCACAATATCAGCATACCATGGCAAATCTAGGATTTCTACTACATGCAATTGTTCATCGGGGAACTTTTCATTAATGGGAATGTCTAAACTATCAGATTCAAGTCTAAACAAATGATCAGCAATTACATTCTCAGTTCCCTTTTTATCTTTAATTTCAAGATCAAATTCTTGCAGTAATAATACCCATCTAATCAACCTAGGTTTTGCATCAGCTTTAGCAAACAAGTACTTGAGAGCTGCATGGTCAGTATACACTATCACTTTAGAACCTATCAGATAAGGCCTAAATTTATCACATGCAAAGATAACAGCTAAAAGCTCTTTCTCAGTAGTGGCATAATTTCTTTGGGCCTCATTTAGTGTTCTACTTGCATAGTATATAACATGAAAGATCTTACCTCGTCTCTGACCAAGTACCGCTCCAACTGCAAAGTCGTTGGCATCACACATGAGTTCGAAAGGAAGCTCCCAATCTGGCGCAATGATTACTGGTGTATAGATGAGCTTTTCCTTTAATAAATTGAATGCCTGCAAACATTTGACATCAAAATTGAACACCGGATCTTTTTCCAGAAGGTTGCAAAGAGGTTTGGAAATCTTGGAGAAGTCCTTGATAAATCGTCTATAGAAACCAACATGTCCAAGAAAACTTCTGACCCCTTTAATAGTCGTGGGTGGTGGTAACTTCTCAATGATCTCCACTTTGGCTTTATCCACTTCAATTCCTCTCGCAGAAATTTTGTGACCCAACACTATCCCTTCTCTTACCATGAAGTGGCATTTTTCCCAATTCAAGATCAGATTGGTATCTTTGCATCTTTGTAAAACCGAGGCTAAATTCTCCAGATAAAGATCAAATGACATTCCAAAGACTGAAAAATCATCCATAAAGATTTCAATGAAATTCTCAAGCATATCAGAGAATATAGCCATCATACACCTCTGAAATGTAGCAGGTGCATTGCAAAGTCCAAAGGGCATTCTCCTAAAGGCAAAAGTGCCATAGGGACAAGTAAATGTTGTTTTCTCTTAATCATCGGGTGCAATAGAAATTTGATTGTATCCAGAATATCCATCAAGAAAACAATAATAGTCATACCCTGCAAGTTTCTCCAACATTTGATCAATGAAGGGAAGTGGAAAGTGATCCTTTCGGGTGGCATCATTCAACTTCTTGTAATCAATACAAACTCTCCACCCAGTCACAGTACGAGTAGGAATTAATTCATTTTGCTCATTTTTCACTACAGTCATACCACCTTTCTTTGGCACTACCTGAACTGGACTAATTCATTTACTATCGAAGATGGGATAGATAATACCTACGTCAAGCAGCTTCAGAACTTCTTTCTTGACAACATCTTTAAGTGTTGGGTTAAGTCTCCTTTGTGGTTGAACTGTAGGTTTACACTCAGCTTCCATAAGAATTTTGTGAGTGCAAATCATAGGGCTAATACCCTTAATGTCTGCAATGGTCCATCCGATTGCTTCTTTGTGCTTTTTCAACACTTCAATCAACTGTTGTTCTTGTTCATTTGTCAATGCAGATGAAATGATGATTGGCAAAGTATCGCCAATTCCGAGAAAAGCATACTTCAGATGATCAGGAAGTGGTTTAGTTCCAAGGTCGGTGGTTGCATCAAAGACGGAACTTGCTTCTGCTCATTTGTACCCAAGATTCATAATACTGGTTTTGATCATTGGTACATCTTCCAGTATTTCTTCATCCTCTTCATCACTCCAATTGTCCAAGTCTCTCAAGACGGACTTCCATAGTCTCCACACCAGTTTGTTCCTCAAGTGACTCAGAAACCAGCTCATCAATGGTATTGATGGTGTAACAGGCATCAGTATCATCAAATTTCTTCATTGCCTCATAGACATTGAAAGTAACCTGTTCATCCATCACCCGTAATGTAAGCTGCCCTTGTTCCACATCAATTAGTGCTTTACCTGTTGCAAGGAACGGTCCCAAGATCATGGGAACTTCCCTATCTTCATCCATGTCTAAGACTACAAAATCCACAGGGAAAAAGAATTTGTCAACTTTAACTAGGACATTTTCCACAATACCCCTAGGGTATTTTACACTTCTATCAGCAAGTTGCAAAGTTACATGTGTATCCTTGCAATCTCCAAGTCCTAGTTTTTGAAATACCGATAAAGGCATTAAGTTGATACTTGCACCAGAATCAATTAAAACTTTATCAAAATGACAATCACCAATGGTGCAAGGAACAGTAAAACTTCCCTGATCTCGAAGTTTAGTGGGCAGACTGGTGTTTGTTTCTGTAGGATCATGGAACATTCTCCAGTGAGTATCACATTTCCATCAATCTTCCTCTTGTTGATAGCAATTCTTTGATGAATTTGGCATAGGAAGGCATTCCTTGAATCACTTCTAAGAATGGAATGTTGATGTGCAGCTTCTTGAAAACATCCAGGAATTTTGAAAATTGCTCATCAAGTCTTTGTTGCTTTAATCTTCCTGGAAAAGGGACGGGAGGAACATATGATTTCACCTCAGGTGGTTTTTGAATAGTTCCTCCACCTTTCGTTTTCCTTTGTTGTTTTGTGGTGGAATTTCCTCTTGATCTTTATAGTTTCCTCAACTGGAGCAATCTCCTTACCACTTCTCAGGTGATTGCATTTACAGACTTGGGATTCTCCTCCGTGTTGCTTGGTAAAGACCCAGATGGTCTATTACTCACTTGCTGTGCAAGTTGATGGAGTTCCCTTGCAAATCTTGAATGATTGCATTCTGATTGTTGAGTGAGTTTGTTGTGTACAATGAAATCCCTCAGTAATGCATCAGTGGATGATTGAATTTGCTGTTGAGGTGGGCATTTCTTCATATCCTTGTCCTTGAAACCAGGTGGTGGCTTTAGAACATTGGCATCATTCCGATATGAAGATTGGGATGATTTCGCATATTCGGATGATATGTGTTTCCAAAATTACCCTTTTGGAAATTTCCCACATAATTGAGCTGCTCATCATTTGAAGATGATCCATGCGGACACTCAAAGAAGTGTGGTCCTGAGCAAATCTCACAACAAAACACTTGTTGTTTTTATTGGAAGATTTGTAGTTGTGAGTTTACTTACTTGAGTGATGAGGGTTGCCATTTGAGCCTTGAGTTGTGATATATCTTCTTTGTCTTCCAAAGATGCTACTTTAGATCTTGTTCTTTCACAACTCCAATTATGAGCAGCGAAGCTAATTCTTCAATAATCTCACTAGCTTCCTCATATGTTTTTCCCATCAGTGATCCCCCGATGTAGCATCTACTAAGGACCTTAAAGCTTCATCAAGACTGAGGTAGAAATTTTCATCAGTAGATTATCGGGTAAACCGTGGTGTGGACATTTTCTGACCGCCTCTTTGAATCTTTCCCAAGCATCATATAATGATTCTCCAGGGAATTTGGTGAAGTTGGATCTCATTTCTTAATCTGGCGGTCCTTGCTGGAGGGAAAATCTCTTCAGAAACTTCTTTGTCAGATCATCCCATGTAGTGATTGAATCTGGAGGTTGGGAATTGTACCATGCCAAGGCTTTATCCCTAAGAGAAAAAGGGAAAAGCTGTAGTCGGATGACTTCGTTTCTTACACCATTAAGTTTGACAGTGTTGGTGTATGAGAAATTTGGCAAGGTGTTCATCTGGCGTCTCATTCGGATATCCTCCAAATTGATGTGACTCAACCATTTGAATCAGGGACGGTTTAAGCTCAAAGTTGTTAGCCTCCACAGTGGGCATTCTTATGGCGGATCTTGAATAGTAGGTACCGTATAGTCTCGAATTGCCCTTGGAGCGGGAGCAGCTGGTTGCAACTGGTTGTTGTTGTCCTTGATTTTGTGCCATTGCTCCTCTTCTTTGGTTCCTTCTTCTCTGTTGATGCAAGGTTCTTTCAATTTCAGGGTCTAAAGGTAGAATTTCAGAACTTCTACTTCTTCGCATAAAACCTGCAAAGAGAAAAGGAAAAATTTCAAACTAATTTAAACCTAAACTACTAGCAAAGCTGAAGGTAGTCTAATATTAATAAGATCCCCGGCAACGGCGCCAGAAAACTTGATGTGCTATAATTAGTATGAATTTTAAAGCATCTTATCCAGCAAGCGTACTGGCCTTATCTTGTAATATAGCATGAGTCAAGTGTCGATCCCACGAGATCTATTAACTACTAGACAGTTATCAACTAATACTAATATCTAGGCAATTGATCTTTCAAATGATTAGATTAAGATTAAACTAAATTATCTAATTAAGTATCTATATGAATGCAATGAGCTTTTGAAGAGAGTGATATATTAGAAAAATGTGGGAAAGCAGAATCCACTTTAAACTATTGCCAATCAACTTGAAGTCATGTTATAATGATAATTAGATTCATGGATATTCATAAGAAATTGTCAAGATTTAAAAACAGAGTTTAAAAACCTTTTAAACCACAAAAACAATTCAATAGCTTCCGCTAAATAAATTATTAGTGGAATCAAAATTACAATTATAAACCTTCCGATTCTATAATTGACTAATACTTTATATTAACATCCCTAATTCCTTAGTGAGAAATCAATATAAAACATTGCATTAATATTCATGGACAATTTCTAAATTATTAAACTCCGCCGCTTCCGCAATTGCAATTTAATCTCAATTTATGAATTCATATGAACCCTAATTTCCCTTCCGAGTTATTAGAATTCTTATACACCAAAGATGATGAATAATCAGAATCAATATGAATATTTCATGATTCTAACTATCTTATAACATGGTTCAAAGATCATTTTAGCATGTTTAAAGCTTCATCAACTTCCCACAAAAAGAATTTAGCTACTCATGGATGATGATTCAAAAATCAGATAAGAAATTGCAAATGATTTCATTATGATCAAATATTCAGATATATGAATTGCATAAAAGAAAAGATCAGATATCACCAATTCAAAATATCAAAGCTTCACTTGCAAATTCTTGAACAACTTCAATTTCTCTTCAAAAATCTCTATGGAATGCTAGTTCTAATCTATGTATTGTAGTATGATTTAGAGCTACTTGGTTGATTTGAAAGTGAGGAGAAGACCCCTATTTATAGGAAAAATTTCGTGCAAGACATTAAATGAACTTTGCTGTTTCACTGTACGCGGCAGTTATGGATCCTACGCCGGCGGCTTACAGGCGGCGTATCTTCAAATTATCCTTTGCGCGGGCAGTGCACTGGCAGCCTTCAATATCAGTTACACCTGTAGGCCGCTTCTATGCCGGCGGCTTAGATGTAAATCTAGCCGGTGTATGTGATCACAAATGAAGCGTTGGGCTGATTTATAACGAACGCCGTCCCAAAGTCGGCGGCTTTGACACCGGCATAGGCATTCCAACAGATTTGTTGCTTCAGTTTCCTCCAAGCGTTTGATGTCTTCAAGTCTCTTCAGATCTTTGATGTACACTGCCTCAACGCCGGCGGCTTAGGAGCCGGCGTATGCTATAACTCTTGTGCGCTGGTGACTTTCCAATTCTGAGCTGCCGGCCTTTGTACGCTGGCTTCTTCATCTTCTACGCCGGCAGCTTTGAGGCGGCTTACAATGTAGTGGAATATGCTCGACAAAGCTGGCAGTGCTGCAGCGGCCTTGAGTTTTACGCCGTCTGAATGCCGGCGGCTTTGAATGTTGAAATGCCGGCCTTGACTTCAAATTTTCCTATTTTTTTTATTCAAAGTCTCTTGTTTTGATTTATTTGTCCAATTTAGTCCTTAAACATGAATTGTAATCAAAAGAAATATCCATTCTATCTCTTGTGATCATCAATAAATTGTATAAAATATGATCTTATCAATCCACACATGAATGATCTTGCCATTACATGTTTTTGTGGTGATAATGTATAGATATATACCTATTAAGCTTTGTAAAGCAAGAGGAGTTGAAGAAAGAAAGAAAAAATGTGTGTCAGTGTGTGTGTGTTGGTCACGGTAAGGAAGAGAGAAAAGAGGAGAGTTTTGTAAAATTTTTCAAAAGTGAAAATGAAGAAAGAAAGAAAATGAAATGGTGAAGGCATAAAGGAGTTTATATAGGGAATTGGATTAGGGATTGTGTGATTAAAATAAAGGAAAAAAGTAAGACAAATGAGAGGGAAACGGTAGGAGGTGTGCGTTGGCCATGGAGAGGAGAGGAAGAGAAAATGAGTGTTGCACAATTTTTCAAATTTAATTTGTGTAATAAAATGTGTTTGAAAGTTAAATGTGAGGAATATGATGTAATGAGGTAAGGTTACATTGTGAGGATGTAAGAGTAGGGATATGGCTTGAGAGTGTGAGTAGGATATGGGTTTGTACTTGTGAATAGTAATGAGTAGTAGATTAGACATTTAATTTATCAGTTAGTAAGGAAAATACAATAAAAGGCTATAGGTGTAATTTTTTATAAACCGAAAAATTATAAGAAATATATTTTTGAATTCCTTATTAAATTCCGGCCTTAAAGAGTATTCTGAAATATTTTTCTAATTTCGAGTCCCAGGGCCCAATTTTCCAGAACGAATCCCAGTCGGCTTCGAAATAGATAATTTCCGAAAACTAATCTTTTCATGTTTCAATATATTCTTTAGAAATATAATCTTGATTGACTTGCTCTCAAAAGTTCTATGGATTTATTCTCGGTGATGTCGGACTTAGGATTTCTAGGTCTCTTTCTAACCTTAGCTATTTTGGTTTAGGGTTTTGGTTTCCGATTTGGTTATCGTAGTCAAGCTTGGTTTACAAAGAAAGCTGGGGCTTATAACCTACCCACCTTAAATAGAGTTTTGCCCTCAAAATTGAAACTTACGTACCTTATTTCTCAAACAACTCGAGGTACTTCCTTTGAATTTCCTCTTCAGCTTAACAAGTTGCTTCCTCGAAAGCGTGATTTTTCCATAACACTTTCACATACCGGATTTCTTTATTCCATAGCTTTTAGGTTTTCTTATCCAAAATTTCCACTAGATGTTCTTTATAAGTGAGATTTTCTTTTAACTGAATGGGTTCCGGCTCCAATATCCTTTCGGGATCAGGGGCATATTTCCTTAGTATTGATACATGGAACACATTATGGACTACCGATAAGTTCGGTGGCAAGGCTAGCCAGTACGCTAGATCTTCGACTCTTTCCAAAATTTCAAAAGGTCCAATGTATCTCCGGCTCAACTTTCCTTATGTACGTATTCTCCTTATACTTTTGATCTGATTTACCTTCAGGTACATATAGTCACCCACTTGAAATTCGAGTTCCCTTCTTTTCAAGTCAGCCCAACTCTTTTACCTGTCCTGGGCTTGTTTCATTTTCTACTGTATGATTCTCACCTTATCGACTGCCTCTTGTACCAATTCTGGTCCGATAGCAAGCTTTTCCACATCATCCTAAAACACAGGAGACCTACAACGCCGTCCATATAAGGCTTCGTAGGGTAGCATCTGGATGGTTAAGTTTAGCTGTTATTGTAAGCAAACTCGATGAATGGTATATGGTTGTCCCATTTCCTCTTAAATTCCAAAACATAAGCTCTTAACATGTCTTCCAAGGTTTGGATCGTCCGCTCAGACTGTCTATCTATCTAAGGGTGTTAGGCAGTACTAAAGTGCAACTTTGTACCTAATCCCTTTAGTAGACTTGTCCAAAATTTGGACACAAATCTCAGGTCCCTATCTGAAATGATCCCTACTGGTATACCGTGTAGCCGTATAATCTCTCGAATGTAGATCTTAGCCAACTTGTCCATTGACTAAGTCATATTGATAGGTAGAAAGTGCGCCGACTTAGTTAACCGATCCATTATTAGTCACACTGCGTCACAACCCAAGGAAGTTTTTGAAAAACCACACACAAAGTCCATGAAAATCTGATCCCACTTCCATTCAGGAATGGGTAAAGGCTTTAATAATCCTCCTGGCCTTTGGTGTTCCACTTTCACTTGTTGGTAGACCAGACATTTCATTACATATTCAGCTACATCTCTTTTCATACCATTCCACAAGTAGTAGCTTTTCAAATATATCTTAGTACCTCCGGGATGCACAATGTAGCCGGAGTTGTAGGCTTCAATCACTATCTCCTTTCTTAGCTTCACTTCTTTGGGCACACACAATCTGCCCTTCATTCTAACCACATCTTCTTCATCCACCGAAAAGTCCCGGTATTTTCCTTCTTGAGTTTCCCTTTTCATCTTTTGTATTATTTCATCATATCTTTAAGCTTCTTTGATTCTTTCGATCAAGGTCCATCCAATACCAAATTAGCTTTTACAAGCTCCACACTTTGTCCTACGAACTCGATCCTTAATTTCTCAAAATCTATGATTATATCTTTTTGACTTGTGCTCAAAGCAGCTACCTCTCCATAATTTTTCCAATTTAGGGCATCTGCAACCGCATTTACTTTCCCTGGACGGTAATTGATTCCCAAATCATAATCTTTTATCAGTTCCAACCATCTTTTTTGCCTCATATTTAATTCCTTCTGAGTGGATAAATACTTAAGACTTTTGTCATCCGTGTATACTTCATACCTTTGTCTATACAGATAATGTCTCCACAGTTTTATGGTAAAGACGACTGTGGCCAACTCTAGATCATGTGCAGGATAGTTCTGCTCACGAGGTCTCAATTGTCGAGAGGCATAGGCAATAACTTTCCCTTCTTGCATTAATATACATCCAAGGCCATTCCTTGAAGCGTCATTATGCATAGTATAAGGCTTTTCCGAGTTTGGCAGGACTAAGATTGGTGCTGATACCAACAGTTGCTTTAACTCTTGAAAACTCTACTCCTGCTTATCCGTCCAAACAAACTTTTTACTCTTCTGTGTCAATTGAGTTAGGGGCTTAGCTATCTTTGAAAAATCTATTACAAACTTGTGATGATAGCCAACCAATCCTAAGAAGCTTCTAACTTCGGTTACTATTTCTGGCTGCTTCCAATCTACTACAGCTTTAATCTTTTCTAGGTCAACTAATATGCCTTCTCCTATCACAACATGTCAAAGAAAATATATATTATCCAACCAAAAGTCACATTTGGATAATTTGGCGTATAGCTTTTTTTCCCTCAAGGTTTGTAACGCCATCTGAAGATGTTCCTCATGTTGTTCCTTGCTCTTGGAGTAGATCGAAATGTCATCAATAAAAACTATTACACACTTATCCAAAAGTGGTTTGTAGACCATGTTCATGAGATCCATAAACGCAGCCAGTGCATTGCTCAGTCCAGACGGCATCACTAGGAATTCATAATGTCTATAACAGTATGAAAAGCCGTCTTTGGCACATCTTCAGGCTTTATTCTTAGTTGGTGATACACTGAGCGTAGATTAATGCGTGAAAACACACACGCTCCTTGAAGCTGATCAAACAGATCATCAATCCTAGGTAAAGGGTATCGATTATTGATTGTAACCTTGTTTAGCTCGCAATAATCGATATATAATCTCATAGATCCATCCTTCTTCTTCACAAATAGAACAGGTGCGCCCCATGGCGACATGCTCAATCTTATGAATTTCTGATCTAAGAGTTCATATAACTGGATCTTTATCTCTTTTAACTCAGTTGGTGCCATCCGGTATAGTGCCTTAGATATTGGTTCGGTATCTAGAGTCAAAATCAATTTCTCTTTTCGAGAGTAACCTAGGTGATACTTCTGGAAATATATCCAAATACTTATTCACCACTGGTATATCCTTTTCTTCCCTAGTTTTCTCCTCATCCAAAATACCCTCAATGGGCACTACTTCCTCATCTTCCATCATTAACTCGAAAGAATTTAACCCATGTTTTCTCGGCACTATGTTCTCTCCAATAAATTCCACTCCTTTCCCTAAGTGGTTATTGAAGTTTACCACTTTCTTTTAGCAATCCACTATAGCTTTAACCTTGCTTAACCAGTTCATGTTGAATATGACTTCATACTTATTCATCTCCAATACTATCAGATCACTTTTGGACAGGTGTCCTTGAATCTCCAATGGATAATCCTTTAACATTTCCTGGGTCGACACGACACTTCCTATGGGTGTCGTAATCCTCAGGCTAGCGGTGGTTATGGCTATTGGTAACCCAAGTCATCTAACCAAACTAGTGGTGACAAACGAGTGGGTTGCTCTTGTGTCAAACAAAACATAAGCCTCACTCTCATTCACCCATATGTGTCCTATGTTCAACAAACGTCCATCACTACTCGATCCTACATCGCTCTTGCAACTTATTTATCATATGTTTAGAGTTTTAAATTTTATTTTTACAAGTTTTAAGTTTTACAAAAATTTGCAATTAAGAAAATTATAACTTTAAAGAAGGTTTCGCGACTAACCTGTGACTAAGCCGACATCATCACTGCTACCATAGTTCATAGCTGCCAGCTCCATTTCCTCATCATTGTTTTCTTCGACCATCTATTGGCCTTCAAAATTGTAGAGCCTCATCTCGTTCATGGTTGAAGCTGCACGACCTCCACTTTTACTTCCATATCTCATAGTGTTTATATTGCCCGGTGTTCCAAAAGATTGGGCTGCCACGCTCTTTCTCTACGACCTTTCCGTAGCCAAATGTCATTTTTCCTTACAAATAAAGTAGGTCACTGCCATCTTCTTTGAACAAGCATAGACCATATGGCCAGATTTGCCACAATAGTAACACTTATTTCTCAACTGTGGACACTGCCTAGGGTAATGGGCCTCTTTACACTTCCAGCAAGTGATATTGGCCTTTGACTGATTTGGCCTCCCACTAGCATTGTCCTTAAACCCATGGTAGGGCTTATACTTCTTTCCTTTAAACCCTGAACTCGAGGTGTCGAACGACCTCTTTCCAAACACTCTCTTGTCAAGCTCTTGATACTTTCTCTTCTTTTCTCCTTCAATTACCCGAGCTTTTTCTACCAGCTTCAGGTAGGTTTTCAGTCAAAATTCCTCTAGCTTAATCCTTAAGTCCTCGTCTAGACCTCTAAAAAATACTTACTTCTTTAGCTCTTTGCTATCCCTAAAAGATTCAGGTGCATATTGTAGCAAATGAGTGAAATCAGTCTCATACTTCTCTACTGTTCTACCTTTCTGCTTAACATGCAGGAAGTCTGTACTGTACTTCACTCTCAGACTGGAGGAAAAATAGTTTTCTAAGAATCCTCTACGGAAAGACTCCCACGTGACAAGTGGGGCTAAGCTCCTTCTTTTAGATTCCCACCAGACTCTTGTGTTATATCTTAGCATATATGTTTCATATTCCAACTAGAGATATGGTATAATCTCAAAAGCGGCAAAGGAGTGCTCAACTTGAGCCAGCTAATCTTCGGTTTCGTCAGATTTACCGAAAGCTCCATCAAAATATCGGTTGCTCTTTATAAAATCCGGTAGAGAGCTTCGGTGAGGCCTTCCATAGGATGGAGGCGGTGGTAAGGTGCATTGTAAGAATGCTCCTCCGGTGGGACTGGGGCCTCAGCAGTCACTTCCAGTAATCTGCAGGTGGTGTGGCAGCAGGGCAGAATCCCCTACACTTTGCCCGGGGTGTGGGTTTTGATTTTGATTCTGATTTTGATTTTGGATAAATGTATTCAGGAGATTGGCCAATTGTCCAATTGCATTCATCACTTCATTTGAGGATTTTGAGATTTTGGTACTCCCAGTTGGTTTGGTTGAAGTATAATGGGTTGGTTCTCATTGTTTGCTTCTTTTGGGAGAGGTTCTTGCCCTCAATCGCGACTCCGTCGGTTTCATCTATTTGTACATTGTTTCATAAGTTTTAAAGTTTCACTTTAAGTTTGTGTTATAAAGTTTAACTTAAAATCACAGAATTAAAGAAAAAAAATTAAATCCTCCCAAAATCAAAAGACTAAAATAGGAATTCCAAATCATGAAATCTCAATAACAACTCAAAGAAAACAGTTAAGTACAATGCTCATTATAAAATCACAAAGTCAAAATCAATCACGATGATACGATGAATGAGATGATGCTCTTGCGTCCTAAAATCGAGTATTATCCTTTATGATTAATGCATAAACTTTAATTAGTTGAAATATGTTATTAATTATATTGAGAAAAGGTATGATTTCTTTCTTGAAACAAAACATATAGGATTTCATTAGATAAGCGAGGTCTTACATGAGTCAAGATTTTTACCTTAAATACACAAAACTTGCCATACCACTATTCTAAACCTAATCCTCTTTCATCATCTTACTAATCGATTAACAGAAACAAAAGATAACATATAAAAGTTACATCATACTAAATCCGTTAAAGAACCTAGGAGCAAATTGGCATCCTGCATTGCTTATAACAAAATTTCTATTGGACTAGAAGGATTAGACCTGCTTCCATCTCTCCTCTTTATCAGTTGGAGTCTTCAGGGGTCGGACTTAGAAGTCGACCTCTACTAGATGAACTTCCGTCATCCCTACGGATGAACTGGCATAGGTAAACTCTTATGGTCAACCTCCTTCTTCTAGGGGGCGAGTCAATTCTTCTTGTTCTTGCTCCTCCTCCTCTTCTTTTTCTCTTGCTCTTTGTCTATTCTCACTATTCTCTTCTATTCTTAACTCTCTTCCAGATTCTTCCCAAATTTGGTTCACAATCTCTCTTGCTTCCCTTAATATGGCTTCGTCCTTATTCTCCACTTCCATAGGATCATTTACTAATTCATTGGTCATCTTAGGGTGTTCGTTAACCTCATAAATATCTCTCCAAATAGTTAGGTTCGGATCAGCTTCTATCCTACCACAATCGGGGATCTCTAAATCTCTGTTAAAGTCCACATTTGGTGGGTTTGGTGCATGATTAGGTTCCTCCTCTATCATCAAAGGCGGTAGTGTTCTAACTTCGTTTTCATTAACCCAATTCGGATCCTCTTCCGGATCCTCTTCCTCTTCCTCCTCTTTGTTCTCTTCATTCTCATTCCCATTCTCATTCCCATCATCATTCTCATCATTGTTCACTTCATTATTATTCTCTTCCATAGGCTCAATTGGTAATTGCATCCCTATCTCACTAGCATGAGGGGTTTGGATCCCTACAGTAGGTGGTATAATATCTAGGTATACTCTTTGCCAGATGAAGTGGTTCCTAGCATTAGCTATGTTCCACTCTCTATGATCCATAAGGTCATCATGGGCATAGACATACAAGGGTCCAACACTATTCCATACTCTAAAAATCTGGATGAGCAGGATTTCCTTCATTTTTCAAGATGAAAGTAGTCTCCCTCAACATCGGCTCACGTCCGTATTCTACCATGATTCTTTCCATTTTATAGATAGTCTCCAACATGGTCCATCTCCTTCTTCTAATGGGATCATATCTAATCTGGTCCACCACTGACGCCCATAGTGTATACTAAGGCCTTCCTTCCACATCCTACACATTTCAATCATGGTTTGGGGTCTTCGAGCTAAAGCAAAGTCTTTACATAAAGTTCTCAATCTTAAGCGATATTCCACAAAAGTTTCTTCTTGCCTCTTACAAAAGTTCCTTGCCTTTTCTCGAGTTTCCCCTAAAGAAACCTAACTAAGAAAAGACTTCTAGTTAGCTTAAACTTTTAACTCCATCTTTATCCTACTGTTTAATTACTTAAACTCTTAAGCTTTTTAAGTTCTATTATCATGTTTTATAACCTTATGCTCTGATACCAACTTAAACTATCATGACCCATAAGGTACCTTAAACGCAACAGTTCGCTGCATGCTATATAAGACTTAGGAATTACTACCACAATCATTCCAAAGTCTCGTACAAATGCAAAGCGTACCTTTACAACAATAGAATACATGAACCAATAGAGATAAATAGTTTCATTTGACATACTATAAGCATCAAAATATAAACCATGAGTCCACATAATTAATTACAAAAGTTCTAGGGGCATTCTCCTACAAAAGAATATTAAGTTTAAAAATGGTCTTTTGCAGCCATCAGACAACATTAGGGTTTCCTATGAAAGTCTATACAAAATCAAACACAACTTCTAATGGAAACTCCTAATTCCTGTACCTACTCGATAGGATGCCTCAGCCTTAGCCATATGTACGAAAACTGTATTAAGAAAAAGCTGTGAGGGCGTAAGCTACATTACCTTAGTGAGTGAATACTTCCATAAAGACATTTATAACAAATCATTCAATCAAGTTATTTATTCAACCATATGGAATGCATCAACCATATGAATAAACAAGACATATGATCAACCAGAAACCATATGTGAATGGATTTACACATTCCGTTCGAGGTTAGCAGATTAACGAATACTGCAATACTACCGTTGAATTAATGTGCCATTTATGGATCACGGGTAACCAACTTATGTTGTTTATGGATCACGATCAACCAACTCATTTATGTCATTTATGGATCACGATTAACTAACTTTTAGCCGTTTATGGATCATAGATAGGGTTGCAAACAAGCAGAGTTATTCGCAAGCTACTCGAGCTCGGCTCGTTTCAGGCCTGGCTCGGCTCAGTTCGTTTAGCTAAATGAGCCGAGCTCCAGCTTCATCTCAAGCTCGTTTAGTTAAATGAGCCAAGCCTGAGCTTGTCCTCAAGCTTGCGAGCCGGCTCGCGAACAAGCTCATTATGAGTTGGAGAACAAAGCTCGTGAACAGGCTCGTTAAGAGCTCGCGAGCCAAGCTCGTGAATGGGCTCGTTTAATATATATATATATATATATATAATATTGATATTATATTATTAATATAATATTATTAATATGTATTAATGTAATATTATATATAATTATTTATATTAATTTAATATTATAAATATAATTAAAAAATAATTATATAAGCTAAACGAGCCGAGCCCAAGCTCGATCTCGGCTCGTTAAAAGCCCGGCTCGACTCGAGCCCATTAAAAAATAAACGAGCCACGCCTGAGCTTGCAAAAGCCCCGCTCGACCCGGCTCGTTTGCACCTCTAATCACGATAACCAACATATGTTAATGCTCCATCCCCATCGTGAAGTGATTATGTCCATGTTATTTATCAATTCGAATAATTATTAATGCCAATTTTTAGTGATCAACCAATTTCATTCACAGTCAATCCTATAGTATCTTAAACAAGCATTAGTTAATCACTCGGTTATGATACTTTTAACATAATTTCATAACTCATCAATAACCATACATAATCCCAACAAACACAATCAAGGAATGAAATTAGGAAGTAATACTCACTCGGCCGTTGGTCGCCGGTCTCTTAGTAATAATAGTCCAGTGGTAACGAATCCTCGAGATCCAAGTCACCTAAATGAAAGAAATACTCAAATGAGTATTTCAACTCATATCTAATCCATTTTATTTCATAAAAACTATTAAGTTCGTAATTCTGGTCATTAATGGAAATTCCAGCTTAAAACGGCCATAACTTAGTCATTTTAACACGAAATTTTGCAATTATATACCGATTCTTATCTACTTCGAAAGATATATCTAATTCTAATATAATATCTCAATAAGTTCTGTTCGATAGCCAAACATTCATTTTCGAAATTGCTTTTGAAGAGTTATGATATTTCTACTATTCATGCCAAAAATGTATGCAATATAGACAAATTACTATCATGAATGGTAATATTATGAGCTTCCTATATGTATGTTCTTGATGATATCTATTAAAGAACATTTTTAGAAACTTCTAATTTACTAGATGTCATGAATACTTAACTTAGCAAGACTAGTTTTGTGTTCTTGACAATTACACTTGTTTTAGAGATTTTCCTTAATAAAATTTATTTATTCTTGCTAAAATTAAGTCTTTATCATATCTATTCCTTAAGGTCTTCGTTTTTCAACAAAAATCCTCATTTTACACTTTGTAAACAAGTGTTTAAATATAGATTATTCCTAGATCTGAATTTTGTAAAAATGATTTTTAAGTGATTTCTTTTAGAAAATCTCATTTGATACTTTAAAATTTAAGGCTCCATTATCCATCCCCTAAGGACTTCATTTTCTTAATAAAACTTTCATTTTTGGTTTGAAAAATAAGTGTTTATATACCCTATTTTCCCAGTTATGAATTTCATGTAACTAACATAAGATCCAAATTTTCTACCTTGTAAATATTTCTTGTTTGACAAATTTCTCTTAATAGATCTACCATTAACTTATCAAAATCATCTCCTATTGATACCTATTCCATAAGCCCTTCATTTTTCACTTAACACTCATGTTTTGGAGTTGAAAAGTAAGTTTTCAAATATAACTTTTTTTCCATCCGAATTTATAAAAGTTTATTTTGATGAAACAAAATTTGTTCTTGAGCTTTTTGGCTTATCTTCATAAATATCCTATCTTTTAGAAATGACAAAACATTCATTTACATAGGAAAAAAATATTCATGACCATTTATTCATCTTAAACACAATAAATACATGAGATCTTAAATGTCATGTAAAAGATAGATGTTTAGAAGCTAGATCTAAGTGTGATGATCATGTTAGATGCATGAAATGAAGTATATTAGTATGATAATAATGTAGTAGCAAGATTCCTACATAAAATCATCACTATATGAACATATATCATGATTATGACAAAAATATGAGCTTAAACATAAGATTCACAACTTGTGATGGCTTGATCATCATGTTTTGGTGATTTCACATCCCTAGCATGAAGCTCATAGGGATTTCTATGTGAATCCACACATGAATGATCTTGCCATTACATGTTTTGTGGTGATAATGTATAGATATATACCTATTAAGCTTTGTAAAGCAAGAGGAGTTGAAGAAAGAAAGAAAAAAATGTGTGTGAGTGTGTATGTGTGGTCACGGCAAGGAAGAGAGAAAAGAGAGAGAGTTTTGTAAAATTTTTCAAAAGTAAAAATAAAGACAAAAAGAAAATGAAATGGTAAAGGCATAAAGGAGTTTATATAGGGAATTAGATTAGGGTTTGTGTGATTAAAATAAAGGAAAAAAATAAGACAATTGAGAGGGAAATGGGAGGGGGTGTGCGCCGGCCATGAAGAGGAGAGTGAGAGAAAATGAGTGTTGTACAATTTTTCAAATTTAATTTGTGTAATAAAATGTGTTTAAAAGGTAAATGTGAGGAATATGATGTAATGAGGTAAGGATAGATTTTAAGGATGTAAGAGTAGGGGTATGGCTTGAGAGTGTGAGTAGAGTATGAGTTGGTACTTGTGAATAATAATGAATAGTAGATTAGATATTTAATTTACTGGTTAGTAAGGAAAATACAATAAAAAGCCATAATTGTAATTTTTTATAAACTGAAAAATTATAAGAAATATATTTTTGAATTCCTTATTAAATTTTGATCTTAAAGAGTATTCCAGAATAATTTTCTAATTTGGGGCCCGATTTTCCAAAACGGATCCCAGTTGGGTTGGAAACAGATTATTTCCCGAAAACTGATCTTTTTATGTTTCGATATATTCTTTAGAACCATAATCTAGATCAACTTGCTCTCAAAAGTTCTATGGTTTCATTATCGGTGAAGCCAGACTTAGGGTTTCTAGTCTCTTTCTAACCTTAGCTATTCCGGTTTAGGGTTTTGGTTTCCGATTCGGTTCTTGTAGTCAAGCTTGGTTTACAAAAAAGTTAGGCTTACATGAGTTGTTACTATTAACATGATAGTTGAGTTGATATCATGGTTAAAGCCATCGTAGACATGTTAGAGTTATCAACTACAACCCACAACTTTATTACATCTGGTGGAGGGATATGAAGGAATTCACTTATGTTACTAAACAAGTTTGAGTGTCAATTTTCTATTCCAAAATAATATTCCAATGAGATTGTGTATACTATAGTGCCTATTACTATTTCTCATGTCATGCATGATAATCCTTGGGCACATTATAGGGGAGTAACTTATTATGAGCACCATGATTGCTATTCTTTTGTGACAAGTAAGAAGAGGTTAGTTTTGATGCCTATGAGTTTGGATAAGGTTATAATTGTTAGGTTAAGGATGAATTTTTCAAACGGAGTTAGATGAGAAAAAAATACAAGGTGAGACAAGTCATAAAAAATCTTTCATATATGTCCCAGAGTTATAAGGAAAAGATTAATAAAGTTCTTGATGATAGTAGTGGTGTAAGTGAAATTCTAGAGATCATTTTACATCCTATGACACTTGAGGAGGGCACTAATTTTGCAATGCAAATTGATATTCATATAGGGTAAATTATACTGAAAGATATCAACATTTGGGTGTAAGTTCATTTAAGGTATTTGTAACACCCTAAACTAAAGGTATTACAACCTGCCATGTGTCTTCACTTGAGATGGACACATTAAGGCTATTATTTCACCAATCTACAATTAGAAAATGCATATAACATCAATATCTCTTATATAAGGTGCCTTTAGAAATATAATAAATAATGATAAAACTCTTAGCAACCTAGTTAGCATAAACCAAAAGCTAACTTAATAAAATCTTTAAAACAACCTAAGGAAAGGTCTCATAAACATTTTCAAAATCATAAAAACAATTAAAATCACATAGGATCTTCACTTGTCTATCATTAGTCTAACATGCCTAATAATCAGCAAGAAGGTTATCTCCACCATCGTTCTCCCCATAACCGACATATACCTCAAAGCTAGATAATTTGAACACTACTGGATCAGCTCCTATTCCTGAAAAATAAAAGAATAAGCACAAAGCCTAGTATGCCATAACAAACACATACATGAGCAGGCATTATACAATTTCACATACAACTTAATAACTAATCCACCAAACACAAGTTATTATCTTTGATTAGCCAGTAACCAGTATAGTTTAGAACTATTAGTCATTAGTCCAAAACCCAGAGTAACTCATGACTATGTAAAAACAACCAGTGTGGAAAATAGGTAATATATACATATATTAGTGCTGGAACTTCCACACACTCTGGTATTGTTTTCTTACCATCCCTAGACTACTAGAATCATCTCTATGCATAGGTCTACTTGGGATAACCTCACACATAGATCATCAAGTGTTGTCCTAGTGTAATGGTCCTCTTAATCTATTAGACACAACCATAGACAAGCAATAAATCAAATTTAAAGCTGGATACAGTTAATCAATTTACAATTTCTATTCCACAAAACCACAAGCAGCAAATAAGATAAGTTCGTACTTGAAATAATTATAGGTACATGAACCCTAATTTCCACCAACAATACTTGAGTCATCATAATCAAAACTAATTTAAAATATGTATCCATAAAACAATCGTAATATTTATTATCATCTAAACTCTAATATGAAAAGAACTATAGATCTAGGTTTATATACGGCTTTTTTTTATTTTTAAAACCATAAAATCTCCAAATTCCACAAATTAGGGTTCCCCCAAATTTCCAAAAACTTGATTCCCTTCAAAATCCATTAAGAAATTTTAGAAAAGATTACTTTTATATTATCACAAGAATAGAAAAGATTCATACTTACCTAAAACTTTAAATATTGATTTTCCTTGATTACAGAACACAATTCCCCAACAAAAACTTAGGGTTTTTCTCCAAAACTTCCTTCAAAATCAGAAGAGAATCATAGGAATAGATCACTCCTTAGATTGTTAAAGACTTGATGATAACTAACTGACCTTGATCTTGCTTCTTGATCTTCCTTGATGCAAATAGCACTATTAGAGAGGATTTTGAAAGAATTCTATGTTTAGCAATGGTTTTGGTGTAAGAGGAAGCCTAGGTTATATATGAGATAAGGAATAACTAGTTATCTTTAATAACGTCTCTTCATCTTTAACAATATCTCTTCATCTTTAATAACGTCTCTTCATCTTTAACAACATCTCTTCATCTTTAATAACGTCTCTTCATCTTTAATAATGTCTCTTCGCTTCAACAATATCTCTTTATCTTCAACACATATTTGCCAAACGAAACAAAGCATTTAATTATACATTAGGATAGACCATAAAATTCTCTTATTTTATGTCATATGACACTTTTGCCCTTCAATATAAATTATTTATTTATTTTTTATTATAGTATCAATGTTTCAAGTGGTTAAAAAGAGATATCAACATTTTGTAAAGTGAATCAATGAGATATCAAATTTTTGTTAAACTACATTTGAGGTATGAACATTTCCATTAATTTTTAATTAAGTTTATAAAATTTTCATTAATGGTCAACTATTAATACCTTACTTGACTCACTATGCAAAATGTTGCTACCTTAAATGAATTTATTCTAAAACATTGGTTTCTCTTCTAAACCACTTGAAATATTAATATCTTAAATAAACTTGCCCTCAAGTATTAATACCTTTTGATGTAATTTTCCTTATTCATATACCTAATGTGGTACCCCTATTGCTTACTCCTAGAGCTAGTACTTAAATATCTACATTCCACCATTTAGATTATTCTATCATGACTTGTATTTGGGATTAATTGGAGTAGGGGAATGTTGTTATTTTATTGAGTCTTTAAGACCATGTGGTTGTTTATTGGTATTTATTTACATTATGAGGGTGATTGTCTATATTGGAGTAGTGTTTTATTTACACTAGGTGTAATAATTGTCTATAAACAATCAATTCATGGTATTTTGAAGTTTTATGGATATTTTGAACATTTGGATTTTTATGGTTTGCTATAGAGCTATATTACTTTGATTTGTGAAAGAGTACATTACCAAAGTCAGAATTGATCATTACTTGTTTCACTCTTATTGGAGATGTGTGCTCTAGATTCACAAAAGTTATGGTTTTGGGGAACTGAGAAGTTCCAAAATTGGTGCTAAGGTGCTTTCAAATTGCTTTTCTAAAGAGGCTTTATAAAGTGGGTCTTAAAGAGTTTGTGGTTAGGAACAATCAAAGAGCTTTGTTTTAATTTAGGAATTTTTTTGTAGACTATTTTTGAGTTTTTTTGTAATTTTATTCTTTACCTTAAATGATCTATTATTAAAGATTTCATGACACATTTTTTTAACCTATAGGTGGTGATAGGGATCAAATGGTAAATATCTTACAATTTGTGAATAAGATATTGGACAAAGAGTAGGATAAGACACATGGTCAAATAGATAATTTAATCCAAAGAATTTTATTTTTCATGGAATACACGCCTAATGAACCCCATGTTTTTACCCATGTAGTAGATGATGTGATATAGAGAAAAGCACACCTAAACATGACGTGTTTTCACTTGTAAACTTTTAAATTTCATGTTTTTAATTTATTTTTCATATATTTTATTAAGATAAGTTATATTAAGACACCTATGCCGTTAAAATTGTATGACACGTAATATATAAGCTTAAACATGACTTTATTATAGTAGAGGAGTGAGTTCTATGAATAGAGATCTAAAGTTCTTTTATTCTTTTCAATTTTCAATTCTCTAACATAAATTATCATAAACATCATTAGTTGATTCAAATCCATGTTTTATTCAATTATGCATCATATCAATTAGAGATTAATAAAACAACCGGTTTGATTTAATTTATGTGCATCATATACAAGATTAAGTTAACCATATATTTTCTTTTGTTTTGTTACTGATATAAATACCTTAAAACCTATAAAAATCACAAAATATAAGAATAAAGAAATTATATTTTATCCTTTTCATAAAATTTTGATATATTTTACTTCGATACAGATGTCATCCAATTAAAGGGCTCAGTCGAAAAGAAGATGGTGTAACCAACAAACCAAGTTAGATTTGTACTGAATGGTAAGGCAATCTAGGTTGTTTTATAATTAGGATTTAAATGTTAAGGAAAACCACTTACCTTTGAGATGTCATTGCCGAGTGTGCAAATACCTTGCTTGTTGCTTATGCATGTTTAGGTTAAATTAAAAAAATGAAATACACCTAATATATATTTGACAAATTAATTGATGTGCTAATTGTATTAGTTATGTTTAACGAATTAGGAATACTGATGATAGCAATGTGGGACTTGTTAATATTTATGCATCATTGTCTTAAGTGGAGTTGCTTATTAAAATTGTAATATAAAACAAAAAAAAAATTAAAGAAGGGCAAAGAGATGTCATATGTTAGTTTATGAGAGGGCAAAATAGTCTTTCACTATGAATATATATATGGTGATATCTACCCATACCTAATCTTGGTGCCTCTTCATCTACAGAAGTTACATATGATCCTCAAACCCCAAAACTCACTTTAGCTAGACCCTCCATTAAAGGACCGACGAGAGACTAAGAGATCAAGCTAAGTCGTCTTCTTTCTTATCCTTTATCAAACTTAAGAGGTTTTACTCCCTAATCCACACTTTTCAATGTGAAGGTGTTTGCATTTAGAAGAAAAGCCCCATTCTTTGGTTGCTTAAAGTGATTGTTGTTTGCAAAAGAAGAGGAGAAAGTCGTTTGATTTTAGGTAACATGATTATAACAATGTTTATACATTGATAAGATGTTTTTGGAGTTTTGTCTAGTTTAAAAAGTAAGAAAAAATGATGTTTCTTTTTTTTGCATTTTTTGAGTGCGGTAAGGCACAAACAAGGATCATCACCGTGACATGGGCCGTGATTGTAAACCCTTAAATTTTATGTTTACTTTATGCTTAAACCTTAAAATTATAGGTCAACTAGAAATCTTAAAAGTCAACAAAGACTATAACAAACCTTAGTGTTTAGATTTGACAATCCTACGCTCTTAATCCTAGAACAATAAAATTGAGATAATCATCGAATATAGTTCTTAATAATATAGGAAAGCCTAAAAAGATCAGATTCGTCAAAATTTAGTTTGTTTCGAACCCAAATGGGATCAGTTATCAAAAAACGTGTCTTGGGGCTTGGAATAGTAAAAATATTCTAATGACACTGTTAGACTCGTAATAATATAAGAATTCCAAAATTATCAGTTTTATAATTTTTCGGTAACTAAAAATATCAAATATTGCACTTTTACGTGTATTTTTTTATTACCAGTATTAATTTTCTTGTCTACTATTCATGTCACTATTCACTACTATTCATTATTATTAACCTATCTCTACCTCCTCTTACTATCCATACATCTGTTTTTTACATTTTTCATTTCCAATACAACTTTATATCGCTCACATCTCACATCTTAATTACTTTTCATTATAAAATATAAAATAAATAAAATTTCTCCCTTTTCCTCCTAGTACTAGTGCCACACATACATATATCTATCTAATTTTTTCTCTTTTTTATTTTATTTAATTACATTTAATTTCCCTTCATCTGCAACTATAAATACCCCATCTCTCTCCATTTCTTTCACACACTTCATTTCCTTATCAAAGCTCTCTTAAAATTTCTCTATAAACTCTCTCTCCAAATTTCTCTTCCAAACCCTCTATTCTCTCCATAAAATTACTACCCACATATTACTACAACGACCTTTCTTCTTCTTCAACAAACACATAACTTTACGTAAAACTTCTTATATTTATTTTTCATGTCATGTAACTTAACATGACCATTGTGTATGTTTCCTAAACCTATGGGGTTATGGAATAAACAATATGTTCATATTTTGTTCTTGTTCATGCTTAAACTTCTATTGTTATTATATTGCTATATTGCTATTGTTGTTATTATTGCTCCTAACCTAACTTTATATATATGTATATATATGTATATGTATATGTATATGTATATGTATATCTATATCTATATCTATATACTTCTTAGAGCCTAATGCTCACTAACTTCTTACTAACATGCTCTTACTATTCTTGCTCTTATTATTGCTCCTATTATTCTTTTCCTTTTCTTTCTTTTCTTTTTCTTTTTGGAACTAGTCTTTTCTTAGTTCCGAGATGCCTTGATGAAGCTAAGGCTCTTAATACTTGACCTTACTATTATTATTATGCTTCTTATATGTCTTTCTATTTTATTATGTGATAATTTTATCTTTTACAAACTATATATTCATATTCATGCATAATCATATTGATATTGTCTCAACAAAAATGAAGAGGAGTTTTTTTTTAAATTAAGAAAAATAAGACTAAACTCTCTTTTATAATGGACTTTGTTTCTTAGCAAGAATTTTCTCATCAAAGACTCGGAGATTATATTAATAAATTCTTTTTAAAAACTTAGACAAGCCCATCATAAATTTTTAAAGTATTAATAATAAAGATTTTTTCAAGGATGTAGCTAAACAAATACATACTCTCTTTTCAAAATGGTAACATAAAGATTTTAGTTTAAAACTCTAATGTTGATAATTCTTTGCTATACAAATTTTTTTCATAAAAATTTATTTTTAAGATTTTCTATCAACTTCATAATGAACACAAGTTTTCAAAGTTAAGATAAAATCCATTTACTAGTTTATAAACTTACTTAGAGAAATAAAAATGGCCAAAGAAAGGAGTTTTGAAAATGATAAACTTATTTTCTAAGAATAGGAGCACTTAAATATGAAGAGAAAATATACATTTAACACAACTTGAGACATTAGAAACTATCAACAACTTAGGAAAAAATTTTTGAAAACTCTATTTTTCCATCACTAGAAATAAAATTTGTAGATATTTTAAAGAATCTGATTTTCTTTGGAAAATTGATTTATCATTGATAAATTAGGAAATGAAAATATAAAACACTTATTTATGATAACCTAGGAATTTATAGTTTTCATTCCAACCACTTAGAGAAAAATTTGTCAAAAATCTAATTTTTCAAACCCATAAGAGAAGTTGTTTTATGAAAAATAATTGTTGAGACAACACCAATAGCATCATACATAAAATATGAGTCTATTTATGTATCAAAAAGATTTTTCCAACCATATACATATCTATATTTTGCTTAAAGATTTTTGGGTGAAGAAAAGTTTGGAAAATTATGTTGTTAAGGGCTGAAAAATTCGTGGTGATTTTGTACCAAACTAATTCAGCACCCAAACAACTTTTTATGATAAAAATAACCGTAGAAATAAAGAGATCTTTTTGAGTAGGTAAAAACAAAAATAATATGTGAAATTTCTAGTTAAAATGAGCAAGCTATTGCCATTTTAAGTGTAAATTTCCACAAATCCGAATTTTACCACAGAGTTAGAAATTTAAATAGGAATTCTATGAAATACTCACTTTAGTTATTTCCTTTGTCTAAAATGAATAGGATGGCGTTTGCTATCCCGATGATTATTTCGATTAAGGAAGCTACTATCAATACATGGCCAAGTGAGTTTACTTCTCTTATTTTTCATAATCATGTTTATTTTTCATACTCATGTTTATGCTTGTAGTTTAGTTGCACTAGAAATAGAAAAAAGATAAAATGGGAAAGTGCATGTGATTCATAATGATTGGTCAATTCATGTGAACCGTATTAGGTCTTGAATTGTCTATAATAAATTGTATGCTTTACTACCATATTGAAGTATCTGAAAATTGTATGCTTGCCCCCAAAATGATGTAACTAAATGCTAAACTGTTAATAAAATTGAATGATGCACTTCATGAATAGAGTAACGTTGCATTCACTATTATACATTTAGTGGGACAAGTGTATGATAGTGGTGATCGGCATAATCGCTAATATTTGCATGTGGTTAGTAGTAGCCGGTAAGATGAACATGTTTTTTTGTGGTGAATAATAGTCGGTAAGAACTATAAAATTTATTTGTTGGCTATAAGTGGCTAGTATACCCAATCTCGAATGAAGGGTGTAAATTCATTCAACATATGATTCCCGTCATTTATCTTGTATGCTCATATGTTTGTTGCACTCACTTGCTTCAATAATTAAACTTTCTTGATATCTTTTGTTCTGAGTATGGTAAATTGGGAATGTTCTAACTAAGTTAGTAATCTTACATCCTTATAGATTTTTGTATGCGTAGGACCATTTGCTTTTATACCCATGATCTCCATTTATCCGCGTAAGTCATCTTTTGGGAGCTTTTAGGGAATCCAATCATGGACCTAGATCAGATTTCCTTTAAAATCTTTTGATGATGTTATTTAAGGTTTTATTGTAAAGACCTAGAATTTATGATTTGATCCTTAGAAAATTTAGCGGGGGAATACCCCTAAGGATTTTGTAATGAACTTATGAATTATATGATGTGGATTAATATTTATCTAGATTCTTGCATGCTTTACATTACTCGCTCAAACAATATTTCCCACCAACGTCTCTTATTACTATGTTGTACACCTTACATATGATATTGAGACTTTCATGTGACTAAGGTAGCCACTCTTAAGTCTTAATATCATATATGGCGGACTAACATGTTTAGGGTATCTTTGAGGCGTGATAGTAATCTCTTCGAGAGTGGCAAGTTTTAGCCGATCATGGCCATAATGAAGGCCTTAAGCCTTGTCACCACCACCATCGCAACCATGACAGAGGTTGTGATGGTTGTCACCCTCCATATTAGGAGCGTGACACATAATATGATAATGTTTTCTTTTTCCCGAGCCTATCATGCCCTCTATCACAATGTGATCAATGGAGTGATTTTTTAACTTTGTTTTTACCTTTTTAATGATCTCCTTAAACATGTAAACCCTTAGCTTAGCTTCAAGTACATCTAAATCTAAATAGGATGCTATGTATAGACATTGAAAAGTAGTAGTTCTTTATAACTTAGGAATCTAGATAATCTTAAGAGTATGTTTTGTTCCATGACAAAGATATTGAGATTGATATGTTATATGTGATCAGGTGTTCCTATAAAATTGAGTTATCTAATCCAAATGTTGATCCAGGTATATCATTACCTAGTTTAATGATTGTGCTTGTTAGGTAGAACTTAATCGGATTAATTGATATTTGGCATTAATTATTTGCTGCTTATGCTTAGCTGGGTCTCGTAGACTAGGAGTATTAGTTACTAGATGACACCTTAATGATTTGTGTAGTGTTGTCTCGAGTGAGTTGTATACAAAGATGATTCCAGTAGTCTAAGAGTGGTACAGGTATAGTTCTCAGGGTGTATAGGAAGTACCCTACATTGATTTGTATATGTGTTCTTGATATATATATATATATATATATAAAAGTATCTATATATGATTGTATGGAGTCATGAGCTACTTCGAGTTTTAATTAAATGTGGATAACCTTAAGCTATGTTGGTTGTTAGCTTAAAGTTTCAGATAATAAACAGTTTATGCGTTAATTATCATGTTGCATCGTGAACGTGCATGATGATTGTTCATGCATGTGTGCTTGCAATTATGGCATACTGGGCTCTAGCTCAACCTTTTTTAATCTTTTTTTAGGAACAGTAAGAACCCATAGTGTTTGAGTTTAAATGATCGTGTTTGCGTTGATTATTTGGGAACACTAGTGTGATTATTATCTAAAAGATTACTAGATGGTTAGGATCAGGGTTAGATTGAAATTTGTAGAAACTAAAAGACTCAAATTAATTTATATGGTTTAAATTATATTGTAAAATGATTTTGTTGGTTTTATTAGGTTAGAAATATATTGGTATATGGTTTTATGTCAACTGGTTTTATGGAGTATTTACGTTCGATTTATGATATTTAAATAGGACATTTTTATTTGTGGAGTTCCCTAATTATGAGAGCTTGGATTTAATACTAGATTTAATTGAGGATTAATAGTAGTTTCTGATTGTTTGTATGTCTATATCTAATATGGACTCATGGTAAGTTATAAATGTTTATAAATTTAGGGTGTTACAAAAATAACTTGGGTGAATCTAATGACTCATCGACTTTTGGAAGTTAGGAGTACCTAACATTATATATATGTATACACATACATACATACATACCTATATCAATACATATGCATGTATAACGGATATTTTCTAAGTGTCATGAGGTAGTGAGTTACCCCTATAATTTTTTAATGCCTAAATATCAAAAATCATAAGTGAATATCAAAGCATGTCAGTTGTGATCCATGTTATCTACATACACCTATGGTATTTCGCATTAGGCTCTATCTCATTCTTTTATCTAAATTTTTTAGGCAAGGATGTAGTGTAATACAATATTACTAGTTTCATTCTACTTGTGAATTATAAGGATGGCATTAGCATTGAGGACTACTATTGTGATATGTTGTTTAACTTTTATGTTCAATGTAGATTTTGATGAGATAATACAATGCACAATTCACTATTTAATTGTTGTAAACTACACTTAATTAGTCATATATATATATATATATATGTGTGTGTGTGTGTGTGGTGTGTGTGTGCACGTGCACGTTCTATGCGTCTTTGTAGTGTTTTCTACAGGTTTTAGCAGAAACATTAGTGTCAAAGCCAAGCCAAATCAAGTGTTCAAGATTTGACAAAGCTAAAGCCAAGGCTCCACAAGATCAGAAATGAGGAACCAGTGGTTGAGGCCTAAACAATTCAAGTGATCAAGGCACAACAAGTTCGAGTTTAAAGCTTGAGAAGTTAAAGAAGCAAATAGACTTGTTAAGGGTAACATCAAAGGCTTGACGTGCTAAAGAGTTGAGGTGTGACCAGTTCAAACCCAAGGCTCGACAAGCCAAAGACAACACAGTAGTGGTAAAGGGTCATATCAAGGGCTCGACATATTGAAGATTAGGGTGCAACAATTCAAATTTGAGGCTCGAAGAAGTGCGAGCGTGAGAAGGCTGTCAAGGGCAAAGTTGGGGCTCGACGCTTGAGGCGCAACGAGTCTTTAAGGCTCAACGACTTAAATATTATAGTTGATATGGAAAGAAAAAGAGCCATTGAAGCGCATTAAATGTCTAGCAACCTATTGACTTTTGAATTTTTTAAGGCTATAAATACTTAGTTCTTAAGAGATCAAAAGAGAAAGAGAGAGAACGAAGCACCAAAATCATTAACTAGCTCTTTATTACGATCAAACAAAACATTTATTTTCTTACTCTCTTCTATATATATTTGCAAATAAAAAAGAGAGACAAAAACTCTAGTGCTATATTCTTATTTATTACTATTCATTTACGAACATTTAGAGAAAGAGGAAATATTTTATTTCCCGAATGGTGTAATTGCTTATCTTGAGCTAATTTTTGAAATTAATACAAGTGGTGGTGAAGACCTCCATTGAGGCATTTGGTGGACTATGGAGAGTAGGAAGAGGGTCAAACTCCACATTAAAGTATTGGCTTGATTTTTTTCTATCTCTATTTTTTTCATTTATGTATTATATCTGTTATTATCTATCCCCTACAAATTATATTATTTTAATCTGTTAAATTAAAAAAATAATTATTTCGGCTTTTAGAGCGAATACTCAATCCCCCCTCTCTTCCTTCTTGAGTATTCCTAATGTATTTTCATATGTAACCTATGTTAGTGTATTGTGTGGAGAATTATGGGCCTTTGTCAGTCTTTAGTTTTTCACATTTAGTTGTTTCACATAGACCCTATAGTTATGGATTTGATTAGGTTTATTGTACTAATAGATTTTATGAGCCACTTATTGTGTATATGGTAAATTATATTAAAATATACCAACATCTAGGAGTAAGTTCATTTAAGGTAATAATAATTTGAAATGTTAAAAAAAAATAATGTTTTACAAAGTAAATCAAATGAGAAATCAACGTTTAGCAAAATTAATTTCAAATATCAATATTTGGATTAGTTTTCAATCATTCTCCTTAATCTTATGGATACCCTATTTGACTCATTTTGCAAAACATTGACTCCTCTTTTTAACCATTTGAAACATTGACACTTTAAATGAATTTATCTCCAAACATTAGTTCCTATTATTAAACACTTGAAATATTGATGTTTTAAAAAACTTATCATCAAACTTTGAGACCTTTCCACTGAATTTACCCATTGTGTATATAGAGATACTATTGCGGACATATTTTCTTATGATATTGTGAGTTGGATGTTATGTGCATTATTTGTGGATTTTTAGTCAAGTTTGAGCCTTAACATTTCTATAGCTAGTATAAACATGTGGTGAGTTATGCCTTGAGTTATAAGTCCTTGCAAATACTATGGGTAGCAATGGTGATCAAACAACATAAAAAAGGAGAAAGCATTTTACATTTATAACTGAATTTTTATCTCCAAATAAAATTAATGTTCCATCAATCAATGGTATGAATATTTTCTTTAGTTATTAATAATAAAAATTTATATTATTTTCCTTTTAATCATGTCACTTCTTTAAGTCATTTTGCTCATATGGTGCGAATACTTTCTTTTAAGGAAATGAAAATTTGGGTTTTTTTTCTTGTACTATCCCATTGATTGTGAGACAAGTGCACCTATCACATATAGTAGTATGCCGAGCTAATCAAGTGTCAATCTCACTGGG
The DNA here is from genome assembly GCA_024138025.1 of Combretum micranthum. Taxonomy (NCBI): domain Eukaryota; kingdom Viridiplantae; phylum Streptophyta; class Magnoliopsida; order Myrtales; family Combretaceae; genus Combretum; species Combretum micranthum. The sequence continues at coordinate 1,366,930 of JAMXBD010000077.1, forward strand.
AAACAAATATTATAATTACGTGTAATTCTCCTTTTTCGTATTGTCTACTCAGAAAGTAATATGGCAATACTTAGCCAAAGCAGAATAACAAGGAAGCAGATCAACTTTTGTTATCAAGATTTAAAAAAAAAATATATCTTGACTAATGAATCCCCAAGCCAATGGCATTAACACAACATGTTGGATTTTAAAAGCTAAAATAATTCCATTGAATAACGAGAAAATCCTTTAGTCACATCATTCTTCTAAGGTTCATTTATTTACAAGAATTGATCGCTTACTCTCCATAATATAATTCAATAAAACACAAAAAGAATAATATCATGCATATTCTAAATCAATATAAACAAAAGAAAATTACGCCCTTTATTATCTTCAACTTCATGAAATTCTTCATAAATTCTTCAAGAATCCTCTCTAAAAACTTTCCGAAACTTCTCTCTTCGTTCTTTACAAGCACATATATATTGTTTAGATTATACTAAAATCATCCGATTAAAATTTAAACTTGCAAATGTATTATATTTATTTTATAATATCATTCTTACTTGTGAGTTAGATTGACTAAGAACCAAGTGAAAAATTTAATTTAATGGATTGTAATGGCGTATAAAATTTAAACTTGTAACCTTTTATTTTATATCATGTTTGAGTTAGTACCAAAACCATCTGAGCTAAAAATTAATTCGTGAAGATAAGCAGTGTGTTACTACAAGCCAATTTTCTCGGGCTAAACAAGATTTTGATAGAATACATAGCCTACATTCGTGCACCTGAAATTTGTCTCTCTAACGTGCGAAATCTACAAGCCAATTTTCTATGTAGTACACAGTTGCACTACACGGGTGTATACTTATCCGTATTCATCTCTGGACATCAAATTTTTTATTTTCAAATCTCTAATTCTTGCTTTGGTGTATTTTCATGACATAAATTCTTCAAGCTTCTAAATATCTTATAAATATTCCTAAAATCTATCAAAACTCGAATAATTCTCCGATAAACTTTTGAATTCACGAAATATATTTAAATTAACACGAAATTCTATCAAAATGCCCTTAAAATATTAAAAAACAACATAAAAATCTACCTATAAAATAGATATAATTATGCTCTCATCCATAGTATTGGTCGGTATCAAAGGTTTGAAGATATCAACGTTGGCTCTCCTAAACTTTGTTTATCATGCTATTTAGCCCCTAAACTTTAGTTGTGTAGTTATAATCTGAAATCATATTTGTTTCCAAAAAGCCCTTAAACTTTTGGATTGTAATGAATTGAGAAAAAAATTGCTAAATGTTTTTCATAAGTAATCTATAATTTAGGTGTAATTTCTTATAGTTGAGCTCTAATTAAGCATTAATTAAGTATATATTTAATTTTTTAATAACCAAAATAGAGCTTAATTAGAGATATTGTAAGTAAAATTTTTTATTTATTACAATGGAAAAGTTCAGAGGGCCGATTTAAGCAAATATAAATAATATGAACTCAACTAAACTGCATATTAGGCGGATTTCGAAGGCTTATCACTTGGGTGTGTATCATGCAAAGTGGATAAAATCCCAAATCCCCTATGAAATCTTAAAATATTGCGCAGTATTAACGAACCTTACCTGTAGGGAGATATATATATATATATATATATATATGTATGTGTGTATATATATTTATACACACACCAAATGAACTGCTACAAACTTTGAGCTATACTTTATATAGTATTGGTTTAATAAAATACTTAATTATGGTACAGAAGCTGGTCAGTTGTCACACGATATCTGCGAAATCACCATCATTATAGTTAATCACGGGTGGGTTATCCAAGCATAATCGTGCTTCTCTGCCAAATCAAGTGATCCTAATCAGGATGACATTTTTTTGCTATAATTGGACGAATCCAATTATTTTAAGCACCCAATAATCGTGAACCAAGTGTTACGTCGTCGCATGTAGATGCTTGTTTTTAAATAGAGGAAAATCAAGAAAGGGAGATCAAGTAGAAAAAAAAAAAAAAAACTAAAAGTCGCACAAGCACAGCTGACTCCATTAATCCCACTTGCCCCATTTAGAATCATTTCAAAATGATATCGCTTTTTTTGTCAAGATATAGTTCAGATCTGTTAATATTTTAAGTCGTTTAATATAATATATTATTCTAGAGAATATTGTCTAAATCTATATATCAGCTTTCAGTTTTTTCCTTTGGGTTGTTTGATTGTCCGGTTGAGCAAGATATACCAATTATTTATTTATTTATTACCTTTTTGATCGGTTTTATTGTGATTCCAATCTTTATCTCCAATGAAGTCCGATTATAATAAAAATTTGTGTTAGCATAACCTGATAATTTATTAAAAGAAGATAACAAAATAAGATAAAGCATATGGGTAAATTATACCACAAGGTTACAACGTTTGAAATTAAGTTTATTTTAGTTATAATGTTTCGAAAAGTTCAAAAGAAAAAAGGACGTTTAGTGAGTAAGTTCGTTATACGTCATAATATTTTTAAGTGGTTTAAAAAGATATCACAATATTTAGAGAAGTTGGTCAATTGAGATCACTATTAATATGTGTCAATAGGACAAATATTTAATTAAAACTTAAAAAAAAACTCTTCTTATTAAGGTCCCATAGACATATATCAATAGGAAAAATATTTAATTTAATGTCAAAAGACACTTTTCCAAATATTGTGATCTTTTTTATAACATTTTGAAATGTTGTAATCAAAATGAACTTATCCCAAGCATTGTGACCTTCTAATATAATTTACCCTAAAAACATAGAGATATTCTTGAAATCAGAATATTTTTGTTCTATTATTATAAGGGTAAGTTTTATTGTCAATACTTGAATTTTTTTTATTTATAATAAAATTATACCTAAAAAGAATTCGTACCATGACAGTATTTAATTTTTTAATTCTTTCATGCATGTTACTTTTAATCGGAATTCCACCATTTCTCCAGGAAATCAATTGAAAAAAAAAGTTGATTAAAAAATTATTTTCTCTGCTCTATCCAACATATTTTATCTCTTTTTTTTTGTTTTTCTTAATTTCCTGTCTCTATCCTCCTTCACACAACCACTAAATCAAAGAAAAAAAAAACCCTAAAATCCAAAAAACCATTAAAAAAATTTCCTTTCCCTAAAAATTTGAAGAATGTATATCTTATTTATTTGTATAACACGAAAATATTACAGTAAGAATAAATCGGGAACTTTTTTGTCCCTTACTTCATGGACTGAGATTAAAGAAGAGTTCATATATTTATTGGTTGTGATTTCTGTATCGTTTGTGAATGGCCTGTGGACTATGTGGTGTATGCTATTATGTGTACTCAAATGGAAAAGAAATTGTTACAGCTTGAACCATGTTGTACAATATATAATTTTCGCTTTTAAGAATCATGAAATGGACTGAGCAATTTCTTATAACATATTTTCGTTACATAAATAATTTCCCTATATAATTGCCAAATTAATTTCTTTAACACCATAACTATGGTTTTGAGGTTGTTTTAAAACTGTTGGAAGTTTGAAGTTTTCATCAATAGGAGTATTGGCCTAACTACTTGTTAATGGAGCCAAATCACACTGGCGTAGATGAAGAGAAAAAATGAAAATTTCTTTTTTCCTCTTAGAAAGAAAATGAAAATTTTTGTCTGGTTAAAGTATGAGAAAAATCAAGCTATGTTCATTGAATTCATCGTTAGTAACTAGATTCAAGAGCAGAACTTTTGTGATGAATGATCCATGCGTTTCTCTTCATCAGTTTGCAGAATGATTCTTCGTATTTCAATCTCACAAGTAGAGGCCTCGTTCCTGAGTAGTCAATGATATATTAGAGGGAGAGAAAAGGAAAAAAAGAAATTACAGAAAAAATTGGAGAAATGGCTATATTCCCGTCAAAATTGAAGTACCACATATAAAACAATTATAAAGTTCGGATGCTAATAGGTAGGATTTTTTTTCTTAGATATAATTTTATTACAAACCAAAAGATTCAAATGCTGTCAATAAAACTTATCCCATTTATACCCTTAGCTAGCTTTACATCATCCAAAGATGAGCATACCAATGCTATCTAGGAATATAAGGGAGGAGGAAAAGGAAAAAAAGGTATATTCCAGATCTCATAACTTCAACATGAAATATGGACATCAAAATATGGCTTAAAAGGTTTAGTGCTTGTATATCTAGAGATGCCTTGTCCTATTTGTCAAAATTGAGTGGGATCATCTAGCTTTTGCCGCAGCATAAATGCACAAGAGTTATTAAGATGATGATTAACGATTTTCAGTAGGTACTTCCATTTCCATTTATACCAAAAGTACACAGATTATTCATATATGTAGTAGTGTCTGAGTAGATCACATATATACTGTTTCTAAAAAGAAAAATTACTAATATGCAAGTTGGCTGAAAATAATTATCAATATACCATTATAATATCACATCTAAAAATCAAGATATGTTATTTGCACATAAATCGTAGAATAAAACATGATATAAAATTTGGATCCGTTGCTATATCATGAAAATAAAACAGCATATAATATTTTTATAAGTACATCATGATTATTTATGGCGATATTGCATTGCATAGATTTCAAACCTTGTTTTTTCTGGCACACTTTTCTCCTTCCGTCACATCATTATCCCCTCTCTCTTTCTCTTGTCTCTTTTTGCTTTTGTTTTTTTCTCTGTGGCAGGTTTTTGTTGTCCTATTTACATGTTTTTTTTATTGTTCATACTTATCGTGAATATCAAACGTGATTATATAAAGATACATTTTTTTTATATCCCACATGTAAGTTGCGATTTTAGAACAGTATATTGATAATTATTTTTAATTTAATCTTATTGAAGTAATTGTTATTACTAAAAACTCTAAACTGAAAATTATTTCGTGTCTGGTACATCTGGTAAGTTATGTTCGCGGTTGCTGTTTGCCATTTTTGTCTATAACACTTTTCTGTTTGAGTCTGATTTTTTTTCTTTTCCTATTTTATTCCTTACGAAATTTAGCAAATGAGTTCTTTAATTAATTCGTTTAATTTTTTTCTATTAGTTTTGGACATATGGTGTATTTTGCGTGGTCCAAAAATGATTAGTTTTTAAAAAAATAAACTAAATTTAAAATTATTTAAATACAATAAAAATTAGAAAATAAAAAAGCAGAAAGTTTGGGGGGGAAATTATTCATTTAAAAATCCTTCACTGATTCTTGAGCCCTCCTGCATTGAACTAGAATTTAAAGCGTTAGATATTCTGTAAAGAATGAGTTTTATGGTTATTTGACATCTAAAACATAAACCTAAATGGAGGATTAATTTTCTGCCCAGTTTAAGAATTATATGTTGCAGTTGTTAAATCTAAGAACTATTACACGAAAAAAAAAAAAAAGTTTACTAATCTTTTAACTCCCTGGTGAACCATGTAAGAGAGAGCTTGTCATAAGAAACGAATTCTGATCCTGACCTTCATCCAAGGTAGTACTACTATACTTCAGCAATCCCATTATCTCTGCTAATTTGTGGTTTGATCTTTGTTTCTAACATCAGCAAATGCAATGGGTCACATGCTTTCTCTTGCAAAGATGCCACAATACTACATCTAGTTTTTTTTTTTTTTTAATTTGTTAAAAATTTATCTTAATTAATTTTATTTATTTACGTTAATGATTTTGGATTAATCAAAATATGCCAGACCTTTAAAACTAACAAAAGGTTAACAGAGTGAAAAAAAAAAACTCATTTGTTAATTTTTTCCAAACGTTGATGATTAAAAAAAAGTAAACAAAGTTTAGCATTTAAGTTGAAAAAACAATGAAATGTTAAGTAATAAAATACTATTTTATTATTATATGGATTTTTTAATAATTGACCTTATTGTTTCATCTATATTTTGTTTGAGATATTTGCTTGTTTACTGATTCACTGTAAATTTATTTACGCATATACCAATTATGTAAAAATTATTATAGAAACACCATTGTAAAATAGCATAAAATCATATAATGTAACTTAGGGATGGTATATACTTTTAGAAATAACAAGTAATAATTGCAATTTAAATTTGCTTTTGTAAATCATATTTATTACTTGTGATTTCTATGTTTTTTTTTTTCCTTTCAGCATTGTTTAACTATGATTAACATGGTAATTAATTTTCCATAATTTATATCTTGGTATTTTTATTTACAAGATTGGTAAATATATGTTACACTATTTTGATTGTATCGTATTTGTTTCTAATTTGTATTATATGTATCTTCCATTTTTTTAGTGTAATTCTATATTTTTTTTGTGCATTGGTCCTTTAATTTTCTCACTGTTTTTTTTTTTTTTTTTACCCTGATAATATTTTTATCAAAACACCTGATTTTAACCGAATGATGTAGGCTTTCTAAAATATATATCTGCTAATTGTATTGATAATCAAGTACGATCCTCAAATAGGAAATATTTCCACCTTTGATTCATATAATTGTTTGAAAGCTAACATCAATATTGAAATCTGTATATTTATCAGTGTCCGATCCATGTTGACTTGCTTGATAAAACCCGATTGAATCTGAATCCTCATTAGAAATGAGCACTTCATTCATGATTTAATTCCTGGTCCAACCTAGTTTTATTCATTAACCATTAATCATTAACCCTATGATGTCTAGGCTGAGCCCAAACCAGATCAAACAATACTAATATTTATTAGAGCTGCAAATGAGTCGAGTTGAGTTAAGCTTTCCAAGCCTCAAACTAGGTTCATTTAAAAATTATTGAGCTCGAACTCGAGCCGAGCTTTTTATCGAGCCTAAAATCTAGGTCCGAGCTTGGCTCGTTTAGTTAAATGAGTTTTGTTTCAAGCTCAAGTCGAATTGAATTTTTTATCAAGCTTAACGAGCCTTTATTGAGTCTGAAATTAAAGTTTGAGCTTGACTCATTTAAATAGAATATTTTTCATTTTTTTTCAAACCTAAAAATAATATATAAGAGTTGCTAAATACATACATATATATAAGTAGAAATTAGTTTTGTTTTTAAAATTATATATTAATATATCATAAATATAGAATTTATAAATTTGTTAATGATTTTACTAACGAGCTTACTAATAAACCTACTTTTGAGCCTATCCATGAGTTTAAATGAGCCTATTTATAAGGTAGAATTTAAGCTCAAGCTTGGCTCCTATACTAAACGAGCTCGAGTGGAGTCAAGCTTGAAGCGAGTGAAGTTCAAATAGCTCAACTCGTTTTCAGCTCTAATACTTACATGTTATTACCAATTTACCATTAAAAGCAAACAAGTCCAATCCCTCGTGTGATCATGCCCAAATGCACAGCAAACCGAGGAATCAAAGGATCTTTTGTATTCATGATGCTGGATTTTGTGGGTCAGGTTATGGATCTTTCTCCTTTTACCTAAGACCCATTAAAGTGTTGTATACTTGTTCTTTGGGATCAATTCGGTTCGGATTTAGTGGTGTTTCATGGCCCGCCCTGTACCAAACCGGCCTTAATCACTCATAAGCTCTAATTTAGTTGTAGGATCGTGATAAATTGCTTATTTATTGGATCCAACTCAAGTACACACATTCTAAGTGCTTAATACCGTTGGTTCTACGTTGAAACCTTAACTCTTGGAAACAAAGATCAATAGTTTTTGAGCAATTAGGGTATGACTTCAATAATAAATAGTAGGGATTATTGCTTTAAATAGGTTTGGTTTGATTAATTATTAATATACCCTCTAGAATTTCAAAATGCAATTTTACCTCTTGTAACTGTTTAAGATATGTGAATTGCCCTAATTTAGCTTGAACGTCATTATAGGTTGATTTCTGAATCAAGAATCAACTTGATCTCCATCGGTGGCTTCAAAATTTTGAACAGACCGACTATGGTAGGTCTGAACCAAGTATAGAACCAGTAGTTTTGGTCGGTTTAACTAGTTCAACCTCCCTAAACCACTTAGCTTGATGATGTGGAACTACAAATTCAAGAACTGGTTATAGAACTAGTTGAGTTTGCAAATCTATGCCAAAAAAATTTGAAAAAGAAAAACGAAAAGGAAAAAAAAAAAAGAAAAGAAAATTAGAAGAAAAAATAATTGCAAATATGAAACACATATTTAAATTGAATCTTTTCCCTATCAACAGCATTTAATGTGTTGTTATTAAAAACTATATTAATAAATATAATTGAAAATTTGTTATTGAGTTTATATAGGCTTTTAAGCAAAGTAAACTCTTCTTTCTTAACAATATGAAGTGTTCCTTTTTCTATTTGTAGGACTTCTTTATATTTTGATTATATTGTATTGCTAACATTACAATTAAAAGTGAAAGTTTAGGTATATAAATAAATCCATAATTTTAAAGTTTTTTAACTAACGAGGTAAAAAATTATTATAAGACTTAGTTTTATTTTAAGTTAAAAGTTCATTTTGCATTATTTAAATATAACTATTTAGTTTTTTTTTTAAAATATCGCAACACTCGATTCCTAAGGAACCAGAATTGACCTATGAAAACAACAGACTCCCAAAGAGTAGGAACCACCCTTGCCTTTACAAGTTCAATTCTAGTTCCACTCATTTTGGAACCAAGAACCACCGATTCAAGTCCAATTCTAAAGTGAATCAAACCATGCTAACCTCTAATTCTACTAAACCTCAAAATTGCTCTTAAAGGGTCATAAACATTATCAACTTTATTCATTATTGATGATTATGGGTGAATTGGGAAGTACAATTACATTTTAATAGGTTGAAAGGTGTATTTGTATCGGATTAATACCTTAGAGGAGTATTTGCTTAAAATATTGATTCACCTATCTTATATAATTCTCATATTGTAAACAGCTTGCTTTTATTATTAATCTATTAATATTTCATTTTCTATGAATCGATATATTTAGTTCGATGGCCATCGTCAATTTTAAGTGAATACAATTTTCGTTAGCGTAGCAAGATTAAAGAATTAGTCGTCCATTTACTTGAACTTAGCAAAACAAATATATTTATGGAGTGCATATTCCACAAAAGATGAAGCGGAAAATTTATAAATTCAGTTAAGTTTAAGAATCATACAAAATTCAATTAACATAAAATGAAAATGTCTCAAATAATTGAATTATAGATAATATCATGATTATCACAAAAAAATTTTAGTGTTTTTTTAATTATATATTAATCTATAATATCATTAAATATCATATTGTGTATCACATTTTTTGCTTATATTACTATTATTATTTGAATGATGGCATTGCTAAATCCCATATTTAATTTAATTTTAATTAAACCATGTCTTAAGTATGTTAAGAAATAAGTTTGGAAGAAGGCTTGAGCTACAAATTTTGGAGATAGACTCAAGCATATTGCTAGGGGTATAAATGAACCAAGCCAGTTCACACACTACACAAGTTCAGCTTAACGTCTACTTGAGTTTGATTCAAGAATAGTCAAGCCAAACTCAAGTACGAGCTCAAGCTCAAGTTACTCAAGTAGTTTATCGAGCCAAGCTTGAGCTTTGTATTCTTAGCTTGATTAGCTCGTAACTTTAATCGTGCTCTATCGAGTCAACTAAAAACATTAATCGAATTCAAATCAACTTAGGTGTGAATATTATTTAAATTATAATTAAAATATTTTTTAATAAATCGAGCCTAAACAAATTCAATCAAGTTGAGCTCAAGCTTATCTAATGTTACTTCAAACCGAATTCAAGCTTAAAATCTTGAGCTCAAGTTTTGAAATTTCTAATCGAGCTTAAGCTTATCTAATGTTACTTCAAATCAAATTCAAGCTTAAAATCTTAAGCTCAGTTGAGCTCAAGTTTTCAATTTCTAGTCGAGCTCAAGCTCAAGCTTAACGCTATATCATTTCTACTTGACTCAATTGCAGCCCTACTTATTACTATCCAATTCAATTCATTTATTTACAATCCCATTTTTCACTTAAAAATTATTAATTGCCATAATTTCTTAGTTGTAGAAGTAATCATGACCATTAGATACATTATTATTATTACAAATAGTATTGTTTGAGAAATATTTCCAAAGACAAAGAAATACACCTTTATGTATACTAGTGGAACAACACACTCATGACGCATGCATTTAGAAGTGCAATAAACTTTATAATTGAAAATCAAAATATGTTACATGAATTAAGATTTTGAGAGATAATCACAACATTGACATATTAAAGTTAGCATGGCTGTTTTAGTTTTAAAAAACATTGTCTAATAATGGCATGTTTCAAACATCTCTTTTGACATACTAAGAGGGCCTCTTTGGTAAAATCAAAAGTGAGACAATTTTACATAAACCGAACGTTCTGAAAGTTATCGGTGATTTTTAACTTGAAATTATTGTAGCCTATGCCAACAGCCAATAAATCAGCTGTAAATTAAATTGTCAACGTAAGTAATTGGAAAGCCCAAATAAATAAATAAATAAATCAAAACCTAAGTAATTGGAATAAGCCTCTTGTGAACTTAGCCCATGGGCTTTGTACTTCATAACTAAACTCCAGCCCAAATTCAAGCAGAAATTTACAAAATGTTGCTAATATGCCGTTTCTGCTTTTTCCGTAGTTGAAATGGGGGTTTGGTTTCACGTAAAGTACTGTCTGGGTATGAACAAGACTCATGAGAACTAAAATGTTAACATAATAGGTAATTTAAATCAATGGGGATACAAAGTGGGACAATACATAAACATCACACTTCCTAGACATAGTTTGGGAAATTACCTCTTAGGATTGTCTTTCACCTTAAATCACGGCTTCAGCACGAAGGGAATTGAACAGGAGGATTAAACATTTTTAAATTCTATAGATTACGTTTCAAAAAGAAAAAAAAAAAATCCTCCATATTATGAATTTAATGATGCTTAACATTAAGATTTCAAATTAGGCATTGAAACTCTATGACAATGTAAACATAAATTACTCGAGAACAATGCATTATAATGGTATTGGTTCAGATTTTTCTCTTAAATAAATTCCACAATTGAAGATAATAAATATTATACTGTATACACACACGTCTGTGCACATATAATCATGAATACACTGTTTTTTTTCCTTTTTTAAATAGTTTTCCTTTTTTCCAATTAAATATAATAAATTAATATATTTTACATCAGTCAATGATGAGGATGTGCTCAATGATTAAGGCCTTGACCTAATACTAAAATATTCTAACTTTAAAATATCCAGAGCTTTATCAGAGGCACCGAAGGCTATCCAACGTTCTTGCAAGTCCATTCAGTATTACATTATACCAGACATGCTATGCTATGTCTTGGTTCATACGCATCCTAGGTACATAACAAGCCTAGTTTCGATACAAGTTCCATTTTATCCATACAGTCAGTTCTAGCAAAAATTTAAAAACAATCCACATAATCAATTCCAAGCCGATTCTCAACCTACCTCCCAAAGGCTAGTCTATCACTCAATTATTATTGTTTTATCTTGTGTTGCATATGCTTCTAGTGAGTGCTATTGGCCATCAGGATATTTACTGTCATTTATATTTTTATCTTTATTTAATAAGCCATTTAATTTATCATGTTATTATTGATAATCTTCTAATATGATAAAAAGCTTTCTTAAATAGTTTATTCTTTCTTATATTATTAAAGTGCATGACTTTATGATACAATCAAGAGGATGAAACAAATACCACAATATCTGAAAAGTTATGTTCAGTAAGAGTACTTCGGTTGATGTTACAAGAAAGACAAAAAACTTATGGATTTTCAACAAATAACAAAAAGATACTTAAGTTAACAACTGAAAATCTAAATACAGTTATAGTAGTTGAAACTATCTATTGGAATAACAGATGTGGAGAAAATATAAATTACAAAGGAAGCATGAACAAGGTCACCTTGTCATTCTTGAACTGTCTTGAGTTTTAGGAGCTCCTAGTGCTCGAAGACCAACGAGTATCTTTCAATCTCTCAAAATACAAATACAAACATAGATGCACAATTAGTTCCTTCCATTAGTCGAAGAATTAAACAAAACCCTAATCATTCAACGTTACTTTTGTAGAGAAACGAGTTTAAGAAAACACACTAAGTTGAGTTGGAGAGCTTGCATACCTAAAGATCTGTGAGTGAATCGCATGTAAGTAGCAAGAATTTCATGTTTCATGAATAGGGGTTTTATGTTATTTTGTTCAATGAAGATTGCACTAGACACTAGGGCTTGTAACATGTGAGCAAATTCGTAGATTTGTGGATACTTTGTATAAGGACATTCTTTTCTTTAATAGTATTGGACGGAGTGTTGGATTAGGCTAAGTAATTTGATCTTGTGATCAAGTTATTACTTTTCATTGGCTTATTACAATAAGCCCATCACTTTAATAGTAAAACTATAAAATTATAAGAATACCATTCTAAATTACACCTAGTCACTCATTATATGAAATGGTAAGAAGTAAGACTAATATGTTGACTAATTAATGATCACATTTTTCTAATCATAAATATGAGAAATCAAGTCACACAGAAGTACAGTGTGTTAGATTAACCCACCATAAAAGTATCATATGGATCTTTATATAAGCACTTCTCTTCCTAATGTTGTTATTTCAGCTCTTTGACTTGATGATACTATGGATCTCTACATAGTGATTTCCATATTTTGACCCAATTCTTCATCATTTTCAACCAATGATAATAAGGCTATGATTGGATATGGAATAAATTATGTTGAGGGATATAAGTGTTCGTGAAGGAATTTATCCCTCTCATTAATTTGATAGAGATGTCTTCTAGGCTCTCTTAAAGAGTGAGACTAAGAAAATGTATGGTTATGCACAATGAATTGATAAGGAGTTATAAATAACATTTGTTTATTTAATCAAACTTTAGAATCAAGAAAAACTTGTGATTTTATGATATATGAGTGATATGATCCATGCCTCATATTTAATCATCAAATATCATATGATAAAGGGACTAAATAATTAACTATTTACTAGATAAAGTCAGATCGTCGATCTTTACTTAATTTGGTTGTACATAACGTCTTGCTAGAGGCACTTACGTCTTATGAGTTGAAAGGGGTTTTGAGTCTACTATCAATATTAAGTAAACCTATAGGTTGCACTCAAAAAATAAATCAAATAGGTCATGAGTTTAGTTTAAATAAGCTCAGCAAGGAATTATCTAATTATTTATTTATTAATCTTATTTGTTAAGAATAATGAATAATAATCATCACTATTTTAAATAGGATGATTAAAAGAGCATGTGTCTTTTAATTTAGGAAACCTAATTGGATTAGGGACCACAATAACGTCAATGTCGTTATTCATGAGGATATCGTTATCAATATAAAAATGGCACTATAGCACTTGTCTAAGGTTAACGATGACACTTGTCACATCAAATCCACAAAGAAAATCAACATACCCCAAACAAAAAACATGAGAACTTTTTGTGAGTGATTTTCTCACTAATCTAGAAGAGTTCTAGAGACTGCTTGTCATGCCTTAAAGGGTACCTAAATGTAACAATCCTCCGCATACTAAACGAGACTTAGAATCACTACCACAGTTATTCAAAAGTCTTATATTAGATGCAAGGTGTTCCCTTATGATAATAGAATACTTGCGCAATTGGAGATAAATATTTAACTTGATAGAATAGCATAAAAATATAAATTACATATTTTCAGGATCAATTACAAAATACTAAGGGGCATTCCCCCACAAAAATAATAATCAGACAGGTAAAAATTTTTGACATCAACTTGAGCGTTTGAGGTTTTCTATGGAAGTTATACAAAAGCTAAACATAAACTTCTAGAGGAAACTCCTATTCTCGTGTTACCTTAGTTGGTCAAGTCTTGGGACGCAACCATAGATATGGAAACTACAACAAAAAGAAGCTGTGGGGTATAAGCTACGCTAGCTTAGTGAGTAAATACTTTCAGAATATACATATCCCACAATTACATACAATCAAGTTGATTTAATCATCCATATGAAATGCAACAACCACATGGGCATGCAAGACATATGATCAACCGAAATCATATATTGAATGGATTTATACCCTCCATTCGGGTTAATAGATTAACGAATCCTGCGGTACTACCTTGAATTACTGTTCATTTTATGGCTCATGGGTAACCCATTAATTGTACCATTTTATGGCTCACGGGCAACCCATTTCATTCATACTGTTTATAGATAACGGAGAATCAACCATGATTAAATGTACCATCCTCATCGTGAAGTGATTATGTCATATTACTATATTAATCGAATAGTCATTAATGCAATTTCATAGGTGACCGATCAATTTAAACATTCATAATCATGGCATATGGACATACATCAATTAATCACATGGTTTCGATATACTTAACACATTTTTCTCATCACATCAAGATAGCATACATAATCCCATTACCCATCATGCATTTCCAATTTTTATTTTTTGCCTATCATTCTAGTGCAACTATAAATTACAAACATAATACGGAATAGTAAATAGAAGTATGACTCACTCAGCCATGGACACCAATCTCTTTTCATAATGTTCCGGGGTAAGGAGTCCTCCAATTCGAAGTCACCTAAACGAAAGAAATACCCAAATGAGTATTTTAAACAAAAACTCTTAAGTTCATAATTTTCGTAGTTAAGTGAAATTTCAACTTAAAACAACCATAACTTAGTCATTTTAACTCGGAATTTCGCAAATAAGTAGTCGATTTCTATCTACTCCCAAAGATCTATCTAATTCTGTTGTTATTCCTAAGTTTGGAAAACTTTTAAGTCTTGAAAACTCAGATCAGATCTGATCAGTAGCTAAAAATCATATTTCCAAAATTGTTTTGTGAAATTTACATTGTTCTACCAAGTATATTATTGTACATGCAATATCAACAAGTTATTATCATGAATGACATGTTATGAGCTATCTATATGTATGTTCTTGATGATATTTGGTTAAAAAGAATTTTTAGAAAACTTTTACTTTGCAAAAATTTCAAGAATACTTGATTTAGGAAAACTAGTTTTGTTTCTTGAAAAATCATCTTTATTTTTACTAAAATAAAGCCTTGATGACCCATATGTCTAATACCTTCATTATTTTAATAAATTTCTTCATTTAGGAATTGGAAAATAGATGTTTATGCAGGGGTTTGTCTCATTACGAATTTTACAAACGTTATAGGGAATGAAAATAACGGTTTGATTTATGTTGAAACCTTTTCTTTGTTTTAGAAATATTCTTTGATAAAAATCCATTTGTTTTTGTTATAATTAAGTCCTTACTATACCTATCCCCAAAGGCTTTCATTTCTCATTAAAATTCTCATTTTGGAATTTGAAAATAGGTGTTTAAATATAGGTCATATCTAAATCTGAATTTTTGTTAAATGTTTTGAGGTTATTTCTTGGGTAAAACTATTTAATTTTTTCAAAATTAAGTCATAATCAAACCTACTCCTTAAGACTTCCATTTCTTTAATAAAACTCTTATTTTTGGGTTGAAAAATAGGTGTTTTCATATTAACTCCTCCTAATTATGAATTTTAAGTTCTTGTTGAAGTTGAAACAAGTTCTAACTTAACTTTTGTAACCTTTCTTATTTTGAAAATATCTCTTAGTAAAACTAGGTTTAACTTATCAAAATCATTCCTTTATGATACCTATTCCATAAACCCTTCATTTTATATAAAATCCTTACTTTTGAGTTGGAAAATAGGTTTTCAAAATGGGTGTCTCTCAAGATCCGAATTTAAAAATTTGCTTTTGGTGGAAAAAAAAAAGTAGATCTTAAGTTTTTGGCGTCATCCCCATTAATACTATCATACTACAAGTCTTTTATGTACATAAGAAAAGTATTTATGGCATTTATATACTCAAAACAAATAGATGTACTATATCATTCATGTTATGGATGCAAATGCAAGATGAACGTTATGAAGATAATGTTAGAAGAAGAATATATACACAAAATATCAATATGAACCATATAGAGCAATAACATAGCAAAATAACTTAAATGAAAAGATCCACAACATTGTGATAGCAAGAATATCATGCTTAAGTGTTTCCACATCCCTTGCATAAAGCTAATGAGGATTTTGGTGAAACCACACATGTATGATCTTACCATTACATGTTTTATTTGTAGTAGGGTCTAGATCTATTACCTATTTATTATTTGAAACAAGAAAGCTTGAAGGAAAAAAACTGTGTGTGTGTGTGTGTGTGTGGTAGAGGTGGCTCACGACAACAATAGAGAGGAGAGAGGAGAGAAATTTTTTTTTTCAAAGTTTAATTTTGGTAAAAAAGAAGGAAAGTGAAAAGATAAAGATATAAATGAGTTTATATAGAAAGTGAAATTAAGGTTTGTGTGATTATTAAAAGAAGAAAAAAAAATAAAACAAAATGGAGTGTGTTCAAAGGAAGGGGGTACCGATTTAGAGGGAGGGGGGGAGAGAGAGAGAGAGATGCGTTTTGTTTTGTGTAATTTTTCAAATTTAATAAAGTAATTTAAGTAATAAAAATGTATTGGAAAAGTAAATTGTAAGGAATATGATGTAAGATTGGAAGAACAGGTGGTAAGGATTTAAGAATAGGGTATGAGTGGTTGTACATGATGAATAGTGTGATTAGAAATAACAAAAAGTGGATTAGATAATTAAATTACCGATAGTAATAGAAATACAGTAAAAAGGCTATAACTATAATTTTTATAAAACCAAAAAATTCTTATAATTATATTTTGAATTCCTTATTAAATTCCGATTTTATAGAGTCATACGGAATATTTTTCTATTTTCGAGTCCCAAGGATCAGTTTTCGGAAATAGATCCCGATCAGTTTCGAAACGGATGAATTTCTCTGAAATATGATCTTTTTATGTTTCGGTATATTATATAGGATTATATTCCAATGCTAACTCATTTTTATAGTTCTGGGGTTTTGATCTTGGTATCGCTGAAATTAGGGTTCTTAGGTTCCATACTAATCCTAGGTATTCTTTTAGGGTTTCGGTTTCCGGTTTCGATTTTTGAAATCGAGTTCGATTTGCTAAGAAAACGGGGCTTACAGTGCTAGCATACATAATCCATTTGGCATTTTTCATTCGTATAGATGCCATGGAGGGGGCTTGCAGATTGCAACGCCAATAGATTCGCTTCATTGACATGACTGAGACTTCCATAAGATAAAATCCTCATCCTTATCAATTTAAGAGATTACATGGATCCCAATAGTGGTTTAAGGATTCAGTTAATTAAAAAAAAATATTTCTACTACAAACTTTGATTTTGGATCCCTAAAGAACAACATATCATCTAGCTTTCAAAAAAAGAAAAAGAAAGAAATCAAGAACCTAAAATGAAAATTTCATAAAAATTGTAAATAACCTCTTAAATTTTGACATAGTTGTAGATATACTCCCTAAACTTTCAAATGTTGTAAACAGCCTCCCTAAATTTTTGTAAGTTAATAATACTAATGATATTTGATTTCTTAGTTTCATAGGAATACATCAAGATCAAAGTTTAAACTTTGTGGGCTTATTTTCTAATTTACCAAGTTTAGAGAGTATATTAAATACAAAGATCAAAATATAAGTTATATGCATTTTCCCTAAAAAAAAAAGGTTTTTTACATAGTAGTCTAAATTGAATTGCATGACTCAAAATTGATCCTTTTTTTTTTTTTGTCTCTTCTCTTTTAAGCCACCCACCATCATGGGTGAATGTTATAAGGTGAATTAAAGAGAAGAAAAAGCCCGCATGGTATAATAAGTATAAGATTAACAATGAGATTCACAACAAGATAAAGGATAAGATTTTCATTAGTTCTAGTGCATTCAAGCTAGTTCATGCAAAAAAAACATTGTAAGTAATTATATTTATAACCAAATATCAACTCTTAACAATGTAAGCAATACAAAATATAAATAGAAGTAAAAAGAAATGAGAAGGATTCTCTAAAAACTCTGAGAATCAAGCATCTTTGTACTCTAAGAGTTTCCCTTTTGAACTATGCTATTGTTAACAACCATTCTCTTTACAATCAAGGTTTCTAACTTTGTATTATTTTAGTGTAATTTTAATTCTATTGTTAACCACCACTCTCTTTACCTATTTATCTTGTAAAATTACATGGAAATAATACAAAGTTAGAAACCTTGATTGTAAAGAGAATGGTGGTTAGGAATAACATATTCAAGAGTGACACTCTTAGAGTATAAAGACACTAGATTCTCAGAGTTTTAAGATAATCCTTCTCATTTCTTTTAAATTGAGGTTGGAGCAAATGTCTAAACAATTAATTTAAGAAATGGATGCACAAATGTCCACTCTAGAGGAGTAACTACCAATGTTGTCAGAACTAGACTAGGGTTTAACTTGGACATGCTGGGGGTTCAGAGGTCGAGGGATTAAATCAGGATCAATAAAAAAAAATGAAATTTTAAGTTATACTCTAATTATTCGGCTAAAAAATTAATATTCTAATTATGAAAACACAAACAAATAAAATTTACGCAATTAAATATTACAACATGAATTATTAAATTTTATTTAAAAACAAATTAATTGGAAAATAAGAAATGAAAATTATTCTTAACCACCATATTATATAATCAAAACTAAAAAAGGAGTATTGGGGTAAAGAGTCTATGGATGATGTTTCTTATTTTTCCCTACCATAATTTACCATTTACAAAACTCTCTCTCTCTCTCCCCCTCTCCCTGTCCCTTTGCCTCTCTCTCTCTTAGGCTTTTTTCTTATATCTCTCTTCTTCCCTCAAAATCATCCCCACCTTCACCATATCGAACACCAAACTCAACGAGATGCATCTCCAAAACCAAGCCGAATCACCACATCCACAAATCCATCAACATGAGAACATGAGCAAGCCAACCCCATACGAACACAACTCCTTTGCCAACCCAACCCCATACGAACACAACTCCTTTGCCAACCACATCGAATCAACTCATCGACTCGACAAATCCAACCCCATCAAACTTGGCAAGCCTAACAACCTTGACCTCCATCCCAACCGTGCTAACTACAATGAAGGAAATAATAAAATAAGAGGCATACCAAGAAATATGATTTTCTTGAAAAAAAAAAATCCCTTGTTGAGTCGAAAAATTTCATGATTTCTTGCGTCAGCCGAAAATTGGGATAAAATGCTGGTGTGTGTTGTGTTTAAGGCTTTTAGCTTTAAGTTTTCAAAGAGATTTAGTTTTTGCTTTTAGGTTTTCACTTTTCAGTGGTTTTACTTTTACTCTTTTAGCCTTTTTTTGAGTTGTCGTCCCTCTATTTTTAGCTTTTTGCATTTTTTTTAAATTGAGGGCGCATTTTGACCCGAATGGCTTGATCGGGCCATGGTTGAACCAGTTGGGTCATCCAGGTCCAACTAGTTTAAAGAAAAAACGGTTCGCTAGCCAGAACCGGCCTGCTTTTAAGGCCGATTCCAGTTGAACTAAGTCTAATCAGCCAGTCCAGTCCAGTTCTGACAACATTGGTAATTACAATAACAAAATGTAATAAATAATGAATGCAATTAAGATTAGACTTCACCTTCTATCTTCAACAAGCAAGAATGTAAATGAATCATCATCTCATAATAATGCTTGTATTTTTAAGGGGATTAATTTGAAGATCCCTAATGGAGAATATGCCTTTATATAGATATTCACCATAGAAGTTTTTTTATTTTTCATTAGAAGAATGAGTAGAGAATCAACATTACATCATTTTCCTTGAAGAAGGCTTAATTGTTACTAGTGTATATATAACAAAACCAACTCAACTCCTGCAATAATTAAATAAAAACATGATAGCCTTGATTTAGGCCATTAGCATATAAGGATGCATAAAGTGCATTATCAAATGGATTTATGTGAAGTTGGTGAATATAAACTATTTTGAAATATTTAAATCATGTTGTTAGCTTACTATATAGCTTTCTTTTGAGTTGTATTATCTCAGGTTTTAAACCTTTAACTAAGGTGAAATTCATACTGTTAGACCTATGGATATGATGCAAACTACTTGGCTTGCAAGAGTGTATGATGCTAAATTTACTAATCAATTTGCTTATTCAAATTTAACACTTTTTTTTCATTTTTTTTATTAACTCAATTATTATATAAACCCTCATCTTCCCTTCAGTCTTTAATCTAGTTAACAATTTTTCTAAATATGTTTCACATACGACTTTACTCAATCTTGTTTAGTTATTCCATTTGACACTTTATTAAAACATCTTTAACTGTAAGAAAACTATTTGCTAATGAAATGATGGCTTATAGACAAAAGTGATTACACTACAATTGTAGTGAGAAATAAAGAGACCACAATTGAAAAAACATGATATGTGTTATTATTATCTAATGAAGAAGAAGAAGATGATGATGATGAAGAAGAATTAGAGGATTGATAACTCCTTTTTACTCTATTCTTTTCATAGGAATTTGAACCTAATTTGATGCATTTTTGGATAAATTCCCATGAAATTAGTGCTTTTAATGTTTAAATGTTGTTTTTCGGCTTTGAGAATCAAAAGAAAAAGAATTAAAGTGTTTTGGATCAGATTTGGAGCAAAACAATAGTAGAACTCAAAGATAGACTTCTATCAAACCCTGCAAAAGTGTCTGTCGAGACCTGAACATTAAGGCAAAACAAGGTAAATTGATCTGTCGAGCCTTCAACATGACCCTCATGAATGTTTTGAGGCGATCAAGCCTTGGACTTGAAGAACAGCTTCTATCACACCATATTATCGAGCCCTAAATTTGACTTGTGACGAATGCTGGATGAAGATTGGACCTTTGCTCAAAAAGTACAACTTGAGTCAAGCTCATGTGTCAAACCCTCAACAAACTCAAATTACCTCTAGATTGAAGAATGGATAAAAACTCAAGTGTTCTAGTAGAATGCCACAACATAGGTCAAGCCCTAACTTTCATGCAATATTTAAGCACTCAACTTACCATACGACAATTGACCCTATGAGCTGGAATTTACAACGTATGCATGGAAATAAAGAATGATTTCTATTATAAAAAATATGTCACGTTAGTGAATAAAATCATCATGATTTCTATACCCAAGCCTATAAATAAAGATGAATAGGAATGCATTTAGTATGTTGTAATAAATTTGTAAATTTCCTAGCATAGTATAGATAGAGAATTCTGAGACCAAAGAACTATTTTCTTCTTGCTTTATAAATCTTGAGTTTTCTAGGTAAAATCATTTTAATCTATTGTTTGTATTTTTGCAAGATTCTGAACTTCAATTGTAATATTCTTCATTAATTTCCTTTTATTTCTTCAGAATTCGTGCTTAATGTTTGCATTCACAGAGAAATAATCTCCTACAACCTAGGGTTTGTGAACTAAAATCTTGATTCATATGATTTCGATTGTGCTTTCAAGTAATTATTGACTAGGTATTTACAATTACTAGCTTGAACTTATTTTCGTGGGTCTAAATGCATGGTGCACCTTTTAGATTCATGTTTGATTTCAATTGGATAGATTGAGAGATCATTCTTTTGAATAGATCTGTGGCTACTTATGGAGTTGCTCATACCCATCTTAAGAGAGGAATGGTGAAACTTTCTGTCGCTTATTTTGAAATTCATTAGGTTAGTTTTAAAAACAAAGGATTCTTATGCTTTATGCGGGTCTTAAACTGCTAATAACTTGTGAAAAGACTATAGTGGTCTGTTTTAAACCTAAAGTTACTAACCTTGAGAGAGGCTTTAGCATACCCCAGTGAATCCGACAGTGCAGATAAACCAGCATACAACTCTCTCTATGATTTTATCAAGAAATCACATGAAAAGAAATTGGCGAAGCAAACCTTGGGCTTCCATCTTGCATTTTTACAAGCTTATCTTTTAATTTTTCCTTGAAAACATCTGCAAATTTTCACTAACATAAGCAAAACTTCTGTTTTTGTCATGGCTTTGTAAATTTTTTTTTGGCTAGATAATAGATGACAAGTGAGTAAGATAGATACCAACAATCCCTTGGAATACAACCTAATATTTTCTATGATACTTTGGTAGGTACAATCGCCTGATGTTTGTAGGTGCTTCCGAAGTTGAATAGAACATATTAGTTTTATAAATTTTTGAAAACTTCAACTTCTTAGTCTTCTAAAATGGTTTTTAATCTAACTGACCAATAGAACCTAACAGACACAACCAACCAAGGATAAAATGTGTAGTGAAGAAGTGCAATGCATTTTATGCATAATAAGATTGTGGTGTCTTTCTAAGGAGAAGATTCATAATGTATGACTTTTATCTTGAGCCATCAATTAAGGAGCATCATTTAAATTCATGTAGTTGCATCATGTCATCAATTAGTGGCTCTATAAGTAGATTCATCAGAGACTGATATCAAAAATCATGTTTTGTAACATGTATTGTGCATAATTTATATGTAAATTGCCTAGCCCATTTTCCAACAGTTATTTTTCCATCCTCTTTTTAAATATTTCCTTATTCATTTCGAATTTCTTTTCTTAAAATTAAAATAAAAAACATTTTTATTACAATAGGCATTTTTCCTAAAAGTCTAGCCCTAAATTGCAAGTATATTACCCCATTGATAATGAGCCTTTTGTAAAATTCAATCGTTGTAATATGAAAATGTGTGTGAATAGTTGCCCAAGATGTAACTTATCTTTGTATTATTTGTAAAAACATGATAGGCTGATCCAACAATAAAATCACCTCGGTAAATGAAGTCCACATTAACAAATCTCGTTCTCTTGAATCTATGTCAGTGGCTTTGTATTACAACTTTAACCCTAATCAACACAATTTCATCATTGCCGAAATAGGCCCATTATTCTCACTCCAGAGGGTTCAATTCAAGGGATCTCTTTAGAGTCCTAGTCCCTTTTTTTTTTTTTTTTTGGACCCTACTTTCATGGCTTTTTCTTTGGCCCACATATACTCTCTCCTACAATAGAGGAGTTCACTCAAATCCTCAAGGCTCCTTATTGTTCCCAAGGTATATTATATCTAACCTAAAAGAGAGCCCAATAAATACCTTTTATAAACTCTTAAAGGTCAAGAGATCAAAAATCACACAAGTTCTAAATTCCAACAATGGTGAAGCCATCAAAGTTAATACTTTAGTTAGTTGGTTCAGGTCATCCTCCATGTACTATGAAAAGCTAGGCATCTTTACCTATGACCCTGAATTATGGAAACAAAATCAAGTCACAGTAAACAAAATCTTTACCTTTGATTGGCCTATATGAACATGTACCGGCTATTTTCCTACTCATGTCATTTGCTAGTTCGAGGCTGTCCAAAATGTTAAATTGAGTTTATCCTAAATTTATCAATTTGTAGATTTTAATTCTAAAGTAATAAATTATACAATCATAAGTTAAATAACAATAATAAAGTGTTAAAAACATAAGTGATAAGGTAAGAGAATTCAAGTGTAGATTCATCATGGAGTTTGGATTGTAACCTACTCTCCATAAACATCAGTTACTTCTAATTGAAGACATGACACATCACTTTATTAATCACCAAATCAAGTATGCTCAGAAAAGCTTCATAAATTTTACACAACAAAATTGTAACAATTTCACAAAAATAGCATTCTTTTATAATTTGTGAATGCATGCATAAGAGCATTACTTAATTTTCTCTTCCAAAGAAAAATCCAAATAATGAGTAAGAGATTAGAATAATAAAAAGGATTAGTATAATTTGTTCGTGTGTAAATAAAAGCTTTTAAAGCTTCTCTAAAACTACAAAAGTTTACTTATCTATATGCTTTAACAAAACAAGTGGCCATTAGCAAAAATATCCCAAAATTCACGGAATATAGGATCACTTTTGCACTTGGACCGCCAAGCTGCTTCACTCTAGACTTGCACAGTAGCCTTCCAAAACATACTGTGAAGATATAGATAAAGTTTGTTTATTTACACAAATAAATTTAATATACAAATAATTAATCTATAATGAATGGTACTATTGTAATATAAGATTGTTTAAGACGTTAATTTTGTCATTTAACAGATGTGGACCCATGGATATTGTTCACGAAGAATAAGAAGGGGAAGATTTATGTTGGCTTTAAGATGTCAGCTTTGAATACAAGGCTGCTAGCTTTATATCAGCTTTGGAGCTTTGCATGAATTGAGAATGAAATTGTGAAAGATGGTGGCATATAAGCGAATGCCGACCTTAGGCTACCGGCTTACGGCTGGCTTATCTGCTTTTGTTCCTTGTTTTGACTTAAAGCTACCCCTGAGCCACCAACTTGGTTCCAGCTTATATTTTACACGAATGAAAACATCTTTCTTGGTGCTAGGGTTCCATAATTCATATATATGCATCAAGATCTTTAGTTCTCTCTTCATAGCTCAACCTAAGGCAAGATGTAGGTAAGAATTCCTCTCAAATCTCTTTTTGGTTAAGCTTTGATTAAATCTTGGTTTCTAAAGATTGTTTCTTTGATTTGAGGAATCAAAGTTGGTGAAGACGATTTCGATGGAGACCAAAACCTTAGGTTGTGAATTAGAGATCTTGGTTCTACAGTTAAGGAAGTGTCAAATCTAAAGTTTTGGATAAGTGTTGAATCCTTTCAATCTTTGTTTTGTTAAAAGATGGAATCTTTTCTGATAGTTGTACTATGTTTGATTGAGGATTTTAAGGTTTTTGAGGAATTTGGAGAAATCTGTGTTTTAGGGTTTTGTTGTTTGGTGATCTTAGAAGACAGGTGTGTAAATCTAATATTATAAATATTATGCTTTAGATTGTGGATTTTTAGGGAGGTTTAATTATGAAAATGAAAACAAATGTTGATTTGCTATATGTTGATGATCAGGAGAATAGTGATTAGGGTTTATAAACTTTTGAAAAGAATTTATTGATCTTGAAGTTTTGGAAACGAATCTAAGTATGACCTTAGCATGCTTGTTCTTTGTGCTTATAGGATTAGAATAATAAATTAATGTAATTCTATCCAGTATATAATTGAATGTATGATGTTTGTGTTTAGCTTAGTTAGTAAAGACCACATAGAGTACGATACTAACGAGGTACGCTGATGATCTATGTGTGAAATTATCCTGAGTGGACTCATGTATAGAGATGATTCTAGTAGAATAGGTTTTGGCAGTATGGCCCACGGGTGTGTGGGAGATTCCTAACACCATATATGTATATAATTATCTATTTTCCTATATTGGTTGTTTTTAGGGAGTCATGAGATACTCTATGTTTAGGACTGATTTGCAGAAGGTTCTAAGCTGTGTTTATTGATTGGCTAAATTAAAGATAACAAATTGTGGTTGTTGCATTAGTTTTAAGTTGTATGTGATCTTATAAACTGCTTGCTCATATGCATATGTTTTCAGTTTACGTACTAGGCATTTTCACTCCCTTTATCTTTTTCAGGTACAGGTGTTGATAAGATAGTTTATTATTTATTGGATTCGATGTATATGCGACTACAGGGAGGACGTTAGCGGACCTAATTATCCTACAGATCTCTAGATTTATCTTGGGTGATTGAGAATAGATGAACTATGAAAGTTATTTTTGAAAACTTTGTTTGATTTATGAGATTTTGAAAAGACTCTTTATTAGCTTAGTTTTTAGCAGGTTGGCTTGGTTTATGCCAACTAGATAGTCTTAAAGATTTTGTTAGTTTTATGACGTTTATATTGTTTTTTTTTTTAAGTATCCTTATTTTGAGAGTTTTGAAGACGTATGTTTATATACAATTGGTGGTTTATAGCTTTTAATAGCCTTAACATATTCTTTCAAGTGAGAACATGTGGCGAATTGTAATGCCTTTAGAGTAGGCATTATAATAAATGTAAATTAGTGTATAATATTGACTAGTCTAAAATAGGGTGTTATAGAAAACAAATAAATGAAATCAATGTATAATATTGACTAATCTTAAATAGGATTTCTTTCTTTTTTTTTATTCCTCGAAGCATGTATATATATCAATCTCTACATATCAATAAAACAAGAAATTCATTTTTCTTCATAATTCATTTTTTCCACATAGTATCAGAGCCCATAAGCTTGAGATAATTCATTTTGTTTCTTCTTTTTCAACAAATCTTGTGTTTTGATTTCTGAAATTTTTTTCTCATTTTAAGAATGAAATTACTGATTGATAATAGTCGACGAAATTAAAATGATTCAATTTCTCATTTGCACTATCTTGTTTTGATGTTTTGAATAATAATATTGGTTCTTGGATAGTTGACTTGGGTGCTAGTGACCGCATTACACCTTTTACATTACTTGTTGTTAATCCTAAAACTTTGCTTGTCCCCATATATGTTCGTCTTCTAGATGGCACATTGAAACATGTCCATTTCATTGGTTCAATTCCTCTTACTGACAAACTAATGTTATGAAATATTTCTTACATCCCTGAATTTACTCATAATTTTTTGTCCATTCATAAGGCTCTTGTTGGAAGCTTATGTTGTTCTCACTCTTCTCTTGTTTTTCAAGACCAGAAAACTAAAGAAATTATTGTTAAGGTTGAATCCAATAATGGACTATATATCATTAAGTCTTATGTCAATAGGACTTTTATGTTTTTACATGATTACTCACATCATCAATCTTTGTCTTTTGTCAATTCGACTTGTAATAAAATGGATTTCTTGCACTTGTTTCACGCAAGACTAGGTCATACTTCATGTTCTAAGCTTCAACATGTTGATTCTTGTAAGTCCTTTGTTATTAAAGACTTTGTTTGTGAAGTTTGTAGTGAAGCTAAGGCTCATTGTCTTCCCTTTGAACGAAGTGATAACACTTCTTCAGCTAGATTTCATTTGTTGTACTTGGATATTTGGTGTCCTTATCATATATCTTCCATTTCTAGTGCCAAGTATTTTCTTACTATATCTTGATGATCATACTAGAAGTACTTGGACTTATTTGCTTCATAATAAGTCTTAAGCGCCAACTATTATATCTAAGTTTTTGAACTATGTTTCTAATCATTTTTATGCTATACCAAAGCTTATTCATACTAATAATGGAGCTGAGTTTCTTTCTCGTACATGTCAAAGCCTTTTTGATAACTTGGGAATTACTGTCACGCCCAATGGGTACTCTAAACGTGACAGCCCACCGTACACAATTTAAAACTTAAGAATGACTACCTCAATCACTCGAAAGCTTCCATATCAATACAAGGCATACATTCACATCAAAGGGAGACCAGTAGGTAATGCATTTTAAGATATTGGCAACAAAACATTCAAAATAATACTTAATATATTTAATCGAAATATAAAGTCTTACAACTTTTAAGAGGCATTCCCTGATAATTTCCATAACAATAATCTTACTAAGATAAATAGCTAAAGCTAAAAGATTTTAGAAGAAATCTACTCTAAGACTTCAAAATAGAGTTCCTCCAAAAGCTTCCCAAAATAAAGATTCTACCCGGATGATCAAGATACGAAACAAAGGCCCTGCAATATCAAAAGTCTATTAGGTATAAGTATAACTAGCTAGTGAGATATTCCTTACGCAAAAGTACTCATAACAGGTATTCAACCAAGTTCATTAAACAAATATGATGCAACAACCATATGATCAAACAATACATACGACTATTGATTTCGTATGTATGATGGATTTATCCCTCCATCGGTGGTTAGCGAATAATTTGAACTGGGCCCCAAAACCCTTTAAAAGTTGCACGCATCTTGGGGTTCCAACGAACCGTACTACTAGTCCCCGGGCTTTCCATACCCAAAGCGATCGATCTGCTCTGTTACAACTTGAGGCCGTATCCCGAATCCTAAATCCTAAAGATGTAGCTAGGCAGCTCTTTCGTCCCATGCTGAGGAGTAGTAGCAAAATTTCGAAATGATATTCTAAGTATATGCATAAGCAATTTAGTTTAAGGTAATTTCCAATCCAATATTAATTCATTTAAAGTGATCAAGCAATAATTGCACACATAGCAATACATACATAGAAACAATTATATCAATCACAGATCAGGTTCCTATATACTTATATTCATTAATTGCACATAACACTTTACATACATAATTCCCATGATTTCCCACATGCATATCAATTTTATCTTTTCCTAACATCTCGTGCTCTATTCTACAAGCACATGCACGAATACATAAACGTAAAAGAAACTCACTCATCCATAGCGATCTTCTATCAGTCGAAAGTAATCTTGGGGAAGAGAAGATCTTGGTCCTCAACACCTAAGCAAAAAATACCAAATGAGTATTTCATCCAATATTTACTCAAATTCTCTAATTTATCTGATTGAATTTGTCGAAATTTACATGAATAGAAGTTTCAACTTTAAATGGTTAGAACTTGCTCATTTTAACTTGAATTTCGTATATTATATACCGATTTCTACCTACTCAAAAAGATATATTTATTTCTAAGGTTATTTTTATCAAAAGAATCCATTTGGGTCTCAGAGTGACGTACAGAACTGTTACGAAATCTAGTTTTCAAAAACACAATTTTCCAAGCTTTTCCTCATCCAAAAATTCTTATACCAAAATATAATATTTGTATAGTTAAAAAATCCTTTGAATATATATATGTAGACTCAAATTATATTCATGAATTTAGTGGTGTTGTCTCAACAATGATTTTTGTAAAACAATGTGTCTTAAAAGTGGGAAAATGCCAAGACTTGAAAATTTCCTTTTTAATTTCGTTGGGAAAATTTCTTAAATTATTATAAGTGAGTTTTCTTATTTTAACTTCATTTATTAATCTTTGAGAATAATTTAATTTCTAAAAATAATTTTAGTCTTTTTAAGATTCCTACAACTCCATCCTAGTAGTTGAAAAATGTAGTTTTCTAAATATTTCTTGGTAGTGACTAAAGCTTTTTAAAGTAGTCATGTTTATATGTTCTAAAGTTCTCTTAAAGTTGGTTCCACTCTAAATAAATAATATTAATGATCTTTTAAGTCATTTACTAACAACTTTATTTCCTAAGTAAGGCTTATCTTTAAAAAGGTTATTCTTTGATAATTTTGTAAAACTTGTTCTGGACTTTAATGTTTTAGAGTGTTGGTAGAAAATTTCAATGAATGAGTTTAAGAAAAACCTTTGTTAGACAATGATTTAGCAATATTAATTTTTAAAAAAACTTTCTTATTTCATTGGTTGAAAAAGAGAGTATGTGATAACTTTACTTTATGTATACTTGGATGAAATCCCATGTAATATTATTATTAGAAACTTGTATACACTTTTCTAACTTTGGAAAAGATTTGTTAAGATAAATCTTTATGTTTTTATGAAAATCATTTCTTGATGACAAATTTTTTTTTAAAGAGAGTTTTATTTTTTTACTTAAGAAAACTCTTTTCATAATTATTGAGACAATATCAACATGTCCCATGCATGAATGAGAATATGTAACTATGAGAAATATAATAATATTAAATAATAAGATAAGATATATACAAGAATAAATAAGAGAAAAAATAAGATCAAGTATTGGGAGCCTTAGCTTCATCAAGGTATCTGGGACTAAGAATAGACTAGTCCCAAAAAGAAAAGAAAGAAAATTGTTTTGATTTGATATAGACAAGTCTAAGACTAGGAAGACTAGTTTAATAATTTTCATAAAACAAGTAAATAAATAAATTGCAAAGCATAGAAATAAATAAATAGCAAGTGAGCTTATATGCTCTAAAAAATATATATAGGTACATAAATATATTTAGTTAGATATAAATAAGAAGTTAGCATAATAACATTAATGGTATGAGCAAAACATAATAACAACAATAGAAATATAGAAATGGATATTCATGAACAAGAACAACACATGAACATAATGTAGCTTTCATAACAATAAGTTTAGAAAACTCACACCATGATCATGTAAAGTTACATGACATGGTAGAAGTAATATGAAGAAATTTTATTACCTAAAAGATATTTAATGGCGGAGAAAAGTGGTGGTGTTTGAGAGAATTTGGGGTATGTAGAAAGGAATTTGAGAGAGTATTTGGAGAGTTTTTAAGAGGAGAATTTTGGAGTTTTGGTAGTGAATTTGTGGGTAGATGAAGTGTGAAAGAAATGAAAGAGGAGAGGGGTATTTATAGGAAATGTTGAAGAGAAATTATAGTTAATTAAATAAATGAAAAAGAAAAGAAAATTGATGGCATGAAAGAAAGAGTAATTAAAAATTAATTTTAGAAGAAAAGTGTAAGAGAAGTTTAGTAATATGTGTTGTAGAATTTTTATGAGAAAAGAAAGTTATAAGAAATAGGGTATATAGGTTGTAAGAATAGATAGTAGAAAAAATAAAGATAGATGAATAATAATGAATAGTAAAAAAGTACTATGAATAGTAGGCTAGACAATTAAAATACTGGTAGTAAAGAAAATACGTAAATAAGCTATATCTGATATTTCTAATTACTGAAAAATTCTAAAACTGATATTTTTGAAATTCTTATATTTTCACGTCTAATGGTATTGTTAGAATATTTTCATTATCCGGTGCATCGGGCACGGTTTTCGAAAACTGATCCCTTCGGATCCAAAAGACACTAGAAAATTATGAATCTGGTATTTTTAAGCTTTCATATATTATTATGAACCATTTTCCACAATTATCTTAATTTGTTGTCTAGGATTTAAGAACACGGGATTGTAGGATCTAGATTCATCAGATTAATCATAGAATTAGATTAACTTTAGGGTTTCGGTTTGACTTCCGGTTCTTAGGGTTTACTATATTTACTGAAAAATCTAGGGGCTTACAATTACACATCAGCGCACTATAGCTTATACACCTCAACAAAATGGGAGGTTGAGTGTAAACATTATCATTTACTTGACACGACTAGAGCCCTACGTTTAAATGTTAATCTTCCAAAAGAATATTAAGGAGAGTGTGTTCTTATTGCAACTTACCCTACAAATTGAATGCCTATTTCCTCTCTTAATTGGAAAACACCTTATGAGCTTATGTTGGTAAGCTACCCTCTTATGATCATTTACGCATAATGGGTTGTTTATGTTTTGCTACTAAATCTTCACACATGAGAGATAAATTGGATAGTCATGCTAATAGATGTATTTCCCTTAGTTATATTGCTGGGCAAAAGGGCTATAAAACTGTATAATCTTCACACTAAAAGTATCTTTGTTAGTCGTGATGTAATTTTTCATGAACAAGTGTTTCCTTTTTTTTGTCTCCTTCTCCTTCTGTTGCATCTAATAAAATTTGTTCTGATTCTGATTCAACTACATCTCCTGCTCATATCTTTGCGTTGATGAAGATGTTTTTACTAATTCAAACTTTAATCCTTTTTATGTTATTCAACTAATGCTTCTGTTTCTATTTTGAATGAACCTGATATTGATGTCTCTATTCCTAAAACTGCCATTTCTATTATCTCTGGTTCAAATGTCCATAGGTCATCTAGGACATGTAAGACTCCCAATTGGCTCCTAGACTTTGTTCATCCCATTCACACTGGTTCTGCTTGTTCAGTTTTTCCCATCATCCTTATACTTTATTTTCCCTTGATGATTTTTCTTCTTACCCTTCAGATTATGTTACTCACTAGCACAAGTTTTAACTACTAAAGAACCACATTGTTATTTGCATGCATCACAAGATCCTAATTGAGGTATTAGCTATGCATAAAGAACTGGAAGCTTTAGAGTTTAATGAAACATGGGATATAACTAATTTTCTTCAAGGAAAATGAGCTGTAGGTTATGAGTGGGTTTTTAAAATAAAGTATAACGATTGTTCTATTGAATTATAGTTGCTAACAGTTATACTCAAATAGAGGGAGAGCATTATCACAACATTTTTTCACGTATAGCACATTTGGGGACTGTTCGCATATTGCTTGCTGTAGCAATTGCTAGAGGATGGCCTTTATATCAATTAGATATTAACAATGCTTTTTTTACAATTTTCTTAATGACGAAATTTACATGGAGACGCCTAATGGGTATACAAAAGCGTTGCCTGGTCAAGTTTGTAAGCTCAAAAAATCTCTTTATGGCCTTAAACAAACTTCTAGGCAATGGAACATTAAGATTTGTCAATTTTTACTAAGGCAAGAATATGTTCAATCTCGTATAGATTATTCTCTCTTTACTAGGTAATTGAAATGAGTATACCATAGTTTTGTTATATGTGGACGATCTACTTGTTACGAGAACCAATTTAGATGCAATTTCCTTATTGAAATCACAACTTCATGATACTTTCACTAATCAAGAATCTTGGCCTCACTTGTTTCTTTCTTGGGTTGAAATTATGTCATACTTCTCAAGGATTGCTTGTTCATCAATGCAAGTTTCTATTAGATTTATTGATTGATGTTGGATTTTTAGGTTGTAAATCGGTTTCCTAATCATTGACTACTTGTATTAAACTAGATTATGATGTAGAGGAACCTGTTTCTTCACCAGTTGAATATAGGAGACTTGTTGGACGACTTCTTTATCTTACTATAACTCATCCATACATTTCTTATGCCATTTAAGTTCTTTCTCAGTTTATGTCTCTGCCATGTTCTTTGTATTTGCAAGCTGGTAATCATGTATTTCATTATCTTAAAGGTTCTCCCTCACTTGGTCTTTTTTAATGCTAATTACAAGCCTTCACAGATGCTGATTGAGGGTCGTCTATGGTTGATCGATGCTCTTTCACTGACTATCATGTCATGTTGGGTTCAGCCTTAGTTTCTTGAAAATCTAAGAAAAACGCACTATTAGTACGTCTACCACAAAGGTAGAGTATCGGAGTCTTGCAGCTACTACAAAAGAGGTTTATGGGTTTCTTATAATTCTTCATGATCTTCATATTACTCTTCCTCATCCTATTCCTTTAATGTGTGATAATAAATATGTTATTCAAATTACTACAATCCTTATTTGCACGCAGGATAAAACATATTGATGTTGATATTCATTTTATTCGAGCATATGACAAGTGGTTTTTTATAGTCTCGTTATATTTTTACCCATCATCAGCCTGCTGATATATTTACTAAGGCAATTTATGTAACTCGGCTTCATTTGTTTCTTTCCAAGTTGGGCTTTGTCGTGGCTCCAATTTGAGGGGGGGAGATATAGATTAGAGTTTATTTATTTGCACAAATAAAAGTGTAATATTGACTAGTCTAAATAAGAATCTCTTTCCGTTTTTTTTTAAATCTATTGAAGCATGTATATATATATATATATATATCAATCTCTACATATCAATAAAATAAAAAATTCATTTTTCTTCACATAACCAAAAGGGCACAAATAACTTTGTTTTTTAAAGGCATTGTCATACTTGTAAATTATTCAACTTTTAGTCATATGGCTTATCAATTTGAAGGAATTAATGAAGCTTAGATTAGGTCAAATTAAGTGTGAATTAATAATTATTTTCTTCAGATTTAATTTGTACACTCATCAAAATCAATTTAGAACCTTACTTCAACAAACTTAACCATCTAGCCAACCACAACTATAATCGTCCGCAACTTCTAATATATTTTTACATATGGGTCTGACTTTTTGAAGTTGTATTGCCTATAGTAAATAATGATATATATTGTAACCTAGAAGAAAAGTATATTGATGTAAAAATTTTATAAATTCAAAAAATAAAGCTCAAAATTTTTTACTTATTGGATATGATATTATCAAAATGGGTACTTGTACAAAATTAAGGACCTTTATTTCTAACAAGAAGAAGCTCTTTGTTATTGTGACATGTAAAGTGGACATATATGGCTTCGGCTTAAAAAACAGTTCAACCCGCACTATTCTTCTTTTCATTGCCAATGTTTATTCACATTTAATTTAAATATGACTCTTCAATATTATTACTTCATTAGCTATGGTCCAATATACCATTGTATTAAAAATAAATGAATATGCTATGAAAACGTTATAAAAAAAAAGTAACCAAATCAAGCCTTTTAAATATATATATACACACACATCTATAATATATTACTTGTGATCCTAACATAATAATTAAATAAATTTTAATTTACATTTACTGGAATATCTATCTATATAACTTCACAATTAACTTTTATATGAACACTATTAAACTAATGGGATATGATTGTTTAACCTTTGTAAACCCCAAGTTTTTTACACTAATATACGACAATAAAATAGAAAATGTGAATTAATAGTGAACTTAGAATCCAATAAAAATCCTAGAATAGATCTATGAGTTGTAATGAACCCATTCCTAGTTTAAAAGCCCGAATAAAAATTTCTTTGATGTTAATAGATACCAAAAATAAGATTTCGTATCTTAAACAGATAATTCAAGATATAATTAGAAGTAGCCCTAAATTTTAAACTTGATAAAAATGTAATCTATTAACAGAACTTATTAGTATAAAATAATAATCCAAAGATGAACTACTAGGATTATAAATATGCGGTAAATACAAATACATACCACTAAATATAAGTCTAGATCTCAAATAAAAATTTCAAAAACCCACTATTATACTTGTTGGAGAATTCTGATTCATTAAGACTTAGTTCTAATTCGATTTATTGAACTTGAAAAATTTTAATTACGTAAGTTAAATTACTAAAAATAATTAATCGTATAAACTTTAAACTAAAAATTTGTATGTATAAACAACCTAGAATTTTTGTAGTAACTTAGGATATTCTATTTCGATAAAACTCTTTATTAACTATTATAAACATACGTTTATAAATTAATATTTGCTAAAATATTTTAGTTAATTATTAAGCAACCAATAAACAAGTAAAAAAAATGAAAACCGAAGTTGCATAATTTCATCATGCTGGAACAGGGATCACGGTAAAGAAATGGGAAATTCTTAGCTGCAACAAATATAATTCACATCCCAACTTGAGCTAATTTTAACACCAAAATTCAACTTGGAAATGGCATTTAACTCAATCAAAACACTCCACATGTGATCAACATTTAATACAAAGAATTTAGCTCAATTCAACTTGTGTTTCCGTTGCAAATGGAGGCAAAAATGGCCAACATCTACTATGGGACAACAGCAACATTCACACACATTCAGCTCTTTTGACAAAATCATAGCTTGTTTGATGTTTTTTTTTTTTTTTTTTTTTACTAAATGAGCACCAATAAGAGGTACCTAAATGGACACTTCAAGTATCAAAAATTAGTTAACAACTAGACCAAGAAATCAGTCCAAAAAGTCTAGAAAAGTTGCTACACATATCAGAATTTTTACACCTTTGTTTTGCACAAATTTCAACTGATTTTTTATCCGATTTTTAAGCAAGTTGAGCCCAAATTTACACATATAAATGACATTAATTAACTACTAAACAAACATAATAAATCCAGCCATGAAAAATTTGTCAAAACATGGCAAAAAATCGTCATCCAAAACAGCCACATGTGTATCCAAATTTCCAGCTACAAATTGCAATTTTCTCAAGCCCAAAACACCCTCTTAGCCTCCTAACTTTAGCCTACATATATATAGCTTTAAGTTAGCCACAAAATCAGCTCATAACTCCTACAAAAACAAGCTGAAATTCTAGCACAAAAGGAGATATGAATAACCACTTTCATTCACCATTTTCTCCACTTAGACAACCTTTAAAGAGATCTAAAACAAAATATAACCCTTTTTTTACTTCTTATATCCTATCCAAGTATCAAACACATCCAAAAACATTCATTCCCTCTTTCAAACAACGTCAAAAACCAAGTTGAATAGCCTTTGATTTGCCATAAAT
The DNA here is from genome assembly GCA_024138025.1 of Combretum micranthum. Lineage (NCBI taxonomy): Eukaryota > Viridiplantae > Streptophyta > Magnoliopsida > Myrtales > Combretaceae > Combretum > Combretum micranthum. The sequence continues at coordinate 1,402,756 of JAMXBD010000077.1, forward strand.
CTAAGTTAGAATCTAAGCTCAACAAGGTAAGAAGTCTTGGTTAGAATTAGTTAACTTCTAATATAGTTAAAAACTTATCATCTAACCATTGATATAGGTTTGATTCTTGCTAAGGAGGGGAGTTAGGAATCCTTTTCCACTTCAACCAAGGTAACTCCTAAACTATCAACACATGCTTGTTACATTTATGTGTAGACATTAGGTTGAAATGTGTAGCATTGGAGAAAGGTTATGTAATTGGGAGAAATGGTTATTCTATTGATGAATTCATGTAGATAGAAATGCTTAAATGTTGATGGCTAAGAAGAACATCAACTTAGAAATGTTAGGAATAGTAAATTCGGACCTAGGAAGGAATGAACCAAAACCATACTCAAATTTCATCTAGACTAGTTTAAATTCATGTTTAATGCTCCTAGGACCTTATATGAACATAAAACTTGATAAAACAAGCTTTAAAAGCATAATTAGGAGTTCTACATTGCAAGAAAAATATTATGAACAATTTATAAAAATTATACATATTAATAATTTCGTAAGTTATGAATAAGCTAAGGAAATGAATAAAGATTTAGATGATGAAATGAGATCCTCCAAAATAATACAAATTCTAATCAAAGAGAGCAGATAAGGTTGACAGGCAAAGTAAAATAAATAAATAAAAACTACTAACAAGGACATTAAACAATGTAAGACTTGAATAGAAAACTAATAGAAAATTTAATTAAGCTTATCTTAGATATAGAACGATTAATATTTAAATCAAAAGAAATTCGATGAAACTAAATGATAAATATCCTTTTTCTATAAAAATCAACACTTTAGGAAATCGATATAAGCAATAGGAATTATATTAAATATCGACATAGACACTTAGACATTCATAAGAATTTAATATTCTATTTATAAGTATTATGATGAATATTTTCATCTTAATAGGTAATTTTGATACTGTTGAGGACTTTCGATCGATTACTATGATTGATTAATATGAGCAGGTGAGTAACTCAGACTTATTACATTGTTTGTGGTTGTAGTTTAGCTACATTATAATGCAAAAAAAATAATAATGAACTCGTGTGTATATGGGTAATGGGTATTGCCTATTGTCTGGAATTACTTGATTGCTAAACAATACTGAATAAAAGTGATAATGGAATGCATGTGAATTTGCTAAGTGTATGGCATGTTGATTGTTTGTGTGAAGTCTGAGCAACTCTAACTTGACTAATAAATATGGATTATAAATAAAATAGGCATGCATTGCATAAATTGCATATACTGCATTATAATTATGTGATAGCCTACTATGTGTTAGAATTTCGGTTTTGGTAATACTTGGTTTTTTTAGGCAAGAGGGTATTAGTTTTACTCAAGATTATCTTTGTTTTGTTGGTTCCATGAGAACTAACTGGTAGTGAAGGACGCCACCTATGGTATCGCTGTGAAACGTCTAACACTTAGTGGAGTTTCTAAGGCTTAAAACATGAAATGAGTGCTTTAAACAATATTAACATACATAGATAATTATTGAGAGGATTGTTTTCTGTGTACTTAGTTTCTCTTGGGCAGGTGATTCATAGATTAGTTTTCCTTCAACCCGATGAGAGCACATAAATCTCTATCCTGTTTGGATTTCGGATTGTCCAAGCTTGTAATTGTTCATTTACTTGAATGCTGAATTACATATGTTTGATAATAACTCGCTTGTTGTGTGATATGTTCTGGTTATTCATTGAGCCTGTGGTTTATGCTCACACTTCTACAGTCCTTACAAGATGACACTAAAGCCTTAGCTGGTTGCCTCTAAGAATTTAGAACTGGTATGTTTCTGAAACTGGAAAGAGCTTTGGAAATAAGGAGAATAGTTTTACTACTTATATATGTTAATTGATGTTAGAACATCAATTTTATCATCTGAGAATTTAGATATGTTTCATGTTTTGTAATAATTGTTATTTAGACAGTAAGTCTTATTTATGGTATTGTAATTTTTAGCTTTCATAATTTCTTATCATGCAACAAAAAAGATCCTGTTTTGTTAAACCTATGTCATTTTCCAAGATAAATCTAGTAATAATATGTATATGTGATACTGTCTGCGTCATGAGACTGTATCATAATATATGTATGACTACTAGGATACCCTTAAGGTGTGACAACCTTTAGCCCTAGTATTTCTTTGTTTGCGTTGTTTATATGTCTTTTTTTCCTCTCTTTTTGGTAGAACTTTAATTTTAGAAGCAAAATCATAATATTATTTATTATTCAATATTTTTTATAATATGGATATGATTACCTTGAAACATATATAATATAATGCTTAAATTACAGCTTTGAATTGGGCAAAAAAGAAAGAGGAATTACAATTTTCAAGGTAGCTACAAAGTATTGTACCCATACTTAACCTATAAATGTAGGTCTTGAAAATTGGATCTAAAACCTATTCATAACCTTTGTACTCCCTCAAAACCAACTTGGACATATAGGATACTAGTGGTCCCAAATGAGTAACTAAAAGGGGATCATTACAAAATTTTAAACTTTTTCCTTCAATAAAAATAGTACATTTGGTTGATTAGTTTAATGGCTTAAGACAATAATAATAAGCGTAAACAATAATATATGATAATTAAAAAGAAAAGGGAAGAGAAAAGTGTACTTAGTTATTTATAAAGGTTCTATCTTGTGCATCAATCATCTCTTTTAGCTCCACTCTTAGACATCCAGTATTCCATATTGGTTCATTTCAATATATCTAATAAAATAATGAGTATAAATAGTTATCAAATACAATGGACTCAATTTCTCTCCTCAGCTTGAGCTAATTACTAATCTATAGAGCTATTTTCCATCAATTTCACCAAAATATAGATAAAGTTGAGGGATACAATACTATAAAAGTTCCTCTCAAGTAAATTCACTCAAAGAAACAAAGGAAGTTTATATAGAAAATTGCAATTTCTAGTCGGACGCTGAATTACTCTCTGCGTTACCCTTTGAGTAAAACTCTAAAGTTTGTAATGAAATAAAGTAATAACGAGATTTCTGAACAGTAGAAGAATTTCAATTTTCTCTTTTCTTGTTATATCTTTATCTGGACATGTGAAATTCCTTTTATATTAAGCTTTTTCAACATTCAAATCCTTCAAAATAATTTAAAGTTTAAATCCCTTTTCCGTTGGAGATGGATAAGCTTGAGAGATATCCTCAGCGAATTTATCTAATATTTTGCTAATATTCCTGTGATATATTTTGAACTTTCCTTGCTGATACATGCTACCAAGTGTTGGAATATGAATTTTCAAAATTGAATTTACCGATATCTAGAAGCTTCCTTTGAGGTATGAAGTATATCCTTCAGTAGGAACCTCATCTGTAATTCAAAATTTGTGTAAAAAATATCTCCATATTTTTCCTCCATGTATAACTATTTATATCTCCAATATATCCCTTTAAACTTTATCACAAAAGATATATCGATAACCTCCTATTGATTTGAAATTGAAATCCACAAAATATTTCCAACAAATATGATTTCTCTTATCCAAAATTTAAATTCAAAACACATGTCATATCTAGTAAAACTTGAAACCTTATTTGCCATCTTCCATAATTTTCTCCCATTCTTTATAATAAGATTATTTCTAAATAATAACTTACTTGAAATTTGTTAAGTTTTCTAATATTGTTTTGATGATAACAAAAGGAATTTAAAGTGACTAATATGCTTTTTCATGGAATACAGGTTATTAATAAAGTAAAAGTTGTAAAATAGATATTATAAGTATGATATGACAGAACTTAGTTCAGAACCTTTAAAAGTAAATATTAGATAAAGATTGAAAGATCAGAAGCATTTTCAGAAGTATTGAGAAAAAGTTGAAGTTTAGCTAAAAGCCTGTCAAATGCTATCCAAAACATTTAGTGAAACACAACATACTAGACAGAAGCCACTTTAGAACCTTCAACGAGAAAAAAAATAAGTTTGACAAAAGTTGTCTCAAAACCTTCAAGGCCAATATACAGTATGTTCTCAAAAGCTATTTTAGAATCTTTAGGTCTGACACGAACTTTTTCAGATTCGCATAAAGTCTTTAAAATAAAAATTTTGTTTTTTATCATTTTTCAAGAACCAACTCCACTTGTCATATATATTTGGGTAATATACTTAATGTGTTTTACAAAAGTTTGATTTAATATCATGGAGAAGGCATCACATCAAGTTTGTCTCAAGGATTTACTTAAAATCATATCTCTTCAATTCTATTTTGTTGCTGGAATGTGTGGTATTTTTCAACAAATTTTTCATAACTTTTCAATATTTTGTTTTGGGAATACGGTTGAGGAAGATAAGGATAAGTTGCTACAAGTGAAGATATGGTTCAAATAAGAATGATTACAAGAAGATAAGCCTTCACAATTTATGGGATATCAAAACAAACTCTATCCAACTGAATTTCATATGAAGATCATGACGTTTATAAGGATATATTATCGAGTTTATCCATTTTTTTTAATTTAAATCACAACAAATATCAAGGAGAAGATCTTGGAAAGAAAAAGATAAATTTCAAAGAGAAGATTTTGGTTAAAGCTTATCCAAAATTTCGAATTCAAATCAGAAGAAATATCCCGCACATTATGAGAATCTAGCCATTGGTTTCAAACTGTTTCAACAAGGATAAATATATAAACAAAACAAACGAAGCACAAGCAGTTTTTTACATAAGAACTTACAACTACAATAGCAAACTCTCTCAAACGCAAAAAGGCTCAATCTTATTTCCCTTGTTATATTTTCGATCTTAATTGAAGAGGAACTTTATATTTATTCCTCATTGTTGTTTGTTTCTTCTTTGAGAAGTGGTTGAGAGTTGTAAATCACTATAGTTGAGTGATTATCTTAGTATAGAAGCTAGGAAGGCTCAGTAGTGAGACTTTGCCAAGTTGTTGGATCGATTGTACTCTCGATTTGTTTTGATATAGTGAAACATAACTGGATTCTAGTGTAAACCCCCCAAATTTTGCATAATCTAATTTTGATGATTGACAATAATATGATATAAAATTTTCAAAAGCTTTTGGAAAAGTCACCAAAAATCACTTTCGATTTTTCACGATTTAAGAATATTAAAATATAAATAATTAAATTATAGTTTAAGAAATCATAATCATTATCAACAAAAGTTTTCCTGAATTTTTTTACGATCAATGAGTGATGATAAATCAAAGAATTAATTATTAAAGCTCTAGTAAACTTAAAAGAATTATCAACCAATTTTAGAAAATAATTAGAAAAATAATAAATATACCTCGAAAATTCTCAAGCAAGGAATACCGTAAATTAATCACTAAGTAAAACTTTAACTTCAACAAATAAAGATAAATATATCTCTAGATTCATCAAACAAATAGAATCAAACAATGTCTAACAAGTATTTCCAAAACAATCACAAATAATTTATTACATATGGATATATTCAAAATATAACACAAGTAATTATAAAAAAAAAAATACAAAAGCTCTAAAATTAATACACATAAAATATTCTCCTTTACCAATTTCATCATGCGCTTATATCAGGCACATAATTCGAACTATTACTACAATTTACAATAGTAGTAATAGTAGTGTTAATAGCATCAATAGTGTATTATAATTAACAATATACATTATAGAAAAAAATAAATAATAAATAATGATAATACTAATAACAACAACAAGAAGATTATTTTGTCATATGATAAGTAACCCTATGTTTGATCCACATATTAAACAATCTTGATAAGTTAATAATATTATTACTAATATCATAATAACTCATCAACTTGTAACAATGCTATAAGATTCTTATCCAATGTTGTAATTGTGATAAGTACCTTTATAATTTAATAATAATAGTAATAGGTTATACATAGTCATAATATCAATATAACCTATAATATAACAAGACCCTAAGACTAATTAAGAAAACTTACAATTATTGGTACGAACTACTTGTTTGGCAAATCATTTGATACGACAAATACCATACTAAGATAATTATAATAAAGAAGTAAAAACGCAAATCATGAAAATAGTATGGTATTAATTAAATAATGTAGACCAAGATCATATCAGAAGATTAATTAGAATTTAATAAAATAAATAAAACACATCATGAACCCTAAAATTCACATTGAAACCAAAATCCTAAAATCATACCATATCATACCAAAATCTCAGAAACCTTAGATAGAATCCAATAAATTTTATAACCCTATAATATCATATAAATTAAATTAAACTTAGATAGCTAAAAATTCTAAAACCTTGGAAATCGTAAATGAGATCGAATAAAGATTTAATAGCCCCAAGTTATTAGATGAATTAAATAAAACTTGAAACTCTAAAAGTAAATCATCTAGCAAAAACATATCACCAACAAAACGATCAAATAACTCAATCGATATGAAAACCTTATGCTAAATAATCACTCATTTGATCTCTAACACGCAAATCGAGATAGTACATCCAAATAATATATATTGGTAAAATAATAAGAAATAATTTCTTATAATTGAAAACTCCTAAAATTTTACAGTAACCTTATAAGTAGAACCTTAGACTTGAAAACAAAATCGGAATCCTAAAGTCAAACCCAGTCAACCATAAACCATAAAAAATCCAGACTCTATCAGACAACTTCTAAAATCATAAAATGATAAATTAATTACAAAAATATTATCAACTTATACCATGAATCATATATATAGTATAAATCCTAAAATGATCAAATTATCCAAAAATTCAATCGTTTTGGACCTTATAGGATCAGTTTTTGTATCTAATCACGACCACATAAATGAAAATAATATAATTTAATTAATATTTAGTAATAAAATAATGAAAAATTATTTTCTATAATATGGTATCTAAATTTTCAAATCAAATTTCATCAACCAAATAGTTTCCGCAACCGATCGTTAGTTCGCAAACCGAGATAACAAAGTTGGATAACAATTAATAATAAAATAATATCAATTCATTTTCAAAAATCATTTAATGATTTATCGTTTTATAAAAATATCAAATAAAAATTTTTCGAATCATAAAAATGTCATATATAGCTCATATAAGCATATATTATTGTTACCAGTAACTTATCTGATCTTTTTATTGTTACTATTCATCTCTATTTACTTTAATTTCTACCATTACTTGCTGACATATTTTTTTCTTATAATTTACATCTATTTCTTACACACCATACCATATTTACTACTTTTACAAGTTATCTTATTATACGTCAAATTTATCACTTTTTACTTGATTTTTTTTTCCTTCTAGCCACTATTCATATCTGTTGTACCTTATGCTAACAACCTTTTTTTTTTTTTCCTTTTCAAATTATTTATCCTAATTTAATTCCTTCAATTATCTCTATAAATACCTACCTCCATTCACATTTCTTACACTTTACAACTCTCATCAAATTTCTCTCTTTTCTCTCATTCTTTTCTCTCTTTTTCCTTGCTACCCATTTCTTTTTATACACAAATACACTTTTTTGATTCATCTTTTTAAGTTAAACTCATTTCCCACACATCCTTAGTTGATATTAGGTGTTGTTTTATGCGTTATCCATGGATAAAATCTCTACATGATGCATAAAAGCTAGGAATGATAATGCCAAAAATGAAGCTCATATCTCATCTATATCATGATCATGTTAAAGTTATATTCTTGTTGATATATTTTTGTCAATTAATCTGACTATCTATATGTATAAATATAGTTATATACATATTTATATCAATATGAGTATATTTCTCACTAACTTAACATCTAGTTTATGTTTATATTTATTTCAAGCTTTTATTTATTTTTATGCTCTTAATATATTTTGAAATAGCCATGAATTCCTTAAATTGCATATCAATGTGATATTGGAATGAAAAATATATATATGTGTGCTTAGTTAATATAATTAATGAATGTGTTATTTTATATGAAATGATCTAGGTTCAAAGTCTATTTAATTTCCATGAGTTTATTTATTTATCTTAAGTCTTGAATTGAATGAGCATGGTTGTGTTGCTAGTAGTCTAAAATGTATTATTTTGTATATATATATATTGAAATTAATATCTTTGTTTTATATGTATTAATGTGTGTGTGTAATAAAATTATTAAATATGTCTTTTATACATTAAGGTGTTAGTTAAGTTAGATTTATAAAATCAACTTTGGTTTTCACAAGATTAGTGATAGAATTTTATGTCCTTAGTTAAGTTAGCATTTATGCCCCAAATGAAGCCCAAATGAGACTCAAATTCACCTAAATTACAAATTAAAGTTGCATATGCCTTCAAGGGTAAATTTGGAATATGTTTTAGGCATAATTATGCTTAATTGAACTCCCTTTTTGCAGCCTAATTTTCTATACGAATTTTGCTCTTTCTTTCTTTTCTTCTTCTTTCAATTCCAAAATTCCAAGTCCAAACCAAGAGCAATAGCAAGTTTTGAAAATCAAGTTCTCTCCAAGGCAAAGCATTTACATGTGAGTTGCTTTAAGTGTGGCTTATGCTTTGTTTTCATTTCTTGTTGTAGCTTTGTAAAATCTTGGATGAAATGAGATTAGTGTTATTTAAATTGCTTATTCATGTATTGAGATGAGCTAGGAATGAGTTTTGTGAGTGTGTGAGTTTATGCATGTATTGTAGAAGTGATATGAAGTGTTGGGAGGATGTGAAGAGGATTTGTGTAGGAAAATTTAGAATGGATTGAAGTGGAATTGGAAGTGTTTAAATGTGTTGATTTCATGTTTTGATTTGCTAGGATGAGTATAGATAGGAGTGAGTATATGAAATTGAAAATTTAGTTGAGGAAGGTTTTAAAGTGTAATAGGATAGAATTTTCGAAGTGGAAAAACAGGGATTTGTATTCTTTCATTTAGGTATGTTTTAAGCGTACGTCGGCACCTGGGAATTCAACGCTGCCGGCGTAGAGGCAGCGTTGGATTCAAATTTCTTAACGCCACTTTGCTACACGTCGGCTTTTACGATAAAAAATTGCCAGTGTTTGTTCTTCAGAACGTACGCCGGCAATTTGAGTTTCTACGCCGCCGGCTTTCGCTAGAAAAGTCAGCTAGCGTTCTTTCATTCAAATGATATGTGGCCGCTGGGAATCAAGGCTGCCGGCATATGTGTCAAAGCTGTCCGCATATCTGGGTAAGCGGACGACTTAGACCTCTCTGGACGTTTTGAAAAATTTTAGGTTTTGGATTCTACGCCGGCTCAAGGCCGCCGGCGTAGAATGAAGGCAGTCGGCATACCCTTGAACACTGCCAGCGTTGGCAGTGTTGATTTTCAGAGTATCAAACACCGGCTCAAAGCCGCCGGCTTTGGCTGCCGGCGTATCCCCTGCGCTTTTGAATTTTAAAAACTTTTTCAAAAATTTTCCGAAGTTTGTTATTTGAGCAATTAAGTATTTGTTAAGCGATCTAGGATATATTAGGATGTTTAAATGCTTTATTATGACCTTTATTAATTTATTTGGATTTCTTTGATATATTTATCTTTTATACTAGTTAGCTAGTGCTTAAGCTAAGTGTGAATTTAATATTGATTTAAACAGTGATAGATCCTCGCCCAGTCAACCCCGTTAATTCCCGAGCTATATTAGGTACGCAGTAACTTGCCTGTCTCTTTGCTAGGGTAGGCATCAAAATTAAGCTACCTTAAATTAAGAAAATCCTATTAATATATGAGTGTTGATTGTTATTGTTTGCCGTTGAATCTGGTTCGAAGAGAGGCACCCTACTCAGATTGGGGGCAAGGTACTTCTCGTTAATGGATAGAATTGTTTAGGAGATATGAGTATCCGAGCTGCTCATATCAACCCCCTGAGCATCGTGAGGCGTTACTCAGGATCTCCTAGTATTACGGGCTACGCCGGAAGGTGGGGTTACCTAGTTTGTATGAACAGTAGGGACCACTCAGGGAGGCGGACGTAATACTAGATCCTTGTTATCTGGAGTTTGAATACTCCCGTGTTATCTTGCTAACTAAAGACTTAATAATGAACAAGTGATTGTTGCATAATGCATTTAGCCTAAGAATGTGTGATTCACTTCGCATTTTGTATTCGTTACTTGTGTACTGGGCCTTTGGCTCATATTTTATCTATTTCAGGTGGTGATTCCGATGAGTTCTATACGAGTATAGGGTACGGAACCGACTTTGAAGATTTACTTGATGGGTTGGAGGATTAGAGATGACCATGGACTCAATGGACCCTATGAATGTAATAGATCAGATGAGATTCTTTTTGATTGATGGTGTAGTTATAGTGTTAGTTGGGTTGTGTTTTGAGGATTTTGGTTAAGGCTGGTAAGAAGCCTTTGGATGTAATATGTATATATATATATATGTATGTATTTAGCTATTTAGAAGTTGGGTTGTTTTCTTTGCCAAAATGTGTTGTAGTATAGCTTTGCTTAAGGTTTAAAAAAAAAATTATGTCTCCCATTGTATGATATATTTATGGAATTAGATAATCAATTATTCAAACAATTCCTTTAGGCAACCTTACACATAATCTTAGGGGTTATATGTGGTTGGGAAACCGTTATCTCCTATTTCAAACACAGGGGTGTTAGCGGGTCCTTACATATTTTTTGAGGCTTTCTATTAATCTAAGTCTCAAATTTGTCCTTAATTAAATCAAAACAAAAGGGAGACTTATCTTTAATCTAAGTCTTTAGAATGCCTTGTCCAAATATTCTAAGGCTTCCATTTTATTTGTTTTGCTCTTAATTATCTTGCTATATAAAGGGACTTGCCCATTTCTAAATCTCGGGGAGCCTTGATATAAATCTAAGACTCTTATGTTTTTCTTATTTTCTTGCTTTTTTTTATGAGACTTGTCTATTTCTAAGTCATGGGAAGACTTGAATAAAACTCTAAAACTTCCACAATTTTCTTTCTCTTTTTTTTTTCTCCTTAAGCTTTCTTATATTTTTCTTTTCTCTTTATGGAACTTATCCAAATCTAAGTTTCGGGAAGTCTTGCTAGCAAGCTAAGACTTCCATGTTTTGTTCTTATATGCTCATTTAATTTTCTATCTTTTTTATTTTCTACATGGATTTATTTTTCATCTCATAACATAACTATAAGTTCATATTCATGCATAATCATAGAATGATGTTGTTGTTTTAATAAAAATTTCAAAACAGAGTGAGTTATTTCTTTCATACAAAAATTGGACTATACTCTCAAGAGAAATGATTTTCAATACCTAGGAGGAATTTTCATAAAGACTTAAAATAATGGTTCAACCACATTCTTTTCAAAATATTAGAATAAATTTATCATAAATTTGTGGTGTTAATAATTCTTTGTTATGAAATTTTTTCCTAAAACTTATTTATATATCTTATGCCAATACTTTAATAAACACTAAGAATGCAAAATTTTTTTTCAAGTTAAGAAATAATAGTTATGAGATGTAGACACTCACTTGTCACAAACTAAAAATTTTGGTTATCTTCCAACAACTCATAAAACTGTTTTTAATAAATTTGACTTTTCAAACTTCTAAAAAAATTATTTTATGAAAAATCATTGTCGAGACAATATCACTAGAATCATGCATATAACATGAGTTTATATCTATATTAAAGGATTTTTCAACCATATAAGTATCTTAGTGCTTATTATAAAATAATTAAGCTATGTAAAACTTGGAAAAATGCAAAACTAAGGGCTGAAATTTTTGGATCAATTTTGTACCGACCCATTTCAAAACCCAAATGGATTTAAATGTTAAAAATAACCTTAGAAATAGATAGATCTTTTTGAGTAGGTAGAAAACGACATCTAATATGTGAAATTTCGAGTCAAAATGAGCACCTTATGACCGTTTTAAGTTGGAATTTCACATAATTCAAATTTTGACAAGAATAATGAAATAGAATTAGAAAATTTAAGTAGAATCAATATGAAATACTCATTTCAAGTATTTCTTTTGTTTAGGTAACAAGAAATTTGACGAACATTTCCCCAAGGACCACTCTGACTAAGAATTGCACTAAAGACGAGTGGGTCTATTTCCTTAATTTCGTACTTATGTTTTTCCTTGTAGTATAGTGGCACTAGAATAGGGAAAGATAAAAATATGGAAAGTGCATGTTCTTTATAAAGTTGGTTGAAATTATTCTAAGTATATCAAGACTTGAATTGTGTATAATCAATTGTTGTTTTAGTATAATGTTGAAGTGTCTATAAATTCTATGATCACCTCTAAGATATTTAATGATATGCTAAAAGAACTTAGTTAAATAAATTCATGCATATCACGAAGTGAGTCGCATTGCATTCATTTTTATACCCTTGGCGAGACAAGAGCATAGTAATGAGGTAAACAGGGGCCCAAAATTATGCATTAATTTTAATGGCAAGTAGTAGCCCGCAGGAACTATATTTTACGGTGAGTAGTAGCCTAAATGAACTACAAAAATTTTATTTGCGAACTACGGTCGTATGGGGCCTGGAACACTTAACTCCGAATGGAAGGGGTAAATCCATTCAATATATAATTTCTGGTTAATTATATGTATTGCTTGCTCACGTGTTTGATACATCTTATTTAATTGTCTAATAACTTGATTGATTTACTTATATGAGTACGTTAATACGGAAATATTCTCACTAAGCTAGTTGTGTTTACTCACCCCTTCACCTTCCTCCCTCCCACCCCACCGCCTCCCCCCGCAATAGTTTGTTTTGTAGGAAAATCATAATGCCTGGATTATGATAGGAACCGAGCGTAGAGTGTGTCAAAGATCAAGTCATGATAATTAAAGGATTAAAATGTCTATGGACTAAGCTTAATTGAGAGAAAAGGCTTAAAACTTGACTTATTCCTTTTGTAATCTCCTTGGGTAGTGAATGATAGATAACTTAAGTTTCTTTACCTTATTTCTACTCTAGTAGAGTACCCGATTCTCTGCGATCCTTATGATTTGTAGAAATATTGGTATCCTAAACTATTTTCTATATATATATATCATATATAACAAATTGAGAGAATAAGTAATTAGAGTATTGTAAACTCTGACTTGCAAGGTGATCTTCATGTTATGGATGACACGTGATATGACAACTTTAGAGTAAACTTATTAGGCCCTAATTAGGGTCATTATATCTAGTGTAGAGCTAGAAGAGAGGACTGAAGCATAAAGTAGAATCTCTATACATCAACTACATAATCTCTTCTCTCTCTACTTTTAATTTTTGCATATTTATTTAAATTTTCGAATTTAGTGCAACATTGAATTAGCAATCAATCAAAGGGGATAACTTTATTAAATTCGAATTCTTTTTGATAAAATCAATTCACCCCTTCTTGATTGTTTTAACAGGACCAACAAAATTATAACTGGCCTTGGAGTTGTTTGATCCATAAAATCATTACAATTAATTGAAACCTAAAGTGTCATGCTCTTGTTTGGATTGGCTATGAATTCTTGTGATCATAGATTGACTTACAGTATGTATATCATACTTCCATGGTGAATTGTTCCCGCTAGAGTCCATATATATCTAAAACGAATTGTCACACGTTCATGTTAATGAAGATTATGAGCTATCCTTGGAATTTGAAGAATTGAATAGCAATTTTATCATTGAAGAAATAGCTATGTATTTTAACAATTTAAGATGCTAATACTCCAAGCATACTTGTTATCCTTGAATCAAATTAATCTTGAGTATAACCATTATAAAATTACTTTGAAAACTTTTCCACTTCAACAAAACAAAGATTAATCCCCAATGGATATAATTCTAATTTTAGTGGAACGCATTAAATATATTACCCAAATATATTCGACGTGTGGAGTTGAGTCTTTATATGATCATTTGTCCAACTTAATCCACTATATAAATTTCTCCAATTTCATATGTATCAAGTGTGCCATCTAGATAAATGCATCATATAATTGTTTCCCAAAATCACATATCCTTAAATTTTCCTTGAACAACTATACTTAAATTACCTGCACACCATAAGCATATTAGCAAACACTTAAAATGTTTTGTTAACATCAAAACCAAATTAAAGATCTAACTGATACTATAGGATATAGAATACATTATGAAGCGTAAATGAGTCACACTACTTGTAAGATATTTTAGTTTGCCTTAGTGTTTACTTGAATTCCACATCATAATGGTCAAGTCAAGTTTGAGTTTGAACTACTCAAACATTTTATCAGGTTGAGCTAAAGTTTCATAATATTTAGTTTAATAAACTTACTATCCTGATTGAGCTAAAGTAAAAAATAAACATATAATCATAATTTGATATTAATGTTATTTTAATTAAAAATAAAAAATATTTTTTTAATCAGTTGAATTTAAACACTTTTATTTGATATCACTTCAAGCTAGACTCAAGCGCAAAATTTTTTATTTGGTCAAGTTTGAGCTTAAATTATGTTGCACCATCTCAATTTGACTTATTGGCAACCATAAGAACACTAAAATTACTATGCTTACTCTTTTTTTTTAATAATTTAATTTGGTTTGTCATTGTTTATTGATGTGTTCAAAATTAACCATGTCATTCACATCATAGTAATCACTACAAAAACTCATCCATATCTCCCTTGTTTGGAGTTATGATCGTAAGAAATCGGTATATATATCTCTATATATATGTAGAGATATATATATTATCATCACCTTAACAATGGAGTCAAAATTTTCACTAAAAATATTAGTAAACTAGTGAATTCCATTGATGAAACCAAGAGAAGCCAAAAGGCTGATCGTTTAGTGTATGGTATTTTATTGATTTAATTTTGTTTCCAGTTGACCAAAATATTATTCTAGATCAGATGTATTTCTTGCACCACAAATAGTCAATAGTGAAGAAAAGAAATGAGTGAAGCACACACCTTGCATGTAGGGAAGGAAAAAAAAAAAAAAAAAGAAAGAAAGAAAATGGCCCTCGACGTAATTAGGTTAACGACGACAAACTGGGGCAAAACAGTAAGTTTCTTTTTTATATCGTGAATATTGGTTACTTATAAATACAGGCTCCATTTTTTTTCTTATTCTGATCATTTTAAAATAGATCAAAGAATTAAACATGTATTTTTCACTGAAAAAATATCACTAAATTACAAAATCATTGTCAAATACAACTTTCACTTACGTTAAGATCCTACTACAAATTAAATCTATGTATAGGTTCCTAAATAACGTCACACGATACAAATGCATATTTGATGAGGCAAATGAGGAAACAAATCACGACATGGTGCTTGTCGCGGTCAACCGCCAAATTGGTTGCGTGTCTCCCTCATCGACCATCGTGATTGAGTGCATCTGCTTTTGATCACCGAAAATTCCAGATGTTGACTTTGATTTTGGATTTTACGCACACCGGACTGTAATATATTCATCCACTTTTCTACCACCACCACCCTTTTGGAACTCAAAATATAAACCACGGTCCCATAATCCACTGTATCTATATGATTACACATTAACTGATTGATTACACCCCACTAGGCACTAACTACGTATTCAACAATATTTTTCTTTTCCCATCGAATTGATTACTAGCACTTATGGCTATAGCATGCTTTTATCAGTACATATCTTGCAAATGTATCTTTTATATTCATGAACCGCAACTTGCTTCATCCTCGTTTGGTGGATGAAATTAAAGAAAAAATTATGGTACTCGATGGCAATAGTTGCTTGTTTTTCTAGCCTAACCTTTGCAGAGCTGTTGTTAGTGTGTCGTCAAAGATAAAGTCAGAAACGCTGTCTGCTTTTGAAGAAAGCAGGAAGGAGGGCCCTTCAAAACAACGAGGAAAGAGTAGCGCTAACCTGGTTTTAGCAGCCCATGGACTGAAAACAATGCTATAAGGATTCTCTTTAACTCGCAAATTGTTAATTTCCTTTCCCCTTTATTATTATAAGGTGAATCGCATATATATCTAACATAATCTCTAAATTTGAGCATTTAGACATTAAATATTAACATAGAAAAAGAGTTTTCAACCTAAGTAAATAGCTATTCATTCCCTCCTTATTATACATAAACTGTTACTATAATAATTAGTTGAAGAGAATGAAAATTCATAATAAATTGTTATTATGCAAAATAATGAATAGCAATATATAATCCCGCACATAAATTGTAATTCAACGATTTATTTTCAATTTTTATCATAAATACACAAGTTTTGAAACTATTACATATACAATTATCATCTATCTGTAATAACAACAATAAGAATTATTAATTCTTATTTTATTTTTTATACCAAGTAAACATTATAATTGATACCACAATTCTATTACATTCTTATTTAATTGGAATCCATTTCCCTCCTTATTCCATACGTTAAAGTGAACGATTATGCCCATATGTTCATTTTACCATTAAGGAATTTGGATCGTTTTGATTTACCTTCCACTCAAATTTTTTCAAAAGGATAAATCATCGTATAGAATTTTGAATTATTTTGTGACATCATCTTCTTACTTATAATTTAAACCATTAATTACACATAATAACATTTTAAGAAATAAATTTGTAAAAATTGAGAGAACATAAATTATAAACATCTACTTCCATGGTAGATTGATTCAATTTTATTTTAAGATTTTTTGCCCAATGTTCTTATGTTTTGTTCAATGTAACTTCGGTAATCTTCTTATGGAGAAACTTAAGGGAAAGTAAAACATATATTAATTATAAATATACGTATGTATCTTTTCAGCGATTATCGCTAAATCAAAACATCTAAATTGTAATGTTCTAGACAAGTTAGGTAAAGAAGCACGTAACACAAGATCATTAAATCAAAGGAGTACATGATTTGGTTATCTACTTGTAATGTTTGTTGGTAAGTGAATATACTTAATGTGAATCGGTGCATGAACATGCATCCATTAAAAGAAGAGCTAACATACAACATTATAATCTCACACATCTAATTATCAGTGTTTTACTACTATTTATACATGGATAGCATATTGTGTATCCTACGATTCGTGAAGTGATATTTTTGTTGAACCAACAACTTGCAGGTTGTAGAAGAAATTTCCTTAATACGGAATAAAATTTGTAAAGAAAGTGAACATGGAGATACATGTTTTTGGTACAAAAAAATGAAACCAATATATCAACTTATAATAGCCCCTAAAGCCACTTAGCCTTTTACCGAGAAAAGTTGTGGCTAAAAATTTGCAAGCACTTTGAAAGGAAGGAAACAGGGAAATGTTATAATTATGAAAATGAATACAAAATGACAAATTGCAATTTCAATCTAGGACTGTGGTCCAGACCTCTAAAACATTTGAAAAATTACACGTTACTTGGATAAAAACCAGTCTTTTTTTACGATGATTTGAAAGTCTTGACTACAAATGAAGAGATATATACATGTTTTTTAACAAAGCCGGTATGAGCCACAAGTTGCTAGTCATGACATGACTATTGATTTGTTGTGGAACATAACAATAGAAGAAGATATTGATTGATTTTAAACAACCCTTAAAATGTTTTTGAGTTGTAGTTTCAAGTTAGCTATGGGTTTATTATATCACATGTTATTGTCACTAAGAATTTCATCCTAAATCTATGGGCTAAGTGTCAAAGCCACCACTTTAAACTCCCAAACATGGTTTTCACCTCTCCAAATTTTTTTATAAAATTGCATTTATCTTTCCTAACTTTGTTAAAGCTTTACAAATTGTCATTTGAGTGAGTTTTATGAATAACAAATAGTCAAATAAGCTTGATAAAAGCTTTGGAAGGTAAATGCGCATTTTAAAAGTTATATAGCGTTCAAAGCATAACTTAGAATTTTATAGGATCTAAATGCTCTTAATCAATATTTTTATAGGGTGAAGTTGAATTCGTACTTAACCAAAATTCGCATTCTAAACTCAACACATTTTTTTTTTTTCATTAGTGTCTATAAAACTATTCTCAAGCACATCCCAAGCTCTTTCGTGCTTTTTAGGATTATCCCAATTGAAAAGCATAAAGAACTTATCCAAACACTCAGGAGACAATTGATTTTGTTCAACATAAACATTAGTTCTATGTTATTAAATAACCAAAAAACTATTGAGTTCATCATTTTCTTGTTTAAATAATTAAAAAAAAAACCTTGAATTCTTTTAATCAAAGCTTTTCATGAAGAAAAAAAAATTATTTTCTTTGAATTTTATTACAATGCCAAGATCATGGCTATTTTGTGGAGAGAGAAATTAGGATTCCCTTTTAAAAAATTTGATGATTGAGGATTATGAAAGGTTAGGGTTCTCGATTTTAAAATGTGGCTTCTTTTACTAGAATTAGAAAGCTTTATGACTACGATGGATTTTTCTTGACTTCTTTCTTAAATTTAGTTTTTTTCCCCCATTATGAAAATTTTGCTATTTTTGGGTTGGCATGGTACAATGGTTAATTTTATATTATTTGGTCTTTTTTTTTTTTTCTAATATGATGAAAGTTTGAGTTAAATTTTGTGGGGTTGGCTTGGTTTTGGTTGATGTGGAGTTCTATATCATCTTTTTTAACAGAGAAACTAACGAAGTTTAACGAAAATCCTTTATTGATTTATTTTTAGTAACTTAGGTCTTGAAATGAAAAACATACATCCTAAAAAAAAAAAAAAAAAAAAAAAGGAGAAAACTTAGGTCTTTGTGCTGTGTTTTTCCCAAAAGATATATACTGAATTAACAAGTCATATCATACATTACTCTAATGTGGAAGAGGGTTCAAGCAATGTAATAGACAAAGGGCTAAATCAAGGTCATTATGTCTATCGACAATTTCCAATTTTATATGATCTTGGTGTTTGAGTAACTATAGAAAATCTCTATTATGTATATATTCTATAATAAGTGAAAGGGTTTAAAACCCTAGCTAGTTTAGATAAAATGAGTATTTTAAGATTATAAGAGATTGCTCTTTATATGGATGTGATACTATAGTAGATGAATATGGATCCTTTTGATTTACCTTTCTCTCAATTATTTTCCAAAAGTATAAATCATTGTTTATAATTTTAAATTATTCTATGACATCATCTTCTTACTTATAATTTAAACAATTAATTGTACATGAAAATATTTTAATAAATAAATTTATAAAAATTGAGAGAAGATAAATTATAAATATCTATTTCCTTGATGGATTGAATTAGTTTTATTTCAAGATTTTTTTACTCTTATTATGTAGTGTTCAATGCAACTTTGGTAATCCTCTTATGAAAAAACTCAAGGGAAAGTAAAACATATATTAATTAATTTTATACATGTATATTTTTAGTGATTATCGTGCTAAAACAAAACATTTAAACTATAATGTTCTAGAATAAGTAGGATTAAGAAGCACACAACACAAGATCGTTAAATCAAAGGAGGACATGAAAGTGAATATACTTAAATGCGGACTGGTGCATGAACATGCATCCATCAAAAGAAGAGTTGACATGTGGCATTATAATCTCACACATGTGGTTGTCAATGTTTTACTACTATTTATATTGTGTATCCCACAATTCGTCCAGTGATATTTATGTTGAACAAGCAACCTACAGGTCATAGAAGAATTTTCCTTAATAAGGAATAAAATCCGTACAGAAATAGAACATAGAGATACATTGTATTTCGTACAAAGAAATGAAACCAACATCAACTTGTAATAGCCTCAAATGCCAGTTAGCCTTTTTCTAAGAAAAGTTGTGTTTAAAAATTTGCAAGCACTTTGAAAGGAAGGAAAAAGGGGAACTTGTTATAATTATGAAAATAAAAACAAAATGACAAATTGCAATTTCAATCTAGGACTGTGGTCTATGATACCTCTAAAACATTTGAAAAATTACATGTTACTTGGATAAAAAGCACTATTTTTTAATGATGATTTGAAAGTCTTGACTAAAAATGATGAGATATATACATATTTTTAAAAGTTTTAGGAAGGTAAAATCACATTTTTGTTTAGAATACACTTGAAGTGATCTCTTAATTTTTTGAACATTTCGATTGATATTTTTATACTTTATCAATGTTTTTTCCTGTCATTATTTTATCTTGAAAATTGAAGATAAAGCAAAGGAAACTAATATTTAAGTGCAACAATAATATTTGTATTCACCCAAAAACTAACATGGCCTTTAATTTAAGTTAATCATCCTCACTATTTACTATAAAACCTACATAATATTTATAATAAATTATATTAGCTATCCATATAAGCTCTCAAAATTTCACTTTCATGGAAAATTTATTACATACACTTAACCTATCATCAAAGCTGGTATGAAACGACTTGCTGGCCATGACATGGCTATAAATTTGTTGTGGAACATAAACAATAGAAGAATATATTGATTAATTCTAAACAACCCTTGCAATGTATTTGAGTTGTAATTTTTAGTTAGCTAGGGGTTTGTTATATTATATGTTGTTGTCGATTAGTATTTCATCTTAAATCTATGGCCTAGGTGTAGAGGCACCACTTTAAACTCCCAAACATGATTTTTACCTCTCCAAAATTTTTTAGAAAATTGCGTTTATCTTTCCTCACTTCATTGAAGCATAAATAAATTGTCCCTGAGTAAGTTTCATAAACAACAAATAGTCAAATAAGCTTGATACAAGATTTGGAAGGTAAATGCACATTTTAAAGCTTTATAGTGTTCAAAGCTAAGATGACCTAGATACAAACCATAAGAAATTAAAATTATTTGAAGTCAACGAAGTCAATTAAAGACATGTAGATGCTTCAGTGACCAAAACTTTAAATTTCTAATTTTGTTCCAATCGAGAAGCCAATTTCTCAAAACTTTAAAATCGATTAGAAAAATATAAAATAAATTAAAATGAATTTAAAAATGTTTTTAGATGAAACTTTTACAAGAAAAATCAAAACAATACAATTAGAATTCTTTCTTTCTTTCTTTCTGTTTTTGGCAAAATTGCATTTTGTCCCTAACCAAGAACAAGTAAATTAAAATTTGAAATTTAACTAAAATAGATAAAATAAATTCTTATTATTTAAGACCATAATTTACACTTGAATTGGATAATAAGCCCTAAATTAACTAAATTATCAAATTTTAACATATGTAAAAGTGGATGGCATAGATGATGCCATGTAGCACCATCAGATTAAAAGAAGAAGACCCTAGACCTCCCCCATTCTTAAAAATTCATATGGCTACCCCCTACCCCTCTTTTTCTCCCTCTTATATTCTCGTTTTTTTTTTTCAATTTCTTCTTCATTAAAACCTCCATAAAACCAATATAAGGAAGATGCCTTTAAAATCGACCTTTTAAGCACTTTTTGTCCATGATTAAGCCAATATAACGTGAGATTAAATTAGGATTAATGTTTCTTCTTCATTTTTCTCATTGAAATGAAGAAGACATGAACATCCAAAGGGTTAATGACAAAAATGGTACCTGAACTTTTGTAAAATATTCAATTAGTTACTTGAAATTTAGTTTTGATTTTTTTTGTATCTAAACAAAGTTTTTGCAGATTTTTTCATACCTAAAACAAGTTCGATCAGTAGAAAAAAGTCTACGAAAAACTTGGTTTAGGTACAAAATTGTCAAAACCAAACTTCATATATATATATAAAAAAATCTATGAAACTTTATTTGAGTATTAAGTGACTCAAAACCCAACTTCAGATACCTAATTGAATATTTTGCGGAAGTTTAAGTACTATTTTTGATGTTATTCCACATCAAAAAAGTTCATGATTCGTAATACTCAAAACTAAGATAAGAAAAATATTCTAAACTTGAGTTTTGGCTCTTTTTAGCACTTAATAATTTCCCTTAGTGATTTTATTATCCTTGGATGGTAGTTTAAGATTAGAAAATGGGGGGAAATAAAGAGGCAGAAGCTACTTAAGCTTCAAAAGTTCGTGCTAAGGTAAGACCCTAAATTTAAAAGGTGTTTTTGAGAGTTTTATGAACTTTTAAGTGAAAAAACTGATATGGGTGCTTGGGCATATGTTTGAAGTAGCGGATTTTTACTCTAAGAAGTAGTAAAGATGCAAGATAAAGCAAGGTAAGCTCTCAAACTAGCAATAGAGTTGAAACTCGATAGGGGTATGGTTGTTTATTGTATAAGTGACATGTAGGAGTTAGGAATATGAGTTTGAGCTACTAAGAATTTATTATTTGTTGATGAAATTGGTGATTAATTAGTTACATGTATGAATTATTGAAGGAAATATGAATATCGGTGGATTATATTGGTGGTTGGTGATTGAGAGTTGAAAATTGATGAATCCCATATTGGATATGTGTGTGTTATTGTAATTTTTAGTGAATAAGGGAAAAGGAATGAGTGTCAAAAATTTGATAATTTGAAAAATGATGAGGGATTTGACAATTAGGTGATAAATTTTAAAGTAATTAGTCATTGGGAATGACTTTTGGAAGATAGGACTTGTAGGATGATGTTAAATGGCAAATTGTGTTAAATTGATGAAATTATGTGAAAAACATGATAGTATCTCTCTTTAGATTTTTGATGATAACAAAAAAAATCAAGTATTACTAATGAATTTGTTAAGTATGCAGCGATTTTCTATTAATCATGAATTAACAAAACAAGTGAAGTTAAAACTTTCAAGGACTAAGTAAGAAGATTTATGAAAGTTGAAGTGAGGTAAAAATAAAGTCAGAAGATAACTCAGAGTTTCTAGAAAACTGCAATAAACTGTTATACTTAGATACAACTCAGAGATAGTGAGCCAGTGCAGTGTTTGAACAGAATATTTCGAATCTGATATTTAAGAAAGTTCTACTCAAAATGAAGTCCCAGCTCAAAGTTGAATGTATTTG
The DNA here is from genome assembly GCA_024138025.1 of Combretum micranthum. Taxonomy (NCBI): domain Eukaryota; kingdom Viridiplantae; phylum Streptophyta; class Magnoliopsida; order Myrtales; family Combretaceae; genus Combretum; species Combretum micranthum. The sequence goes on from JAMXBD010000077.1 coordinate 1,425,649, forward strand.
GGTAATGCATTCGAATATTCCACAAAGTTGGTTAGCATATCCAAGGGGATTTGATTTTTTTTTTTCAATCAAAGCTTATGAAAAATTCAAGAACGCATGACAGAAAAATCAGATTACTTCCAGATCTTATTATTTCAAGTATTATGAATTAAAATCGAGTTAGTTGTTGATAATATAATTATTTGAAGCTCAAAAGCCATTATAGCAGAAATTGTCAACCTTTTTAAACTCATTGCAAATTGGATAAAGAGAAAAAAGATATTAAGCTAGTTTTTAGGGATATAAAGATACTTCAACAAGAAACTAATCGGGATGATAACAACGAATTTATTTTTGAAGAATAAACATCAAAGTATGCAAGGCATGTGGCTTCTCAAATACAAACAACATATTTGTTTTAGAAGATAAGATCATCCATCTTTGCAAGCAAAATTTCAGGAACTATAAGATACAAATAAACCATATTTCAAATTCAAAATGATCCATTTTTCCTAGTTGTTATTCAATGAAGAATAAGAAAAGGAAGAACATCAGAGCAGATATATACATGTGAAGAGAAAAAGACAAATAGATTACATGCTCAAAAATTTTGATAATCCTTTTTGCCTCTGATCTAAAACTCTGTCATTTATATTTTATACTTATTAAGCTGAGAAGTGAGGAATTTTAAAATTCTTTTTTTATAAGATCTTGTATATCTTGTGTGAGATTGTAGAAGAGTGGGAGTGATATTTGTTTCTCTATAGATCAATAAATAGCTTGAGTGAAGCTAGATAGGCTGAATAGAGTGATTAAAGTCCATTGAATTTAGATAAGCTTGTACTCTCATTTCTTTTGGATATAGTGGAACATACCGTTGTAGAATACCGGATCCCCGGTTAGGAGCTAGAAGGAGGACTGACGCTCAAGGAAAAACTTCTATAAATCGATTTTGCACTTTGCTCTTCTTTATCTTTTTAATTTGTGCATATTTATTTGTTTACTTTTGCTACAAATCTTACTGGAGACTAGTCAGAGAGTAACTGAGAACTAATTTTCTTTTTATATATATATTTGATTAACTCTTTTTGGACTTAATTGAACCTGAATTTATTTGAATCATAATTAGTATTAACAATATTTGTGATCAAGTTTGATTGTTTACAAGTGAGTTTATTAGCCATTGTCGTTTGATTAACTAAGTGGTGCGACTTTGGTTAATTTTTGAAAAACTCAATTTTTTTATCAATTAACCAATTCATCCCTCTCTTGATTACTCATTTAGGACCAACAAAACATGATTTGACTGGAATCATTTATGGATTGAAATGAAGTTGGTTTTGGTGGATTATAATGTAATAATTTAGAGAAAAATAGTCTCTTGTGTAAAGAATAGAGAAATTGTTAATTTTAGGCTATAATTGGCTCAACTAGTGATTTAGGGAGCTTTGTTTCAAAAGTTAGATTGTGAGCTGTTTTAGACCATGATAAAAGAGAATTAATGATTTGAGAATAATTCATAAGAAGGAGAAAGTGTTTTAAGCATATGACATACTATGTAGAAATGTGGAGCATGATGCGTAATTGTGAAAATAGTAAAACTGGATACTAAATTGTTTGTGAATTGTTGTTATAAGGGAATTTGATTATCTACTATTGAAAATAAATTTTATGAAATCAGTAGTAAGATTGTTAGTAATATGATAAGTGATGATGGTATGATGATAAACTATTGTATAATTAGACAGTTGGTGATATGATAATTTTATGTGAAGATTTGCATATTATGATGCTAATGACTAATGAGATATGGTGTAAATGACTTGTGGTTTGCTAGAAATTCTTAAATGATTCATGGAATTAGTAATAAATTAATTACATGTGCAAATTATTAAAGGAATTATGAGGGTTGGGTGAATTTTAATGATGATTGGTGGTTTGGAATTGATTATTGATGAAAATTTGTTAAATGTGTGTATTTATGCCTATGTCATGTTTAGTGTTTAAGGGGAGAGGTAGAGCTTTCAAATCTAAAAATTTGGTTAAATATAATAAATTTGATGTTTAGATGATAATTATGAAATTACAAATGATGAGGATCAGATAGTATCAACATTAAAGCCGATCAAGTTCAAGTTCAACAATACTTTCCAATGAATTGGAGGTTTGTTGACTGGAGTTATAATGATTAAAATATGAGAGAAGCAAACAAAGCAAGCCTATAAAATAGTTTGAGACATGAGAGATTGAAGAATTTAAGTTGTTGAGCTGTTAGAAGAAGTACACAATCGGCTTAGAATTGGAGAATCACCAGCTTGATGTTTGTTGTTGTACGTCGCTAAAGGCCACTGGCCTTCAATGCAACACCGCCGACATAAACTCCTCCACTGTCAGCCTTCTTGTCTCGTAATTTTATTTCTTTTTCTTGTTTTAATTGTAGGCCACCAGCCTTCTTTGGACACTAGCTTTATTTTGTTTTATGTGTTTAGTTTTCCTTTGTATTAGTTTATATAAACCAATGGGTTGTAAATATTTGAGATAACTTTTGATGAATACAAATGGAGAAAGTTTTTCTTGAGTTCTGGAAAGAACTTGTTATTGAACTTATTGCGAATTTTCCTGTGGCGTCTTCACCTATACTAAGGTTCTTGCTTCATAATAAGCAATGGGTCACAGTTTTTCATCAAGTTTCTTAGAACGATCCAGGGTTATTTTCCAATTTCGATTACAGGTTTCATCACAGGTTGGTGGGGTTCGTATCATTTTGTATTAAGCTAAGGAAGGTTTGGTTTTTTAATCAGACTAATATCAATTGAGTGAATACAAATTCTCTACAAGTTTTCTCATTTGAGAGCTTTTGTTTTGGTTCTTGTGACAAGAACTAAATCCTTGATAACTTTGGTTCTAATTAACATGTTTAATTAGGGTCAAGTTTGTTTGTAATAATCGTGCTTTTCAATCGATAGGTTTAGCTGGGGTTAGGTTCTGATTGCTTCTTTTGATAACTTCGGTTTCATTGAATTGCGGTCAAGTTACTGTTTACCATTTCAAGATGATCTAGGGTTCGAATTTCCATCAACAATTGTTGAGTCTTAGGTTTTTCAATACATAAGGTCTGCTTATCGCATCAACAAACTAATAGGAAAGGTATGTTGATGAATAGGTATGAACAAGGAGTATAAATTGCTAATTAGTGTAAAATTGAGAATTTTGATGGAAAACCCTTATTAATTTTAGTATATTAAGACCTAAAATGAAATTAGAAATGGTAGATAATAACGTAAAGTGTGGGAGAAAAAATATCCTTTTAGGAAAGAAATGAAAGGAATATCAATTTAGGCTATAATTAACTTATATGTCAAATTGGGAAGTTTAAAATGTGGTGAATTGTTTAGGGTTACCTTACTTTATATTAATGAGAAATTAATACTTCTTCATAAAATGGTTTTAGGAAAAATTGAATAGGTATGAGACATACTTGGTAAGAATATGGAATACATGGACAATCGTGATAATTATGTGCCTTAAAAACTAGTAGCCAATGAGTTATAAAATAAAAAGAACCCGGATAGCTAAAAATAGATATGAAATCGGTGACATGACGTTAAAAGTGCTTAAGTGGTGATGTATTGACATTTAATTGGATTATAGGTAAGTGAACACTTGATTATAGAAACAGGCACCTAGAAGTGCTTATTTAGTTATAAACTTGATGAAATAATTATGAAAAGCTTGTTGGAAATTTTGAGGGATTGTATATTCTACATGGTGGAGAAATTTAAAAATACATATTGAGATCCTAGTTGTATATATCATGTATATGTGAGTCTATAGTCACAAGTAAGATGTTATGACAATAAATTAATGACTTAAGATATATTTTAGAGATGTGCAATTTAGAAAATATCGGTGGATATAAATATTTAGAATTAGTATTACTATGAATTTAGGGCCAAGTTACCTAATTTTCCTCTTAATAAGTATAATGAAGGAACTAAATACCAAGGGAGGTACTTAGGATTTTAGAAAGGGATATAACAAGAAATCCTCACCATAAACACATTAGGGACATTAATATTTGATATGGTAACTTTAGCTAAATAGATGATGGAAAAATGGGAAATAAAATTTGTTTAGGACATAAAGGTTCAATATGCAAATAATTGCTTTAATGACGAACTCTTAGTTGATGAAGAGTTGGTTATCCAAAGTAATGAGACCATTAATGAGTTAGTAAACCTAAATCTCTACCCACCTTGAACCCAAATAATTAAATTAGAAAACTCGACACTTAAGCAAATGGCATAGCAACCTAGGCAATGATAATTATCAATAACTAGACTCAATGTTCACAAATGAATTAAATCTTCAATTAAGATGCATAGTGCGTGGACCTAAAACCTTGTAATTCAAGGATAAAAATGAATAAGCATTATGATTAATTTATATAAACATTGTTCTAACACGAGTATTTAAACCATGGACAATTAATATTCATCGAGTGTCGAAAGAAGGAAAGATATCAAAACAATCATAGGTGTAGGCACAAGAGAAGCTAATTTGGAAACTTTAACATTTCAAATTTATAATAAAAATCTCAAATGAGAAGAGTTTATTACAAGTGAAAACACAAAATTAGAATGAATAAACCTAAACGTTTATGTCCTATTTATACTAAACATGGATAAGTTAAAACCATACACTTTGAATGGTTATAATTGCAATTAATTAAAACATTCAATGACTGGTGACTATTAAAGGTTTACTAATTTTAGAGATGACTTTTCAACACTCTCCATCATCACTACATTTAGACTGTAATATTCATTCTTGAAACCAAACCAAGTAATTTTCGAAATCTTTCTATATCGGCATTATTGAGACCTTTGTGAAAATATCGATAGCTGACCTTTTTCTTTAGTTGTATCATCTTAACTTCTCCTATTAACAATTTTTCTCTTATAAAGTGATAATGCACCTCTACATGCTTGGTCCGTGCATTAAAAACTAGATTCTCAACTAAATGATAGCGAACTGATTATCGCAATATAATGGTATTGGATAAGCTATTGCTTGATGTAAATCCTCCATTAATTACTTTAACCAGGTGCTCTCTTGTGATGCCATTGTTCCTACACGATACTCTACCTTATTGTAGAAAGTTATACTGTTGGTTGTTTTTACTACACCAAGTAACAATTCCAAAACCCAGACTAAACACATATCCTATAGTTGATCTTTGAGTGTCATAATCACCTACATATTAGCATCACAACATCCCTCTAATTTACATTCTACTCTACTTCTATAGAATATACCAAGATCAAGGGTTCCTTTGATATATTTATGAATTCTTCAAACTGCTTCTGAATAAGGCTTTCCTAAAGTTTGCATAAATCGACTAACTACTCCAACTACAAATGCAATATCTCATCTTGTAAGAGTCAAATATATCAAACTACTAACTATCTGCTATACATCTTTGAATCTTCTAAATCCTTCCCTTTTGACATGCTTAACTTAGAGTTTACCTCTATTGGAAGTGCAAGAGGATTGCAATCAATCATTCCATAATTTCAAGGAAGGTTCGCTGCATATTTTTCTTGACATAAGAATAGTCCTTCCCATTTTTAATCCAAGAAAGTGATTCAATTCTCCAAGTTCCTTCATTTGGGAGCGAACTGATAGTTTTCTTTGATTTACTGAATTTACATTACATTATCTCCAGTGATAATAAGGTCATCCACATGAACAAGAATAATTGTTAATTTCCCTATTTCACAAATAAACTACAATCCACTCGTGTGACTAATGACCATTATAAATGAGAAACTCTGCAAATTTTTCATACCATGCTCTAGGAGCTTGTTTCAATCCATACAATGTTTTCTTCAACTTGCAAACATACTCGAGATAATGCAGATTCTCAAGTCCTTTAGGTTTCTCCATGTACACATCACAATCAAGTTCTATTTTTTCACATCCATTTACCATAAGTTCTAGGACTTACTTACGACAATGCCAACAAAACATGAACTGTTGCAATCTTTGCCACTAAACTAAATGTTCATCATAATCCAATCCATACTGTTGTGAGAAACCTCATGCCACAGTCGAGCTTTATATGTCTCAACTAATCCATCTAGACGAATTTTGATTTTGTATACCCATTTACATGATATGGGTTTCACATCCTTTGGCTTTGAAAATGCCTCTTCAAAAGATATTGACTAATGCAACATTGGCATACTTTGGATTTGACTTTTTTAGTCTACTTAATCTCCCTTATTGCGGTGTTAATGCCTCTACAATAGATTGATCTTCCAATGTCCTCAATACTAGCTGATTCCCTGACTTACTCATTGATAAGTACTAGTTTTCCAAGGTTTTTCTTGCGATGAAGACTTTGTTATACTTTTGGAACATTGTTGAAATTCTCCTTACTTACTTTTGAACTTTTCTTGTAATTGTTCATCTATTCCTTTAAAGTAAGGAAGTACAACATATTCTAGTATCCACCATGATGATGCTTCATCAAACACAGCATTTCTCAAGACATGACATTTTCCAATTGTAGGATCATAACACCGTTACCCTTTTCTACTTTCATCATATCCCACAAAGATACTTCTTATTGCTTTCTTGTCAAATTTGCTACGTAGATGATCAGGTACAAATACATAGCACACAAAGCCAAACAATTTGAAGTAGCTCACTATATACATAGCACACAAAGCCAAACAATTTGAAGTAGCTCACTATGGGTTTCATGTTCCATAGCTTTCCAAATGGAGACATAAATTCCATCTTCGGTTCAGGAAGTCTATTAATTATGTGAGCTGCTGTTCCCATACATTCAGCCCAAAATCTTGCAAGAACATTTTTATCATGCATCATACTTCAACATACTTCTGCTAAGTGTTTGTTTTTTCTTTCTGCAACACCATTTTGTTGTGGTGTATTTGGATAAGTCAGCTGCCATCAAATTTTTCACTGAAAAAGATATTTTGAAAATTCATTAGATGTGTATTCTCCCCCATTATCAATACAAAGGAACTAAATCTTTTTCCAATTTCACTTTCAACCATAAACTTGAATTCTTTGAATTTGTTTAGCATTTCAATTTTTTCTTTCATAAAGTATACCCAAACATATCTTGAATAATCATCAATGAATGTTACCATGTAATGCATACCTCTGACTAAAGACTACTTTACCTTCCTAAAGACATCTAAGTGAATCAACTCTAGTGGTGCCTTAGATCTAAATAAGGAATCCTCAAAGGGTAATTGATGTGCCTTTTTGTATTGACATCCAACGAATATTGTATCAACGCGAACATCAAGATTAGGAAGTCCCCTCAATGAAGAGTTGGCATCATCATCTTTAACTTATAATAATTTACATGTCCAAGACGTGCATGCCATAAATCAATTGTTTCATCATTCCTAGTCTTTTCCACATATGTCTTCTCTGCTAACATGATATACATAGAATCTACCTTTTGTCCCTCTATAATTGGTGTGTCAGCTATTTTGACTTATTGATAGACTTTGACATCTTTTGGGCCAAAGATAACAAAATTGCCTGAATCAGTTAATTATGATACTGACAAAAGGTTCTTTTTCATTCCAAATACTTGATAGACATTTATAACTACATTTGCTTTTTATTTACGCATGACTCAATCATGATATCACCAATATGAGTAATTGGCAATCGTAAGTTATTAGCATCACAACTACTCGCTTGCTTTTGTATTTTGATACATTGCAAAGCTTGTCTTTAAAGCATTAGAGGCTTACTCTTCTAATTCCTCTATTATGGTAGTTTTAAGGTTAGATACTTCCACAATTTCTGAATTCAAAAAGTCTTCACATTGCATTATTTCTAAATCCATAAACAATGCTTCTACATCCCATTCAGGTTCTACTTGGTGATGGTTGCACACTGTTACTACATTACTTTCAACTTGCTTCTTCTTGGACCAACGATCTCTTGCAAAGTCTCCTACTTTGCCACAATTGAAGCACTCACCATTTTGACGTCTAAAGCTTTTAGACCACTTATTATCTTGGTGTTGCTTCTACTGACGTCTCCCAAATTTGGTGTTTCCTTGTATCTTTCCATTACTTTAACATTAGATTGACTTCTTCTCCTATTAGTGAAGAGTGCCACGTCTTCAGTTTTTAAGGAGTCTCTAGCCATTTATCTGGCTAGAGTTTCTTGACTGGCTATCAGATTCTCTATTTCTTTATTGAAGGTTGTGTGGGTAACTTGAATCGTGGCAAATCCTCTTATTAGGTCGTAGACATGTATGATGATTCGATGCTTTATTATACCATTTGGTTTCTTATCTAATCGGAATTTTCTACATAAAACTTTACTTAATAAAGTATTGATAATTATCATTTTCGTTGTGAGATTGAATTAGTTCATTTCTCTAAAACTAAAGTCGTGTATCATTCTTCTTTGAAATCGAAAGCAAAAGAATCAAGTCCTTAGGTGTGGTGGTTTCCCTAATGTGCTCCATCATCTATTTTCAATATAGTCTTAATTGTAATAACATGCCTTTTAACTTTAATCTTCATTTTTAAGATTAGAGATCTCCTTTTGGTGGTGATGTTGTCTTAGTTCAACAGCAATGTCCTAAAGATCTTGACCATGCAAGTATGATTCCATGTGGGTCTTCCAAATGTTATAATTGTTACTATTTATTTTTTTATTACATCAACACTAATAGATTCTATCATCATGACTTGGTTTTAGCAGCCTCGCATTTCACCAAGTAAGCTTGGTTCCAATCCAATATGCTCAGAATTCAAAATGGTGCACAACCGAAATCTCTCGCGTACAATTGCTTTGTAAGTTAATGTTGCAAAAAAAAAGGACCCGCGATCAAGTAGCTTTGATACCACTTGTATCATAATCTAGAGCACAAGAGAAGCTAATTTGGAAACTTTAACATTTCAAATTCATAATAAAACTGTCAAATGAGAAGAGTTTATTACAACTGCAAACACAAAAGTGGAATGAATAAACCTAAAGAATTGGATTCCTATTTATAATAAGTTATAACCATACACTTTGAATGGTTATAATTGAAATTAATCAAAACCATTAATGACTAGTGACTAGTAAAATCTTACTAATTTTAGTGATGAATTTTCAATATGAGGTACACAGTAAATGTATGTGTAACGCCCTAAAATAAGGACATTACAACCGGCCACGTGTCCTTCTCTTTAAAAAGAACATGCAAAGGCTATAATTCTAATTTAAATAATCAATATATAAAACTTCAATACTTTCATAAGGATACCTTTTTAAGTTATCTCATGAAAACAAAATCTTCAAAGACAACAACTTGTTGGCATGAAACCAACTAACCAAATCTAAATATAACATAAAAGGAAAAACTCTTATAACAATCTTAAACATATAAACATAAAACTTCATTTTAGTCTTTCACAACAATCCTTAAATCCAAAGCATCTCTAAGAGTCTGCGGGTATCAAATCCACTAACATCCTCCCCATTATCTACAAATATGTCATATCCTGAAAGATCATAAACCACTTGATCTTTTTCTGTTCTTGAAAAATGAAAGGAATGAGCAAAAACCCAGTACGCTAAACTACATACAAATGCATATGCACACATAACATGTATAATCAATTGCAACTATTACTAATGCAACAAACACCATTTCTTATCTTATATTAGTTGGCAAGCAATACAATTCAGAACCATATGCATCTAGGTACAAATCTAGAGTAACTCATGACTCCATAAAAACAAACATATATATAATAGATAATTATATATATATATTGGTGTTGGGAGTCTCCCACACACCTATGACCATACTGCCAAAACCTAATCTACTATAATAATCTTCAGGTGCAACTCCACTCGGGATAACTCCACATAACGATCATCAAGTTGCCAGCATTAGTATCACACTCTGCGTGGTCTTTATTAACTGTAGCTAAGCACAAGCAACAAAATAATTAAATATGTCATATAGAATTAGGTCAATTTAGAATTCTAATCCTAACTCATATAGAACAAGTAATACTAAGCCTATAAACATAAATAGCAAAACAAGGTAAGGTCGCACCTAAATCAAATTCTAGAAATAGGACTCTAAATCAGCCAAATCTCTTTAGAAAACAAATTTCTAATTTCTCAAAACCTGATAATATGGATAGATCAAATTCAATAACATACACCATTGAATAAACCTAATTTCATATAACATCTAAAACCCAAATCTAAAAATAAACATAAATCTACACCTTTTTCTTTGATTGAGATACATAAATCCTTCAACAAACTCAATCTCCTCAACAGATTCTCTAAATCCTAGAACTCCATTCAACACCATATATTCTAGAAATCAATAACAACTCCTTTTATGATATTATAAAATCAAAAACATCAAAATACTTACCTAACTTGATCCAATTGCTTCTTAAACCATCAGATCTAGATCTCCAATAATAACTAAAGCCTTATCAAATTTTCTCCTTCAAAACAAAAGAAAAACCTTAAGAATCTATTAGATTTATGAAATTCTAAAAAAACAAGTAATCGGATTACCTGATCTAGACTACCAAATCCTCTTGCTGGCTATGAGCACTCAGAGAGAAAACTTTAGGTTTAAGGTAACTTTGACAAAGGAACAAAGAGATGAATATAAAGAAATTCATGCAACTTTTCAAATTCTGCAACATACGCCAGCAATACTTAAAACAAACGCCGGCGGTGTAGATTCAAGGCCGACGGTGTAAACGGCAAAGCTGGTAGTGTAGAAGCAGTGTAAAGCTTGGGTCATTTTTCTTCACGAGTACGCCACACATACGCTGGTGGCATAAACATCAAATTTGGCGACGTACTCAATTCTAGCCATTTTCCCCAAATCAACATCGGCCGTTACTGCCTAAGCCACAGCAACGTACATCGGCAGTAGATTCTATGCCACAATGTTGAAGCCGGTGTATAGTGTAAATTTTCCATCTTCTATTTAGATTTTTTACCATTTTGACCTCTTATTTTATATTACTTGACACTTATATCCTTCTTACAATTTATTTACTTGTATATTACATCTCTTCCCTCTTAAAAGAAACTTTCGTCCCCCGAAAGTTACCTGGATTATCGAAAAGTTCTAGATATTTAGTCTTCATTTCCTCTTCTAACTCCAAGTAGCTTCATGTTCCGACTGATTTATATACTGCACCTTTACATACTTGATCACTTTTCTCCTCAAAATCTTTTCTTTAGTGTCTACAATCTTCACTAGCTTTTCAATTGTAGATAGATGGCTGTACCTCCAACAATTCCAAAGCTACTATCTCATCAGGATCTTTAACACACTTTCTGAGCATTAATACATGGAATACATTGTGCACTCCTTCCAAGTTAGGCGTAAAGCAAGTCTATATGCCACATCACCTATCTTTTCCAAATCTCATATGGTCCCATTATCTAGGATTTAACTTGCCTCTTAATCCAAATCTAACAACCCCCTTAGTTGGTGATATTTTCAACAAAACATGCTCTCCCACTTGAAATTCCAAAGGTCTTCTTCACTTGGTAGCATAACTTTTTTGGTAACTTTGAGCACTTGTAACCTTTATCTGATTAACTTAACTTTATTAACAAAATCTTGCACTAATTCTAGTCCCAAAACCTGTTTGTCACCAACTTCATCCCAATGGATTGGTGATCTATACTTCCTACCATACAAAGCTTCATATGGAGGCATTCCAATTTATGCTTGATAGTTGTTGTTGTAAGTAAACTCCACCAATGGCAAGTGCTCATCCCAATTGCCTTTGAAATCCAATACACATGCCTTCAACATGTCTTCCAGAATTTGAATAGTCCTCTCAGATTGTCTATCTGTCTGAGCATGATAGGCTATGCTGAAAACAACTTTGGTGCCTAAAGCTTGATGTAAACTTTTCTAGAATCTTCCAACAAATCTTGTATCCCTATCTGACATAATGGTTACCGGTATTCCATGTAACCTTTCCATCTCTTTGATGTAACTTTGCTAATCTTTCCATATACCAGTTTTGATCGGTATAAAGTGAGTTACTTTGCTAATCTTTCGATGTAGCCATTATTCAAAGAATGGTTGTCTTGTTGGAGAGAGCTTTTCCCAATCCTAGAACGACAATAGAGTTAATATATAGATTTGAGAGATTGGTGATTCAGAGGGGAGGAGAACTAGAGATAGACAATCTTGCATTTATAGTGCCCTCTAGATCAGTAAGGCCAAATCCACCTGACTTCAAGGTATAGATATTGATTAGAGAGGAAAGAATATGCTCATGATGTTAGGTATGATCATATTGAGGTTAGGGAAAATACAGCTTATAATGATGATTGGATGCTAGCACATGTTATCAGGTGCAATATTCCTAGAGATGTCTTGATGGATAGATACCCCTCATTCCTGAGGTGAGGGTAAATTTTAGTACTTTCCATCTTCATGTTAGAAGAATGCATGAGTCGGTCAAAGCTACAGTCCACAAGAGTAGTGTAACAACAGCCATGTTAGATGAAAAAGAAAGAAGAATAAAGAGAATAAAATTTGAAAGATATATTTCAAATTATAATTATGGAAAGTAGATTGGAACTCCACATGGATGGTGGATTGTAGATGACAAGCCTCTACTATTTCCAAAGGTGAACAAAGGACTACCATTAAAGGTATCGGATGAGAGATACATATTTGACTTTAGCACCACCTGGGAATAAAGCTATGGAGATAGATAGTAGTGATAGCGATTCTGATGATGAGGACAAGTATCCTCAGTTAGGTCCCAGGGACAACGGCAAGGGATGGCTATACCCCAGCCCTTAGATGCATGATGATGATTTATGTTTTGATGTGTTATTTTGATAACTCATGATGATGTGTATATAATGGACTATACCAGGTAGGATGATGATCACTTAACCTTTGATGACACTAGCAGTAGATGATAGGAAATAAAATTAGTGCCAATTTTGTTATGTACATATAGCACTAACTATGGAAGCTTATGTATGTTTTTGGATACATAGATATATGAATATATATATACATATATATATGCATGCCTATAATTACTTTGAGTAAAAATGAGTTATGATGAGTAAGATTTAACTTAATTAACATGTTTGATGCCAATAGAATGCCAAATGGAAGAGGAAGGAGTAGAAATGCAAGGATATTTGAAAATCCACCAGAAAAATGTACCGCACCATCCCAAAACCACTAAAGAACATTTTGCAAACATTCCAGCAACAAAATGCATTAATACTACAAGCTTTGCAAAATGTGCAAGGACATGCAGCCCCACCAGTTGAGGCATCAGCAAGGCCTCCAGCACCTTCCAAGAGAAATGTAGGACATGCTACACCAGTCCAATTTTAAGCAAATAGACCATGGATCATAATGATCAGTTGAATCTACTGTCAAGGTGTAAGGACAAACCCAACATGAATAAGGACTACACCACCACCACTATTATGTCCTCAAAGAAACTCGTTACCTCAATTCATAAAATGTAATAGGTATTTTGAAGGATTACCAAGAAAGCCAAAAGAAGCTAGGGACTAGCTAGCTTAGATTGAGCAATCTTTAGAGGTATTTCAGGTACCAGAAGCTTTGAGGATCCGTATGGATCTTATTTGCTAAGGTTGAGGATAAGAATATGGTGGGACTCTAAGCAAGTGGATTGGCACAACCTATCACCTAGGAAGTATTTAGAAGGAATTTTTTAAAGTAATATTTCCCAAGCAGTCTAAAGGCGAAGTATAGTACTAACCTAATGAACCTGATAAAGGGCAGTAAATCATTGATGAATATGAACGTAAATTCAATCGGTTATTGTAGTTTGCTTCAGATGCTTATTAAGACAACGATGAGCTACAAAGGTAACTTTCGTGTCCGGATTAGAACCCAATTTTCATAGGAGACTTGCTGAGTTTAAGATTACTGATTATGCGGCTATGATAGAAAAAGCTCGAATTATTGAACGTGCAAAGAAATATGAGGTTGAAAGGTATTTGAAAAGGGGACAGACTTTTCGAAAAAGAATATATGATAATTCTGTGGAAAATTATGTACCTAAGAAGATTAAGTTTTTCAAACCCTCGGTATGAACAAAGGAAGAACTGCTAGAAAGAACAATGTCACATGCTGGAAATGCAAGGGCTCTCATTATTTAAGACAATGCCACAATTGTAGCACAAGTGTTACTACTGTGGTGAAAGTGGACACATGGCAAATACATGTCCAAAAAGGAAAAGTGCAACTTGTTTTGTCTGTAAGAAAGTCAGTCATATATCGACCAACTATCTACAGAGAATTAACACTGCAGCTGGTCCTTCACAGTCTAAAGGAGCAATTAGACTAACGGGTTAGAAAAATGGAAATACCAATATCAGCAAAGCTACCAATGCAGCTAGTCTTTGCTATGCATGGGATTCCAATTGATGATGTGGAGATAAAGGAGGAAGATGAAGGAAACATATGGGAAGAAGCGAAGCTCGATGAATATAGTCTCATTGCAAGTATGTGGTTACATATACGCTTATTTAAAGTTATAGTATAAAGCAAACACGATAGATGCACAGTAAATACCCTTATGAACTAGAAATAATATGTAATTAATAAATGATAAATAGGAACAATCCAAGTGAAAGGTCAAACTACGTATGCCTTGTTTGACATGGGAGAAATGTATTCTTTTGTAAATGTTGAATTAGCAAGACAAGTAGGCTACCAAATGAGACCATGAGTAAGAAGTTAGGAGTTACTACACCAACAAGAGACTTGGTGATAACACGAAAGATGATAAGAAGATGTCCATTAAAGATTGGGGATCAGGATCATTTGTTGATCTAATCTTGATAGATATACAAAAATATGATGTCATTCTAGGTATAACATGGCTGGCAACTGTAAAAGCAAAAGCTGACTATTGTTTCAAAATGATATCTTTTATTAACAACCAAGGAGAAAGAAAGGAGTACACAGGTGAGACACTTGAAGAACTCGAAGGCAAGATAATAGCAATTGAGGTAGAACATGAAGAGAATATGGAGTTAAACAGATGTGGTCTTGGAGCTACAGAAGGTGAATCAAAAGAATAAGATAATCATACTATAAGAACAATATGTGAATATTCTTATGTATTTCTAGATGAATTACCTAATTACCCCGACATAGAGAAGTATAATTCTCTATTGTCTTGATACCTGGAATTGAACCAGTATCGAAAGCTCCATGTCTAATGGCACCCATGGAGTTGATAGAATTAAAGGTGCAACTGCAAGAATTGATAGATTGAGGATATATTAGACCAAGTGTTTCACCTTGGGGAAAACCGGTGTTATTTGCTAAGAAGAAATATGGTTCAATGAGACTCTATATTGATTATAGGAATTAAACGGAGTTACTATCAAGAATAAATATCCTTCACCAAGAATTTATGACTTCTTTGATCAATTGCGAGGAGCAAAGGTATTTTCTCAAATTGATTTAAAGTTGAGATATCATCAAATCTGAATAAATGTGAAGGATGTACCAAAGACTGCATTCAGAAATAGGTATGGTCATTACGGATTTTTTATCATGCCATTTGGATTAACAAATACACCTATAGTTTTTATGGACTTGATGAACCAAATTTTCTGACCCTAGCTAGATATTTGTGTGATTATATTCATAAATGATATCTTGGTATATTCATCTACTGAAGAGAAACATGAAGAACACTTGAGGAGTGTTTTGCAAATACTAAAAGATAATAAGTTATATGCTAAATTGTCTAAATAGTGTGAATTTTGGCTAAAAATATAGCATTTCTTGGACATATTGTCTCCAGTGAAGGAATATTTGTAGATCCTACGAAGGTTAAAGCTATTGTGGAATGGAAAAGACCAGAAACAATTACAGAAGTAAGAAATTTCTTGGGATTAGTAAGATACTATAGAAAATTTGTACAAGATTTCTCAAAGATTGTGAGACCACTCATGCAATTAACGAAGAAGAATGAGAAATTCGAATGGAATGGTAAATGAAAACAGAGTTTCCAAGAATTGAAGAAAAGACTAGTATCAGTACCAATATTGGTTTTGCGAAATGAAAAGGACCCATATGTTGTATACCTTGTTACATCCAAGAATGGTTTAGGATATGTGTTGATGCAAAATGGGAGAGTAATAGCATATACTTCTAGATAGTTAAAACCACATGAGATGAATTACCCCACTCATGATTTGGAATTAGTTGCTATTGTCTTTGCACTCAAGATTTAACATCATTACTTGTATGGAAAAAAATGCAAAATATATATGGATCATAAGAGTTTGAAGTATATATTTACACAAAAAGTTGAACATGAAGCAATGGAGATGGTTGGAATTGATTAAAGATTATGATTTAACCATCAATTATCATCATAGCAAAGTGAATGTTGTAGCTGATGCATTAAGTCAACAAAATTATGGGGAAGTAGCCTCACTATTGACTGAGCAGAAGGAACTCATTAGGGAATTTGAAAGGATGAATTTGGAGTTCTCAATGAAAGGTTTAAAAGCTAAACTTGGAAACTTGATCTTGGAACCTACTTTACTACAAGGAATTAAGGAAGCTCAGAAGGAAGATACTGAATTCCAGAGATTAAGCAAGGGGTATCACAAGGTAAATATAAGGATTTCCATATGGATGATGAAGGAGTGTTGAGAATGAACAAAAGACTATGTGTGCCACACAATGCAAGCTTGAGGAAGGAATTAATTCATGAGGCACGTTATTTTGGATATTATGTACATCTAGGAGAAACAAAAACGTATCAAGAGTTTAAAAGTGCATATTGGTGGAATGGAATGAAAAAGGATGTTGCCGAGTTTGTGGCCAAATGTGATGTATGTCAAAGGTTAAAAGCTAAATACCAAAGACCCGGTAGATTGTTGAAACCGTTGCCAATTCCAGATGGAAATGGATCAAATTTCCATGGATTTTGTATGTTCACTACCTAAAACAAATGTAGGATATGATGTTGTTTGGGTCATTATGGATAGACTTACAAAATCAACTCATTTCTTGTCAATTAATATGACATATTCATTGGGAAAGTTAGTATGAATATACTTAAAGGAAATCTTAAGATTACATAGTCTACCTGCTAGTATAGTGTCAGATCGAGATCCACGATTTGTATCCAAATTTTGGCAAAGATTGCAAAAAGTCTTGGAAACACAAATAAAGTTTAGTACAACATATCATCCTCAAACTGATGGACAAATAGAAAGGACTATTTAGACACTAGAAGACATGTTGAGATCATGTATCCCAGAATTCAAAAGAAATTGTGATCAACACTTAACATTGGTGGACTTCGCATACAACAATAGTTATCACTCAAGTATTAGAATGCCACCATATGAAGCATTGTACGGTAGGAAGTTTCGATCACCATTGTTTTAGGATAACTTAGAAAAAGTAATGGTTGGACCTAAATTGGTACAAGAGACAATTGATAAGGTCGTTGTGATAAAGCAAAAAATGAAAGAAGCCTAAGACAAGAAAAAGAGTTGGATAGATTTGAAAAGAAGGGAAGTAGAATTTACTGAAGGAGATCATGTTTATCTTATGATAAGTGTAATCAAAAGTCTTCATAATGGACAGACAAAAGGAAAATTAAGTCTCAGATATATTGGACCATTTGAGATATTGGAACGAGTTGGAAATCTGGCATATCATTTGGCATTGCCACCAAATTTATCTAGTATACATAATGTTTTTCATGTATCAATACTAAGAAAATATGTACTAGATTTAGATAAAGTAGTTGAGTTGGGACCAATTGATCTAAAGGAGAATTTAACATATGAAAAACATCTTGCTCGAATATTGGATAGTAAAGTGCAAAATCTAAGAAATAAAGTGATCTGTTATGTCATAGTGTTATGGGATACTCACACCAAAGAGATGACATGGGAACTAGAAGATGAGATCAAGAAAGGCTATCCTCATCTTTTTGAGAAATCAGGCATGCAAACAAGCTTTGAGGACAAAGCTTATTTTAAGGGGGGAGAATGTAAACCTCGAGAATTTTTCATGACAATAAAAATAAATAGAAATAGAAGCATAGAAATTAGAAAGTTAATGTAGGACTTCAACAAAGACTCTAGAATAAAACTACGAGTAGTTATGAACTTATATATAACTTCAAACCCTAAAACAAAGTTTTCTAGATAATAACAGATGCCAAAGATAAGATTTCGTAGCTGGTATCGAAAACTAAAAATAAAAATAATTAAGATAAGATTTCAAGTTTATTAGGAAGTAAATAAGCAATAAAGCTTATAGTTAGAAAATGATAAATCGTTAGGGTTATAAATACACAATAAAAACAAAAATAGATTCATAACTAGCGATCTAGACTTCAAATAAATACTTGGATCACATCATTGTTTTAATTAGTGAGTTCTAAAACTTTTAGAGACCGAAACCAAAATTGTCTATATTAAGCTTGTAAAACCCTAATCGCATGAGATAAAACCCTAAAAAAATTAATCGTGTAAACTTTAAACTCAAATTGGAATCCAAAGATAATATAAAAAATTTGTAGAAGCTTTAAATGAATTTTTGGAGATAGAACTCTTAAATAACTAATGTAAATATACTCATTTAACTTCATAAACTATCCTAAAATTAAGATATTAATTAATTAAATAATATTATATTAATATATATACAAATTCGGTGCAAATGCTATATAATATATAGCTCAAATCTCCTCAAATTTGCAGTAGTAAAAAACTGCAAATGAAGGAGTCAAATTATGTAGCAAAAGCTAAGGAAAATGGGTAGATTAAGCCAATCATAATTATCCAACTAAACCCTCAATTAATGTAGCAAAATCATGTAAATGCCAGTTGAGTTCGGTGGAGAAAATTGCTCCATTTTTTGTTGAGATATCCTTAGAACCAGCTGCCCTCATTTGTCTATAAAAGTTCATATTAATTAGCAACAAAACAAAGCAATTATACCACACCAAAGGCAGTCTAAAACAGAAACAAAAACATACAAAAAAACTAGTAAACATAGCCATTAAAACAACTCTAACAAGACAATACAAGCTAAGGAAACCAACAAGCAAGGTAAGTAAAATTTGTTTTAAAGTTAGTTTATGAGATAGACATTAGTTTAAGTAATATTCTTATCAACTTAGGTTCTTATCAAGCTTAGGGAAAAGGTTAAGCAACTCCATACTAACTCAAACAAGGTAATATCCTACTCTAAAACCCTATTTATACATTATGTTATGTATAGAAACTAGGAAATCATATGGTATGATGATTATAAGATGTTATATGATATGATATATCGCAAAAAATAGTTGTGGATAATGGAAAAACACTTACAAGTAGCTTAAACCTCAGCATAATACATATATAATATAAGAAAAAAAAATTGAACTAAAGAAAAATGAGGAAGATGATGAACAGTGTCTACACAGGCCCTATGCCTATGGTATACATAGCCAAAGCTGGTGATGTATGTGGATAAGCCGACAGCCTTTGCGTCGAAGTGCACTGAAATAAAGATACGTAAATTTTTTTTTACGTAAAATGAACGAACGCCGGCAGCGTACATAGTAAAGTTGGCAACCTTGCGCCAATGTACATTGAATGAAAAGTTACGAATAATTTTACACAAACATTGGCATCTTAGAGTTTAATGCCTACACGTTAGATGCTGGCGTACGTGCAAATTCTCCCTGGACGAAATATGTTTCGTCCATAACAAATTATACATATTTATATAAAAAAAAATGGAAGAGAATGGAAGATAAAATTAATACATAAATAAATATAAACATTTTAAGATTAGTAACTTTAATAATTCTTTAGTATTAAACTTTAGTAACCATTATAAGTAGAAAACACTTTTATTATACTGAACGAAAAGATTAAAATATAATAATTACCCGATAATTATCTTATAAAGGTAAATATACAAGAATGAAAAACGTAAATAAGCTATAATTAATATGATTCCCATAAATAACAGATAATAACATAAAATAAGATCAAGAGAAATACGATGAAAATAAAGGATAGAAAATAAATATCATTTAGCATAAGGTGATCAAACCCAGAAACGATATAAAATAATAAAATATTTTATAAGTTTTTTTAATTATTATTTATCAGTAAATGATAATTGATACAAGACTATAAAAGATAAAACTAATTTTAGGGTACTTAGATAATCAATAGTATTTATTTATACAAATATAAATATATATCTAATTAGTAATTATTTATTCGTCCAATAGGTGATACTGATCTGTTAACGAATTTTCTCGAAGACTATTATGATTGATTAACATGAGCAGGTGAGTAACTCAGATCTATTGCATTGTTTATGCTTATAATTAGTGGCATATGTAATGCAAAGATAATAATACAATTGATGGGAAAAGCATGATGAGAATGATTTATGTTGTGAATTGCTTGCGATGCCAACACAAATTAATAAAAGTGATAATACAACTATTTGATGTTTTGAAATGATATATCATATGTTTATGTGTAATGTATGATCACCATAAGCCTGATTAAGAATTATTGGCTTTATAACAAAAATTATCACGCATTACAAGAACTTCATTATTACATATTCTAAAAAGCTAACAGCCTACTACGTATTAGTATTTCGGATCTTTGTTAATACTTGGTTTTTCTAAAATATTAGTTCTTCAAAGATTTTCTTTGTTCCGTCAGTTCCATGGGATTAAAGTGGCAATGAATGACGCCACCCGTAGTATCGCTTTGAATTCTAATACTTAGGGAGTTTCTAAAGGATGATGCAGGAAATGGTCTGTTAAATTACCTTTAAATTAAAGTGAAAATCCTAAACCGAGAAATCGTTGATTTTCCTGTGTACTTAGTCTCTCCTAGGCAAGTAAGTCATTAAGTAAATATCCTTTAACCCTAAAAAGAGGACGTAAATCTTTTACTTGTTTGGATTCTAGACAATCCAAGCTTGTATCTGTATATATGATTGCTTGTTGCATTACATATGATTTGTTAATAAACGTGTTTGGTGTATAATATATCTGGTTATTCATTGAGCTTGTGGTTTTGCTTAAACTCCTAAAGACCTTTCAGGTTGACACTCTGACTCTGGCTTGTTTCTTCCAGGAGCATGACTTTGGTAAGAATTTAGAAGCTGGAAGAATTTAAGATATTTGGGATAAGTGGTTTACTTTTATTTCCTAGTTACAAATTAGTGGGTATTTGTAATATCAATTTATGCATTTAGAGACATATAAAATAGGAATATGGTCTGTAATATTAAGTTACTCGAGACTGGTGATGACAGTTATTTTACTAATTTGTGGCTTATATATATTTGCTATTTCTTATCGGTGCAACTAAAAGATCCTGTTATTTAAAAATATGTTACCCTTAAAGGTATAACTTGTAATAGTATACATGTAAGGATTGTATATTACTACTAGGATACCCTCGGGGCATGACAGAGATCCTATATAAAGCTTATAAATAAACTATGCTCATTGATGGCAGGACATGAGGAAATGAACTAGATGAGACTACTTTTTTCTTTTTCTTTTTAGATAAGTTCTATAGGCTTATTAATCCCCTCCTCTTCGATGCGTGATTCGAGGAAGGTCCCCTTTTGTTCCCTCTTTGTTTGGTGAGAGTTACGAGTACTCCGATACTTGCTAATAATTTTAGGATAATGAAAACACTTTGCTTGTGGAATTAAATTAGTTACTTAACATATAGATAGTGCATTAGAATAGACACGTGTCACATGGGTGTGCGTGTTTGTTAACTGTACACTAGGTTTTGCTTCTTATTTTTAACATTTTAGGTACAAAAGATGACATTTATGTGGATTTCCGTTGCGATTCTTTGGTTTTTGGGTTTGTTTACTTAGAGGATTAAGAGTTACACATCGACTCACTGAGCTATCTTCATGAGATTTGGAAATACTTTATGTTTTATTAATATTTGATGGATGACTATAAATTTTAAGCCTCAACACACTTTTAATTTTATGGGCCTTAAACCAAATTTTTGTGATTTTTGGTTATGCCCAAGCGGGCTTTATCCTATATTATGTTTTCTTGAAAATTTTTATCAAATAGGTCAATTCTACAGGTTTTGAAATAACCCAAATCATGGAAAGCAGATGATGCTTTTCCTAAAATTTTTATAAAATCAATAACGAATTCTTAATTAAAATGTAATAAGCAGCACATTTAGCTTAATGGATATCTATCATGTATCACTTGAGCGATACATGTGGCTAAACTGTAACATTTTGCGAGATTAGGGTGTTAGAAAAGCATAATTTATAATTTTATAAGATCTATATGCCCTTAATCAATACTTTTAGGGGTGAAGTTGCATTTGTCCTTAACTAAAATTCGCAATCTAAACTCAACAACTTTTTTTTTTTGTCATGAGTGTCTATAAAACTATTCTCAAGTATAGCCTAAGCTCTTTCTTACTTTTTGAGATTATCCCAGTTGAATAGCACAAGTAACTTATCAAAACACTCAAGAAACAATTGATTTACTCAACATAATCATTAGTTCTACATTAATAAATCCAAAAAGTATCACCAAAGTTCCTTATACCCTCAATGCATCCTAAAGGTAGAAATGGGAACGTTTTCAACTTGATATTTAATTGATGTCTGCATACCTAAAATCTATCTAGAAGAAGCTTGAGCTTTGCTCATGATGCCAAATAAGTGGCTAAATCCCAACAATAGGTATTTATTCTTTAGTGTTACTACATTTCACTTTCGATACTTAACACATAATCTCGTATTGTTTTCTTTCTTTATCACAAAAGTATAAGGGCTTCTATGGTGATATATTGTGTCATATAAACCCTTCGCTTTAACAACTATTGCAACTGGCCTTTTAACTATTTCAATTTCACTGATGCCATCTAATAAGGAACTTTAGAATTAGGGGTAACCTTCAAAATAACTTCTATTGTAAATTTTGTTTTGCATTCTGGTAGCAAACCTTGTAAGTCCTTAGGGTATACCCTTGAAAAATCACACAATATTTGAATTTTCTTAAGTCAACTTCTATCATCATTAATACCATAACTACCAGTGGCTCATTTTTCATAATCCATAACATAGTTAAACTTATCATTGTTTAAGTTTTTACTTGGAAGATAAAGGTATCTTTTTTTAGGATGCAAAAGTATGCCTATAGTATCTTAAGAGCCAATTTAACCTAATATGTAGGCACCAAACTTTTGCAACTCCATCATTAGAAGATGATAACTATTTATCTCTTTGGTACCTCAATGCTTGCATTTTCACAAATAAATATCCAATAGCAAACCTCTCCTTATGGTGTGCTCACACCAAGCATGATGGTCTTAAGCAAGTGAAACTTAAAGTAGAATTGTTGCAACTTCTAGAACAATAATACCTTTCAATGTCATAGAAATGAGAACCTTAGAAAAGTGATTGCAACTTTCTTGATCGAATTGACAATATCCTAAGCTTAGTATATCAATCAATTGAGACTATTATCGAATTCTGGAAAGGTGAGAGACTGCTTTACCATTTGACATTATAAGATAAGATTACAATGTCTATGTCAGAGGCGTCTAAGCAATACATAGAAAATACACATGCTTCACTCTTTCCTTTTGTCTGAATTTACTATGCATACTTAGTCATGACAGTGTTGACTTCTAATTCACATTTTTCTTGTACTCCTATGCTTAATTACCTCTTTGTCTACACTCAAAGAAAAATATTGTTGGTAGTATTGGTGCTTTACACTCCCTATGGCTAGGACCCTCTTAATCATAAGACAAGCATGCTCCTGCAATCCATTTGCAACTTTTTACATCATAAGGACTAAAACACCCATTACACCTTTAGTCATTTATGGGCAAAGGAGTTTATTTTACATTGGCCTACTCACCATTCCCATCAGCCTCTAGTCAATTATGTTATCCCATCATAGGCCTCTTACTTTTTCTTAGCCTAAAATATCGTCTATTGCTCTCTTCTCAAAAAACACTTGTAATACAAAGTGCATGAAGTCTCTAATTGGTGTTACTATAACTGTTTGCTTCACTCACTACTCCAATATAAGTGTTGAACTCAAATGACCTCACTTTATGCTACAATCTTATGTCCAACCCTATAAAAAACTTTTGACACCTGAATTTTTCATTAGTTTTTAAGGTTGCAATTTAGCTTAACTTCATACTCTTCTACTCACCTGCTACCATGTCCAAATTGAAAAATTCAATCAGCATCTTATGTTACAAAATATTTATAAAGTATTTCCTAAAGTAAACAATTTTAAAGACTTACTAGGTGATTAGTGAACTTAGCCTTTATGCACTATTTAGCATATAGATGGCACAGATCATTTTTAAACCCATCATTTCACAAGCAATGATGTTTTCGTTTCTTCTATCTATTCCTCAACCTTAAGGGATCAATTTTTGTAAAAACATTGAATGTTCAACTTATCAAATAATTCTAGTTAATCGAAATATAAGGTTTGATGCTTTGTTTGATTTCAATGCCTGGAGTTTTATCTGGAATTGGGAGGGTCCTAAGAGAGTGCAATATTTCCTTTAGCTTTCTACTTAAGATGTCTTCTCACTAATTTGGAACGATGGAGAAGGAGATTAACTGATTGTTTTGTTTACCCTTTGTGTATAGCTAAAGACAAATCTATAATTCATGTGCTCCACCATTGTGTGGCAATAAAAAGTATCTAGTAGGGCCTCCTGCCAAGTGAACTATATGCATTTTTTTTTGTGTATCCTTTGATGTTTGGTTTGAGACTAATTTGAGTAATCATAATCAGCATTCTAGTAATTTTAAATGGTCTTATATTTTTTGGTGTAGGCTATTGGTATAATTGGAATCAAACGAATCACTTTGTTTTTATGAAGATTATTCAAATGGAGTTAATCATGCTAAGAAAGTGATTCACAATGTTGACTTATTCAATAAAGTGCAAATGGCAATTAAAATTTTATGTTACCAAAGAAGTTCGCCTAATTTGCTAGTGTGCTCCTCCACTTGGTTGGATTAAGGTTAATACAGATGGAGCTTACAATATCGCATCGAATTAGGCAACAACTGGTAGTCTGGTGAGGGATGTGGATGGCAATTGCTTGAAGGGTTTCTGTTATAATATTAGCCCAAGTTCTTCTTTAATGGCAGAATTATGTTTGGGGGGGAAGGAGGGCGAGGTGTGTGGGTGGAGGGGGATGGGTGTTAAAGGCCTGGCACTTTGTTAGCAAAGTGGATTTGATAGAGTTTGTTTAGAGGTTGATAATCTTTGTGTATCTATTAGGTTCTCTTAAAATAGTTTTTTATGATAACAAAAGTGTAAAAAGATTACTAATGAGTTTTTCAAGTGTGTATTTTTAAGATAAAAAGAAAGAACAAAAATAAACGGTATTAGGTTACCCATAAGGTTTTATTGAAGGTTCACTAAAAGTTTGACGGTAAACAACTTATCTAGAAGGTTCACTACAATTTTTTACAGCAACATAGTTACACGAAATTTTACTGTTCATCGGTTTAGTTTTTAGGAAATTTAGGGAACAATCTATCATTAGAAAGTTGGAGGTGGTAACTTTGTAGGTTTTAAATGTTAATCCTTGACTCATTATTTTTTTTAATTGATTTAAAACTGATTTTATCGCAGATTTGTTGTAAAATTAGGATCAACCTACCTATTAGTCCTAATTTATTTTTTTCCCTATTTTGATCGAGTGGAGACTCCATTTTTTTTAAATCAAAATTTCCTTTAATTCTTAGTTGAAGGTTCGTATTAAATGGTGTTAGGGTTTAATATAAACGAATAAAAAAAATTAAATCATAAATCAAAATCCAGGCTTAATGAATGAATATCCTACTACAACTTATCTATGGTCAATAATAGCAAATGTATTAAAATATGTAGGCATTCAACTAATTTAGTTAATACAGGTCACATACCATTCATAGAGAACTTATACGAAGTAAAAGAATTTACAAGATCTTGACTAACTAAGATTTGGAAAATAACATTATTTGCATGTCATTATTAAGTATTTTTCAGGAAGCAACAATATTTATAATAATCATTAATTTCACATCAAAACAATAATAATAGGACAAAAATAAAATTTTTACAAGTTTTAAGTCATCCATTAGGTGCCTATAGACATCATCACGGTTTCGAAACCGAGCCAAACCAGAACCGGAACCGTTTACCACAGTTTTGGTTTGGTTCCATGGAACCATCAGTTCTCGGTTCTGGTTTTGGAACCGTGGAACCGTGTTTTTAAAAAAAAATAAAAATAAAAATTAATTTTTAATAAAATAAATTTTTAAGTCAAAATAGTTATTGGATCTAACAGTATTAAATTATTTAACCAAAATTTTAAAAAATTTATTTAGAATGCACATTTATATGTATACAAACACATTCAATATCAATTATAGTTAGTATTATGATATTATAAAATACTCTAGAAGATACAAAGAAAATTACAATGTAAAAAATAATCTCACATTATTAAGAAAATGAAATTTGCTTTTAGGAAAAGTTTATTTAAACTAATTATGTATGATTTTAAGCTATGTTTATTTATGTTGTTGATAATAACATATTAAATGTTGTGAATAAGTAACAAATTTCACTATTTATATGAAATAATTTAAATATTAATAATTATATATTTAACATTATTTTTTCTTTTTTCTTTTTTTTTTTTTCTTTCAATGGAACTGTCGGTTCCATCGGTTCTAGGCCAAAGAACCGTCTAGGAACCGTAAAATTGGCCGTTCCATAGCCGATTTTAGAATCGATCAACCGGTCTGGTTCCGATTTTGAAACCGCCAATGACGTTTCCAGTTCAATTCCGGTTTAGAACCGAACTATGTCATGTCTAGGTGCCTATATTCCTAATATTCGGAATCAGACGTCATGTAGCTCTTTAATGAAAATTTTTAGAGTGTTAATTTATTTAAATTTATGAACTCTTTTACTTTAAGTTTATTAATTTTAATTTATTTTGAAAAAAATTGGTTCATCATATAATATGGATCCTAAAGTACTATTAATTTGAGTTTTATTAAGAAAAGATTTTTCTATGTGACAAAACAAATTGTAAAATTATATCGTCAAGCATAATGCATATGATGGGATAACAATAACTATAGTATCACTTATATCCAATACCGAAGTCAAATGACATATTTCATATATTTAATTATTATATACAAATTGTAGTTATCATGGTATAATCAAGATTTACATATCACATGAATTCAAGTTTTATTAAAATTGTGTTGTCACCTATCATATTAATACAAATAACAATATCCTAATTTTATGATTACATATGGATTATAACATGAATCATGATACAATTATATTACCTAAGTATGGAAACAAAACTAAATCAAATACATGCCTATTATCATTGCTAAAACAATTTTTAAATTTTTAAAATCATTTACGCAAAACACTGAAGTTACAATTGTTATTATGCGCATATGGCAATGTTATTACTACTTTGTCATCCACCCATTTGTTATATCTCTATTTTATGTATTTATTATTCTTCCTTTTTTATTTTACTTTTTATATTATTATTTTGTCATGATATCAGCATTATTGTTATTACTATTGTAACTATCATTACTATTATAAATATATATATTAAAAAAACTACTATAACCGTAAACATGGACATGTATATTATTATATTATCATATTATCTCTATATTATTCCTTTTCTCTTTTTCTTTTTATTAATATTAATAACCGTAAACACGGACATAAGATAAGTAACCCACTCTCACCAATATATATAACATGTAAAAAAAAAAGTCCAACATATCTCAACGAATATCAAGTTTTAACTATCATCATAATTCTCACACAAAATCATGCATCAGGACAAAATTCAAGATTTTACAAGTAGAGGTAATCAATAGAAACAAGATTTCTTCATGGTCAATAACCTAACCTATTTCTATACTTCACGCCTCATCTTATATAAAGCTGTGCAAACAGGCTATATGAGCAAAACCATCCCGTCTTATGCAAGCCACTCAACTCCACCCAGCATTATTATATGGATCAAAATTTTTAGCCCGACCCATCCTACGCGGGTTTGTAGGTTAAATGGATTGGCCACAAACGCACTAAAATTTTCTTTTTATTCAAAATATATATAAGAATTCAAATTTAAGTTTAAATTTTTAATAATTTAAATGTAAACTATATTCCTTTTTATCTAACCAATTACCTACATACTAATTCTAGATGGTGACTGTGTATGAAAAAAATTATAAACTTCTATTTTGAATTTTTTTATCTTAGCATAAAAGGATTTATTCTAGCTAATAGAAATTAGAATTCATTCCTTTTTTTTTTTTTGTAAATGGAATTATATATAATTTTTTTCCAGTAATTGAAGTGTGACTACAACACAAATGTTTGTGCCCCATCTTTATCTGACTAGCTAAGATTTTATGCTAAACACCTTTTCATAAATAGGTTTTGGTCTAGAAGTAATAACTGATATGTAATTGTGATACTTATTATTTTATTTCTTATTTATTTGATAATCCTCAAATTTGACTATTTATATATGAAAAAAAAAAAAAGTTAAGAATACTCAAAAAATATAACTCCTTAAATTACTTATTTGTCACTTAAAGAAATTTGGTAGAGTGTTTTAGAACTAGAAATCACTTATAAGCTTATTATTATATACATATATATAATTTCTTTTTCAAATTATATACATACGTGTCCGGAAACTAATAAAGGCATCCCAATTGCTCACAATGTCAAAACATGTGTCTCTCCATTGACCAAATACATTACTCTTGAATGGACAAGTTTCCAATTGCTCACACTTTTTTTTCATAAGATTTATATATTTTTTTCTTTTTTATATTTTTTAAGTGCGAGTTCACAGGTCATTTTGACCTGCACATTAAACAAGCTAAAATTTTTAGCTCAACCTACATTTTTTTGGGTTATGTAAACTGACCAACATAACTCACCCACATACAAAGCTCTAATCTTATAAAATGTTTTATCTAAATTGTCTATCAAGTGTCAATACGAGTTAAAGCTATCATGATCCAAGATCAACAAGATGCAACTACTCTGCTTCATATTCCTTTATCTATAATTCCATCAAACATAATCCTTCAATTCCCAATTCATATGCTAAGCATTATTATTCAATGTTCAACCAGTCTTCAAATATAAAATTCAAAAGACATCACTGTTAGTCTATAGAATATCCAAATCTAATGGTCCTCATTGTCCTTAGAATAGCTATCGTAAGTCTCACTTACATAATACAAGCTATAGCCCACGTAGTCGTCATAAATATCATTGCCTTTGATATCCTTAAAATGATTAGTGTCAAAGGGCGTGAGAAACAATTTCTACTATAGAAATTACTACAACAGTAACGCTCGGTCCATCGAGATTTAATGTCCCAAGGTTTGAAGTATCTATGACTCCGACAACACATACGTGACAAAAGTACGTATCAAGGCCAATGAAACCCACCATTCAAAACCAAACCAATGATGTAATTATATCTTTGTCGGTACCACTACTAAGAGAAGCCATCAATAGTATGTTCTATGATTCTATCATAACCTTCTATTGTACCTAAGGCTAAAACATTAATTTGTCACTTTATGGTTTCTCTCTAAAGTCCCAACTCGTTGCAACCGTGGTTCCACTGTATCAACAGTCCACTCAACGACAAATAGTGGTATTGAAACTGCAATTACAAGTTACATTATTTCAATTGTACTTCACCACACGCAAGGATACATATACCTAGTCAACGACGGCTACCTTTGGTACACATTGGAAAAACTCTAGCTAAGGCTGCAATCGACCCTAATCACTTGTGAATCGCTCAAACTTAGTTGGCAACTCAAGCTCATTTAGTAAATGAACTAAGTTTGAGCTCTGATTTGAGCTCATGAGCCTATATATGATTAGACTTATGATAAAACTCATGAATAGGCTCGTCAACAGGTACATTAGTAGGCTCATAAGTTTTATATTTGAAATATATTATATAAATATATAATTAAAAGAAAAACTAAACTTTTTTTTTTTACACAATATATGTGTGTGTGTATATTTTGCAATTCTTATCCATTATTTTTAGGTTTAAGAAAAATCAAAATATGAAAATTTTAAATTAAAAACAAATCAAGTTCGAATTCAAAATAAAATTTTTTATTTAAAAAAGCGAAGCTCGAGATTAAATTCCAAGCTCACAAAAACTCAACTTAACTCGAGTTACAAATAAAGCTTGTTTATTAAATAAGGCAAGCTTCAACTTACATTTTAAGCTTGATTGAAAACTCGACCTAAGCTCAAATTCAATCATTTTTAAACAAATTGAGCTTGAACCTTTAAAAGTTAGATCCTACTCATTTGTGGTCCAAACTCTTGCACAAGCAATAAAAAACAATTTTTGTAAGCCAAATGATTGTTACATTCTTTTACTATTCCTACACACAGTAACAAATAAACATGCATACTTATAAATACAATTGATTCTTTAAAAGTTTTTTTTTTTTTTTTTTTTGTATGGGAAATGTTATTTTACTTTCATTGTCTTCAATTAAATTAAGAAAATTAGAAAAATAAAAATAGACTACTTTCAACAGGAGTAAATGACACTTTTATACAAGAAACATTCTCAATAAGGGGAACATACATAACATGAGTTTTAGTTAGAAGTTCTTTTGAACAAGTATTATGACTAGAGCTGCCAATCAGCTGAATTTTTTATTTTTCAAGCGAAAGAATAATAAGAATTTTATTCAAAAGATTAAGCCCGAAGGATAAGAATTCTATTCAAACAATAAAAGACCAAATTAATGGGATTGGAGTTTATCAACCTGGAACCATAAGTCATCCCAACTTTGCCTTGAACAGACATCCTACAATTTCAACCATTAACTTGCCTAGAGATCAGAGGAAAGGATCAGCAACTAAAAAAGTTCCAAAAGAGAGAGATATCATTTAAAATAGCTTGAATTTCCTACGAGGACAAAAACAGCTTTGAATGTATCTCCAAGATGATCTTTGACTAGTTATGCTTTCTTGCTGTTAACAAACCTTCCCTAATAGCGAAAGCTTCGAGAACTTCACAATTATCAACCGGAACATTGATTGTTGTGACATGTAAATGACGTCCAAATAATTTTTTGCAAATGAGTGAGTTTGAGCTGTTTCCTTCTAGATATGTAAAAGTTTAAACTAATTTGAGATTAAAAGGTTTTAAACGAGCTGAGCTAGAACCATAATTAACTATATTCACTATAGATCTTTTGCTCGAATTACTCTTTACTACATCTCCTATCCTTTGACTATTATATTGTTTATATAAGAAAACATTCATGACTCATTTCAAGACATTGGAACCAAGATGAAGCTTGGAGTGAATTGAATCTGTACATCAAATGATACTTTCAAAAAAACACAAAGGAAAAGTTTTCTGAAAGTTAATAAAGAATTGAATACTCTACTTGCCGTGGGGTCTTGCGCTTTTGAACAAGAAGCGTTTCCTTTAAGCTCTATATCTTAACAAGATACCATGTCGATCTTACTTTTAACTTTTCTTTGCAGTAAATAGATAAAACAATCAAAAGATAGGGTAGATATCACCAGAAGCTTATAATATTTTATAGTAATTTCACCTGAGATCATAACATTTTAACTTGTTCTTTTTGAGTCATAATTTAGAAAAATTGGACAATTAAAATTACCATAAATACATGTTATAACGCAATGGATCTTTTGGATTTTAATCAAAATTTTCTTTTGTTAACACGTATTAATGATAATTTCGATTGACTCACTCCTTTAAACATTATGGCCTCAAATGAATCATTTGAAATGTTATAATCTTCGTTATAATTTACCCTAAAAAGACATCAAAATTAGTAAAATTTATCAAACCGTTTTTAGATTTTACGAAATATTTTTTCGACTTTCACTAACAATTACCAGAGTAATTTTGCGATCGCATAAAACACTGTGCCCGCAATAATAAATTATAGGGTAACGCAGTTTTAATACCTC
The DNA here is from genome assembly GCA_024138025.1 of Combretum micranthum. Lineage (NCBI taxonomy): Eukaryota > Viridiplantae > Streptophyta > Magnoliopsida > Myrtales > Combretaceae > Combretum > Combretum micranthum. The sequence continues at coordinate 1,457,829 of JAMXBD010000077.1, forward strand.
CTTTAGTATACAATGTTATATAATTTAGGATCGTTTCAAAATAGAAATATAGATATAGGTCACACCCTATATCCTATTCGGTGGAGCATATTCCAGATTAAAGATGAACCACTTCCTATAATATTACGCATGTACTACCATCCAACAGTTTCCAATGCCCCAGAAAATTCCAGTTCACAATCATAATGATATCGGATCTGTTTGGATGATCATTTTTTATTTGTATTTGTATCTTTTTTAAAATATATATATAAATATGTCTGATTTATATCCATATTTTATATATATTTGATCTTTTGATGAGAACTGTTAATTTTTTTTTTTAATTATATATATATTTATAAATAATTTGTTTAAAAAAAATGTCTGTATGCGGAGAAAGCCAAACAAACAAACCCGAAATCCGTGTAAAAAAGTATAATCATTCAATGGTATTGTGATTGATGTTCATGAATATACAACACCAAACAGAAGAGGATTCGTTGATAATTAAATGTGATTTATATCACAAGGTCAAGAACAGATACATATGATTCTTAACTGAAAATGACTGGATGTGGGCAGAATCATCCTCCTTCATCCGTTCGAATTTATCTTCAAGCGCACCCGAAATTGTGGGAGAAATCAATGTTTAATATAAATACATATGTTATATATATATTTGTTGTCAATTATTTTGTTCATGATATTAGAAAGTTATCTAGAAGATGCATTGTATATTGACTGGCATGTTGTGCATCACACGAGCATATTTCATGTCCGTATATTTCCCAACTGGAGAACGCACCACATCCATTTTAAGTGGAAGCAAAATGTTTCCCTGTTTGACTTTGATCGTTTAACAAAAATATCTTTACTATTTATGTGTCGGCATCAAAATGATTGTTAAGATCTTGCAAACCCATTTTGGACTATTATCGTTCTTCATATCGACCCCTAATTAGAATGGCAAGTTGGAAACTCGTGTTGAAGGATTTAGTAAATTACCATTATATATTATTATAGATATATATGAAAAAAATAAAAAATAGAAACGAGGAATGATCAGTTATAGTATAATTATATTTATTTATTTTTATGATTAAATCTTTTAGATCATGTATCAAGTTCAACTTTTAGGCTTCATATTCAATTATTTAAAATGAAATAATTTGTCTACCGGAAACAATTCAAATAATTCATTTAAAGCGCACGATATCGTGACCGTAGTGGGAAAGTAAGCCAAAAGTATAAGCACAAACAAGTTTCTTGGTAAAGTTTAGGCCATAATCGTTTAAATTCTGAAGAAAAAGAAAGAAAATACCCATTATTTTCAAGTGCTTGATATCATGTCATTGTTGGGGTGATTAAATCATTACCCTAAAAAATAAAATAAGTAAATGAAAAATAATAAAAAATCTAGAAGCGAACTTTGGTGGAAAAATATAGCATTTTCAGCCATATGACTATGACTATTAGCAAACTTTGGTAGATTTAGCCCAGCTGACACGACACGAGTGATGATTTCGACACCATCCGGCGCAATGGACCGTGACATTTTTTATTTCAATCCGGTTATCATAAAACGAACCTTCAAAGCATCTTCTCGAAGATTTACACACACACGCGTCTATATATATTGGTAGGAAATTATGTATAGGACATCCTTGATAGACATACGTACGCTTCGGTGTCAAATTAGAAATTGAACCAAATTTATCACTATCAGTTTTAGAACTAGCTAAAGAATCGCTGATTTTCTAGTTCTTAAGCTAGTTCCATCCGATTCCATTCAAAAAAATGATTATATAAAAAAATTATATTAAATAATAATTATTAATATTTATTCTATTTTTATGAATAGTAAAATTTATTATCTATTTACGATATTTATTGTTTTATTATCAATAATATAAATAACATAACTTAATATAATATATATTAGTTTATATAAACTTTCTCTTAAAAGCAAAATCCATTCCTTTATAACATGGGATTATTTTTTGTATTGTAGTTTTCTTACTATCATCTAGAGTATTTTGCGATACAATTGATATTAGTTATATTTGCATATAAATAAATATGTATTCTAAATAATTTTTTTTAAATTTTGGCTAAATAATTCAACACTTTCAGATCTAATGATTAATTATTTTGAGTTTAAAATTTATTTTATTAAAATATAAAATTCATCTTTTACTTGAAAAAAAAAAAAGACAGCTCCATGGTTCTAAAATCAAAATTAAGAACTGTTGATTCGGTTCGGTTCTACAACTGTATCGATCTCATCCTATGTCTTCCTATCTTCTTTATTCTTATCCTCATCTACTCATCTTGAATATAACTCTCGCTTATGTTATTTGCATCGTGTACTCCACCCTCAATGGCTTGCTTTTGCCGGTGTAGATATCGTCACGGTTCCAGGCCTTAAAATTGAGGAACCAGAATTGTCTCTACTGTTCCGGTCCGATTCCATGGAATCGTAAGTTCCTGGTTTCGGTTTTGGAATCACGGAATCGTCTTTTAAAAAATAAAAAATAATTTTTTATTTTTAATAAAATATATTTTAAAGTCAAAATAATTATTGGATCTAATAGTATTAAATTATTTATCCAAAATTTTTAAAAATTTATTTAGAATGCACATTTATATGTATACAAACACATTCAATGTCAATTATAGTTAGTATTATGATATTGTAAAATACTCTATAAGATAAAAAGAAAATTACAATATAAAAAATAGTCTCACATTATTAAGAAAATAAATTTTGTTGTAGGAAAAGTTTATTTAAACTAATTATGTTTGATTTTAAGCTATGTTTATTTGTGTTGTTGATAATAACATATTTAATATCGTGAATAAGTAAAAATTTTCATTATTTATATAAAATAATTTAAATATTAATAATTATGTATTTAATATTATTTTTTCTTTTTTTTTCAATGGAACCACCGCCGGCTTCACAGTTCTTAGATGGTTATTTAGCCTAGAACTGGTTCCCTAAAGAACCATCTAGGAACCATGAAACCGACGGTACCATAGCCGGTTTTGGAACCGGCCGACCGATCCGATTCCCGTTTTGAAATCATCGGTGACGGTTCCAGTTTAAAACCGAACCATATCTATGTCTATGCTGATGTGTATGCAATTATGTAATACCGAGATGCAAGATAAAGATTACATGAATTGATATTTAGACCGCTTATATGTTATTCATTAGGTGCATTTCTTTTGGCATTAATCAAAAATTAACAAAATCCCATAAGACGAATGACACATAATCTTTTGGTGTTTGGGTTTAATTGGTCATCCGTGAGTATTCCCTAACATCAGTTTATAATGGTAAAACAGTTCATGATCAAGTGGATATCTAGAGATGGTTTAAGTATGATAAAATACTATGCCTTGTGAAAAGATGTAATGAATATTTAGAGCTAAGCTCATCCCTACACTCTTTATATGGAAATGATGATTTGATGCTAGTAAAACGTGACACCTTAATAGAGGGCATCATAAAGCCAATCATTAATTACGATCCAAAGTACTCAGGGTCATTGTCAGTCAAAACATGTGATCCTTTCGAATTCATCCAGAGATCATGTAAACCATATATGTTGCTTGGTCAAACACAAGTGACAAAACTCCTTGTAATCACATAGTAATAACCAGTAACATCTAAATTGTTCTAGAAAAATCAAGAAAAAGGATTGAACTCATTATATTGATGCGATGTTGCATGAAGCAAGAGCTGATCTTGAATATCAAAATCAGGAGATAGTTTTTGGAGCATTGAGTGGCTTAAAGAATGTAACTAAGTTTTCCGATGAGTCATGTGCTTGGTTAGTTGCAGCATTGTTGCCATGTAAGAGGCCATAGGGAATGACAAACAAAAGAAACAATAACTAGGGATTAAACCTTGAATAGCCCATGTCAATGAAACTCCATTCAATCTTTTGAAATTAATTAATTTGGATAGATTAGTTAATTATAGTGCTAGAATTATAAGTAATGGAAAGCTATATAATAATTAATGAGTTTAAATTAAATAAAGAAAAATTAAATGGGGTCATAAAATATCCATCCATCAAGGATAGCCCATAAGCCAATAAAAGGAAGAGTATTTTAAAACTCTACTTATTAAATACACATGTAATTATATGCTTGGAGTAAGTGATGAATGGATTAGATAAGTAGATAAGATGGAAAAAACGTAGTTCTTGTAGATTGTGGAGGTAGGTCATCTATATTGATAAGGCAATAAATCACACCATTCGTCTTTATGTAAGAGAAAACACACGGACAAGCAACATGAGCATCTTTATTTTCTCACTTGTCTTATTATCTTTTCACACATATTCAGATAAAAGAATGGTGTAGATTATTGATGCATCATTTTGATACCACCTACACTCTCTTCTCTTATATATCTTGTTTTGATTCAATTGTCTTAACAATTAATTCTATGAAAAAAAATCATAAGTATAATGTAATGGCCCTAACAATCTAATCATTACTCTTAATCCCATATACCTACATCTAAGAGCTTTCATATATTTCAATTTCGAATATTTTAATATCGATCTAGTCTAAATTGGATTAATTCATATTGATTAAATTAGGTGGTGAGGGTGGTTGTTGTTGTTTCATTTAGCATGGAGGTGATCGTCCCCTTGTTGGTTTAGCAGTGTCATATGTAGTATTCAAGACAAAGTGATTGGATTATTATGGGGGTTGCAACTTTATTGGTGTGTCAAAGGTGTTCATGATGCTTGTTTAATCTTGGTGATTAGATTACAAAAAATTGTGATCTTGTGTAAATTATATAAACCTAGATTACAAAAAATTGGTGATTAGACTACAAAAAATTGTAATCTTGTATAAATTATATAAACCTACTTCTCTTTTACATAACTAAATGTATATTCAATGTTACAATTCTATAATCCCAATATGCGATTATGTTGTTCAAGCTATTGCATAGATCATGACATTGGGTATTTAATTAAAATTGATGGATTTGACCAAAAATTTCTTGGATACATGCTTTCACTTGCCATAGTTTCTACCAATCTTGTAGACATGGGATCAAGATAAAATAAATATCTATTGTAAGATTCCTCCCTATAATTGTGATCATGTCCTAGTTGGAAAAGTAATGAAGATGCCAAATAAGTCAAAAATATGTTCTTGAATATCTTTTGAGTTATGTGATCCGCAAAATATTTAAAGATAAGCAAAACAGTAAGCAATTATAAATTATGGGTGTTAGAACAAATAATCAAAAGTTGAATGGTTACAAAGTTTGATGAATCCTATGTGAACTGCAAGTAACTAGGCTCACTCATTTCTCTATTTTTGAATTCCATATGCTAAAGAATTTTCCAATCTTCAATTTTCAACCCATATGATTTCAATGTGCGATTAGTTGAAAAAACAATTGAAATCTAACTTTGAAATTGAAATCATTCACCTTATACTCCATGGTCATAGCATGAATCCATATCATAGCAATCATAACCACGACAATACCCGTTATACAAAGTCCACATTCACCTCTAGTGTACTTATAATCCTCTTAAGGCAATTCATTCTGAGTTTTGGTACACGGATTAAAATTTAAACCGTAATCGACTAATTAAAAAGTTGACTAAGAGAAAAAATCATCTCATGTTGCATTCTATAATCCTCACTACTTGAGTCAAATTTTTTTCCCTTAATCTTCAATTAAAAACACTTATATGTCTTTTATTGAGTTTATTAAGGGAATTTTTGTTTCTCATTTTTTCAATTTAGCCAATTAGTCATTAGCTTATGCATTTCTCACTTATTAATTCTATAAAGAGGAAAAAAAATTCATTAAGAGATACCAACTTTCGACTTTTCATCTATTTTGTTGTTTTTCATTTAACTTTCTACTTGTTTAAATTTTTTTCTTAGTTCACGAATGCCATACTCTTAACTTTATATCTTTTAGATGATATGGAGCATATGCTATAGACCATGGATAAATCAACACAATGTGACAACTTATCCACATCATAAAAATTTGCAATGTGCTTAGCAAACTACATTATTCTTAAGATGCATAAAAAAATCAACAAAACTCCATTCAAAAGAAAAACAAAAACCTAAGAAAGTTTAAATTTTTTTATTATATAAATTAAAATTTAATTCCCATAACTTCATAATTGATAGAGCAAATTATTTAGGGTTTTACCACAAATTATTGATTTGCACATGAATACTAGAGGGCCACCTATTGATTCTGTAAATACTCAAGTAAATGGTATCCATAATTCGAAAATTTATATGTAAATTTGAAATTCTAGAAATAAAATGTGTAAATGTAGCTAAAAATATTATTACTAATAAGAAACTATTCTTCCAATATTTGCCCAAGACATGTATTTTACAGTAAAAACCAAAAAATTACCAAAAAAGAAAAAGACTAAAAAATTCCTACTAGAAGACATTAAATGATATTTAAAAGATAATCTTTGAATCATGAAAAAAATTCCTATTAAAAGATATTAATGAAAAGCTATTAAATATCCAATTAAAGGCTATTAAAAGCTATTGAAAAAATACTTACCAAATCATTATTGATTGCATAATTCCCCCAGGGTTGATAAAATTTAGGCTCCAATTTTCACTGTGTCATGTATAATCCACTTGGATTTAATAACAAAAGCCTCACATAAATCGATTCAACCTTAGCTAGTCGACCCATGTCAGTTGACTAGAGATCCATTTTGCACACTTCTGAACCTATTTTCACCTTTCCTAGAATAGTGCAGACAAACTAAAAAATGTTATTTCTCAATCAATCACCTTCAGTAGCTCTAGGATTCATACACAACCTCTTAATATCTAGATTCTCTTTGCCATCCATTGACATATACTCTTATTCAATATGATTAACATAAAAAAATTGGTATATCAAAATTTGGTTCACCATCACCAACAACCTCAAAAACATCATCCTTTTCATCAACATAAATATAAAAAATGGTTTACCATCAACCTTAAAAACATCATCCCTTACATCAACATAAGTATCAAAGACAGCTAAAAACATCTTCTTGAACCATAAATGCACACATCCTCTTTACAAATCGATCCATTATCACATCCAATTAATGTTCTAAAGCTACATCTTGTCACTCGCCGATCATTTGTTCGAATCCAGATCATCACGATCATAGATCTCATCTATTGTACCCTATTGATTGATCTACCTATGTGGCTCCATGACAATCCAGAGCGAATGTGGCTCTAATACCAAGTAATGCATCGATATATCTAGGTTTTACCATAAACCATTGATTCACACACAAATATCAAAGTGCAATCTTCAGTTACTTGTTGATTTTGTGAATACTCAGTACATAACATCCAATATCCAAAAATTTATACGTAAATTCAAAGTTATGGGAACAAAATGGGCAAATGTGGCTCAAAATATTATTATTGATTAAAAAATTATTTTTCCAATATTCATCATAAGGCATACAATTTATAGCAAAAACTAAAAATTTGCCAAAAATGGAAAAAGACTAAAAAAATTCCTATTATAAGACATTATATAATATTCAAAGATATTCTTTTGAATCATGAAAAAAATCCTATTAAAAGACATTAATAAAATGCTATTAAATATTCAATTAAAGGCTATTAAAAGATATTGAAAAAATATTAATTGAATTATTATTGACAGCATCAATAACCAAGCTTACAAACAAATTTAATAGTCTCATTTAAAAAGTATCAAAAATTCAAGTCGAGTCAAGCTTTGTTCGAGTTTGAAGTTAAACTTGGCTAACATAGATAAATCGGTTTTAATTTATTTTCAGATCAAGCTCAACTCATTTGCAAATCAAGTTGGAGCCAAGCTTGAGTGGCTCGAAAATGACTTAGCTCATTTGTAACCCTTGGTATAAAACAAAGTTAAATATATAAAATGAATATATATAAATAAATGGGTAAATGAATCATAAATAAATATTATATCATATATACTAGGTACATGTTATCTCATATCATATATGAAAAGTGGATTTTACTTTTAATTATACATTATATCTAATATATAATACAATATATATAAACTTATAAACTCAAACAACAACAAAAGCTCAAGTTTAGATTGTTTGTATAGACGAACATTAATTTGAGCTTAAACTTTGTTTATTTACAAAATGAGTGTAAACCAAGCCAAGTAGCTCATGAGCTCAGCTTGTAAGTCATTTAACTTATAGCATAAATTATACCCCTAAATATTGAGGACAATAGCTACTATTCCTCAAAACCTTCAAAATGATTGCCTATCACATGTCCTTATTTAAGCAAAAGTATGTTCATGCTACTAATCTCACAAATCTATTTATTATTATTTTTTTAACTACAATTTTATCATTTGGAAAACATTTATCAATTTGTAATTGGAAAGGGAAAAAAACATTATACTAAAAAATCATTTATATAAAAATTTATAAAATCAATATGGCCTGAAAATCCATAAAAGCTTATAAAGTTTGTAGACTCCAACTATAACCAAAATGTTAAAGCCAACAACCCAAACTCCATCAAAGTTTAATAAACTAGGGGAATGTCACATTTGGTACCTGAAATATAACAGATTATTAAATTTTATTAGCTCTACTGTAGGATTTTTCAATTGAAGGGACTTCAATTAGAGTTTTTGAGATTATATACTACATATCTTAACTTTGTATTGAGTGTCTATATAATTGGCTTTTCTAGCTAAATATAGATTGTCATGTTTCTCGACTAATTATTTTGATGAAAATATCCACCATAAAAATATATCTTTTTTTTAACAATTATCCATTGCTAACTTTGTTAACCATGTCTTATGAAATGTTTTTATTAGAATAATCATTTACGGAAAAAAAAAAAAGACTTCTTGCCAAACGATTTTAGGTAAATTACTATAGGTGCTATAGAGAATCTTAAAAATTCTATTAAAGTTTACATAACAAATGTGACATTATATAAACATATTATAAAAGTTTAGCTAAAAGTATAAAGTCTATTGTCAATAAGTAGTAGCAAAAAAATCTAGATATGAACATTACTTCAATTATCATCATCTCATTCCCCTGAGGGAGAGATTATAACCAAGTTCATCATACAAATTATCAATAAAATACCACAATCACAAAAACCCACATGCGGTTTATTTTTTATGTAATAAATAGGATTCATAAAAGATATTTATTTCGTGGTGGTAAATACCACAATTTCAACATCCTTACATTTAAAGTAACTCATGACTTGATATAAATAAAAGTTGGAACAAATGGGATTAAAATCTCTTAATAACAACCAATCAAAGGTTGATATGGATAGCTAGATCACCACATCAAAAGAGAAAATAATAGTAATCTCGTATAGAATTGATTATCGTATCAGTCATTGATAAGCACGGTCCATCTATAACACATTATCCATTATATCCTATAAGATTAGATGATGCTCACCATAACTAGCGATGGACACAGTTCAATTTGATTTAGTTTCCCTCTAAACTAAGCCAAACCATATGAATATGATTCGGTGTTTTGTAACTTTAAACCAAACTATGCAGTTCAAACTAAGAATTTTCTCAAATCATAATATTTCAGTTTAAATTGTTTAATGGACTAACTATATATTTTAGTTTAAGAAGTATATTTGTATAACAATGAAAATTATTAACTTCATTTAGTAATATTATGTATTAAAATATACAAGAGGTAATTAAGTAAATATTCATTCAACCTAAAAGTTCAAATGCCCATGGACAAAAATTTTAGGTTTTTAAGTTAACATATAGCATATATATTTTGAGTCAACTTCTTTATGTAATTTAGAGTAAATATAACATTTAGTACTTGAATTTATCAATTTGTACAATTAATTATTGAATTTGAAAGTATCGATTATTTACTACCTATAAACTTTTTCAAGTTAATTTATAGCACCTAGACTAGATAGCTAAATGGGAAAGTAAGTAAAATTAAAGTAGCTAATTATAAAATTTGGTAAAGTTCAAATACTTTATTACAAAAAATGTGCAAAGTTTAGTTACCAAATTAGCACATTTAATCTTTAGGTAGTTAATTGCAAGAATAAGCAAAGTTTAGGTACCAAATGTGGCAATTATCCTATAATTTATAAATTATAGTCATAAAAGTTAAATAAATGCAAACATTAATGAATAAACTAACAAATATTTAAGTAATATGTCATATCCTTAAAAATGTTTTATTTATAAATAGAAAAATAGTGTATTTTTATATAGGTTAATGTCTCGAATAGTACCTGAATTTTAGTAAAATATGCAATTGGGTAACTGAACTTTAAATTTAATCAATTTAGTATCTAAAATAACTTTTTGTATATATCATCATACCTTTACCAAATTGGCTAACGTTGTTATTCGATGTGGAATTTTTAGCCAACAACAGCTTGACATTTGGCAACCCATAATATATATATATATTATATATATATATATCAAGTTCAATATATAAAAAATCTAAAAAATTAAAATAAAAAAATAAATATCTCTCTCACTCTCTTTATCATTAGCTTCCTCTTCTCTAACAAAGATATAAGGGAATCCACTCAAATTTGTAGATTGGTTTTGTTTTGTGGAAAGATTAGTTATCCGTATAGGTCCATAGCAAATTAAATAAAAACCCTAATTATATATTTTTGAGGAAATAAAATAAAAGGAAAGCAAATGTGTAATGGTAAAAAATAGAAAAGTTTTGCAATTGACAAGATAAATCATGGAGAAAGAAAGTATCATCATGAAAAACGAAAGTGAAAACCCATAACCCGCTTTACAAGAAGATTAAAAGATGAAGGTACTTTAGTCACTTCAACACTACACAACGTTAAAGCATAGTTGTGTGGATGAGGGAATTATTTTAAGATATTGGAAGAAAATCAATTCTAGTAAAACAACTTCAAATCTACAATTGGATGGCTTATTGAATCATTTTATTATTTTCAATCTTTGTCAATTATCTTCAGTTTTCCATATTTGCTATGTATTTTCGCGTGTCTAAAAATTAATTAAGTATTGTAATTTTTTCGAAAAACCACTATTTTAGTGAAAGATTAGTTATTAAAAAGTAAAACTAGTGACAAAAATATTGTAATCTCATTATTCATTAATAGTAGAAGTTTTGAGCTACGATCCTATGGTATTTTCCGTTATCGAGGTTTTTCATGTTAAATCCTAATACTCTTTATTATTATATATTTGGTTTATCTTTATTATATCGTTTATCACTTATGGCAAGAAGAAAAATATCCTTTCATTATAGGACATTATATTTTCTGGCACACACCATGAAACATCCTAAAAATCCTCAGCTTAGTTAGAAACTTAATATAGATAGTTTAATTAAATAAACAATAGGATAATATTAGATTATTTAGCATAATTAAATTAGTAATAAATTAAATTGAAAATAGAGATTTTGAATATCTTTTCAAATTCAAATTCCTAAATCCCTAAACTTTAGTCTAAATTCCAATTATCTAATCCCATAAATTTTGAATTATTCTGTTTGTTAAAAAATATCAAATTCTTATACCCGAACTCAAACTAAATATCAATTCTTTAGAAACTAAACTCCCAAACTAAACTTTTGATTTAGGTCATTAATTTTCATTCTACAAAATCTCAGCTTTCTTCCTAATTATTTTTAGAACTAAAGATAATCATCTAAAAAGTTTAAACTAGAGCATTTACCCATAATTATCCTTAAAAAATTTTTAATCCTTACCTCATTTTCCTTTTCTTTTCATTTGTTTATTCTGCATTAATTTCCTTTCCTATTTTTCTTCTTTTCCTCTTCTTCTTTCTTCTTCTTCTTCTTCACGTTTCTTTCTTTCTCTTCTTTCTCTCTCTAAAAATCAAAAGCTCAAATTCAACAAGATCATAGGAAGAATTTAATATGGAAAGCAAGATAGAGGTTGAGGATTAAGCTTAGAGTAGCTTCATTAACAAGAAAAGAAAAGTAGTTAAGAATATCAAGAAGCTCATGTTGGCTAGACAAGCAAGTTGTTATTATAATTTTTATTATTATTATTGTTCGTGCATGGGAATGATGAGCTAAAACTAAGATATGTCAAAGCCTAGGTTAGTATATACAAGAATAGGTTAGCTGTTTGATGACATGACTAGATGATATGTGAAGTAGAAATATGTTTAGGAATGTTATTTAAACTTGATATGTGTTGATATGTTGCTTATAAAATGTTTGGTATTAGGTATGTTGTGTTTAAGGGGTTAGATTTTGAAGAAAAGAGAAAGAAAAAAAATGTAAAAATCAGACACAAGACATTCATTATGAGTGTGATAAAACACACGCGATGGTCTCTATTTCTTGAAAAATTTGACAAAAATATTATCACGGGTGTAATAAAAGGCGTTATGCCCTCTGATCATATTTTTCTCTAATCACACCCTCAATCATGACCATTATAAGCCTTTGACCACCATCACACCCTTCATCACGGGGGTAATGGAGGGAGTGATTAGCTCTTATGAAACAAAAAAGAAAAGAAAAGAAAGAAAGATGAAATGAAACAGATGAATAATAGCTACTATGATATGTTAGTTAATTTATACAATTCAAAATAAGTTAAGAGAATTTATAGATTTAATAACTAATTAGATTAAACATAGAAGTTAAGTATAAAAAACTTAGTGATTAAGCTTGGTTTAATTTAAAGATTTTAAATATAAAGTACTAGTTAAATAAATATAATTGGCTATGATATGTTAATATGTGATATGTATGCAAGCATTTAAATGTGATATATTATGTTGTTGAATATGTTTTGATGAATATGTTCATGTATGTATACATGTATGCATATAATATTAATTATTAATGTTAATATATATGTTTAGAGAAATAAAGTTAATAATTAGTAAATAAGATTAAACTAGTAGAATAAACTTAATAGCTATAGCTTGCTAGAATTAATTAATTAGTCTTAAAATAAACTCCTCGATATAAAATAAACTTAGTTAATAAATCTAATTTCAATTTAACTTAATAAACATTAGTGAGCTAAAATGAACTAGAATGATTAAGTCTAATCAACTTGGCTAAGTTAAGTAATGTAAACTCAACCAGTAATTGGCTTGAATATAATTGTAATATAATAAGCTAGACTTTAATCTATGAGAGGAGTATGGTGTATCTAAAATATGTCAGGCTAGGCTTTGTTTAATGAAAAGAAAAAGATGATTTGACGAATAAAAGAGAATTGTCTGTGTCTTGATAGGGTGATTTTCGCAGCCATGGTAAGGTTCCTATTTAGTATCTAATCAAATAGGTTTTTAAAATAAATTGATATAAATGGATAATTAATTTAATTTCTTATATGAATTCAATTTCTTAAACAGATGTTGCCTATAAACCTGTTTTTTTATTTATTCTCTGAAATGGCTTCTGGGTTTTTATTTAGATTCTAAATCAATAAGGTATGCAGTGACATATTTGTTGTTTATTAGGATAAGCATTTCTAATCAGCTAATACTTAAAAACAGTCTAATTAATAAGTGTTTCTTGTGCATGTATCGTATAATCTAGTCCAGGGAGCAACAACTCTGTTTAGAATCGGGCATAGTAGTTAAGCACTTTGACTACCCCCAACCATGATGCAATTATATAATGATGCATTGGTAATTTATAAGTGGCTTAACAGATAGTTGATGAGGCAAACGATATCGGCATAATGTCTATCTTGAAAGGCGAGAAGTAATATAGTAGGACTCACGTTTATAGAACCGATTGAGTATTACTATATTATAAACTGTGATGGGTGAGTGTGTGTGATTGTGAACCTTAAATGAGACTATTATCTTTTTAGGTTAGATATAGAAGATATAAGTATATGAGCTGCTTATATCAACCCTCTAAGAAGGTACTATTACTTATGACCCCTAGATTCCTAGAGGCTTATTTTGGGTGTGAGTACTCCAGTGTTACTTGTTTCACTTTAATTTAAAGATAATAACTTGTTGTTGCATTGCATTATGTGTGACGCCTCGTGTGTGTTTGTGTTACTATTATATTAAGTTTCCGCTCATTACTCTTTCTTTCCATGTGATGATTTGATGTTGATGATGTTGATGTTGATGTTGATATTGATGTTGATGTTGATGTTAATGATGAGTGAATTGGGTGAATGGGAGGACTCGGGAAGAGTTTATTGAATACCAAGACGAGTTAGGATTGCTGGCTTTTATTTTATATTATTTTAGGTATAGATTTATGTTTTTGAAACTTGTATTTTTCTTTAAAGACCTGGTGGAGCCCATATATTATGTAATTCAATCTTTAAAGCTTTGTTTTACTATCAAGAAAAGTATATGGGATACTAGATGGTATGATTTTGATTTATGAAAAGGTAGGTCCACTCGTATGAGTAGAAGTTACAAATGTTTTTATAAAGTTTATCTTACTTCTGCTAAATCCAATTGTCTCCAAATCTAACTAAATGATTTTAGTAATTAAAACTGGTTAGCAAATGTTGGATATAAACAAGTTCTTTAAGAAAGTCTGTGTGTATAATACTTAGAGTATTATACATTGCGATTATATACACCTTAATGAAATTTTAGGGTGTTACAAACCAATCATAAATTTATGGACTGATTCAATTTGAAAAATTTCTAATTTAAATTGCTAAAATTTAGTTTAGTTTGGTTTGGTTTTCCTTGACTAATATCTTTATTCTAAAACATAAATAAACCTTACATCTAATTAATTAAAACAAAGAGCAAAGATCTTACCTCATGTTAAAAATTATCCACGCTTCAATTAGCTCCATAAATTATAGATCTACAATCTCCGATGGTATTCTTGCATAAACAAACTCAAATGACTAAATCTATAGTCTAGATTATAATATCTAAAGCAAAAATCACATCATCGACCAATACATTCAAATCATGTATAGGTGACCTTTACTCTCTTATAGTATGTTTGATTCACTGGAATGGAATTATATTCCATATTTATTATCGTGGAATACCTATTCCTTCGTTTGGTTTGCAAAAAAATTCTATCAAAATGATGTATATTCCATATAATGCATAATAGATAAGAAAACATAATTCCTTCTTTTAATGGCGGAGTAGCTATTTTTGACAAAAAAAGTATAATTTATTTTAAAAATACCTCTAATGATAAAATAAAGAATTACAATTCTTTTCTAATCTCAATCCATTCCAGTAAACCAAATGTGCCATTAATACTTTATCCACTTCATATCACCAATTTCTATGATTCGATAACAAAGAATTACTATACTAATAAAAGTTAAGCGCAAAATGAACTTATGCATCAAAATATTACCCAATTGCATGAATTTCTTGAAGGAGATTCAAAACTGAGCCACTGCCACTGGCTTCTTTAATTATACTAATCGATCAATTAAAGTTGAAGTGGAGTCTCAAGCACCCCCTTATTGCTTACACCACCTAAAACATACTTAAATCTTTATCCACTTTTCTATTAGAGTCTCCAAACTATTATTTTTTAATTTGAGTTTTTCATAATTTCAGACGCTTTACAAGTTAAGACTTTGTTAATAGCATGATCTTTTTCATCCGTAGCTAACACATGGCGGCATTTTCTTTAAAATAACTAATTTAAATAAATAATATAGATAAATATATTTGAAATAAATAAAATAACAAAAATTCAAAAAAATAAAGGGAAAAAATAGAGTTGTCGGTGGCGGCAACAGCAGCGGCAACCAACTTTTCATACGACTAGCAGAAGTTAACATGCATATTTAAATTTTTCTTCTAATGTCAATTAGAATGGAAAAAAAAAAAAGAAAAAGAATTAATTACCCGATTGGCACGCCGTGCTCGATGCTTGACAGGAGGAAAAGAATTTGATTTGTCGTGTCCAAAGTTAATCTACAAAACAGGAAAAGAAAAAGATAAAAATATAAAATTAACACCAATTGCGGATCTCTTTCTCTTTTTTATTTTTTTTTTTCATTTTTACATAATTTATTGAATAATATCGTTGTGATTTTTTTATTCTAGCTAAATTTCCATTCCCGAGTGGATTAATTTATCTTGGAATTAGATTTCAATATTCAGATGCCAACAAATTCTTACTTTTTATTTTTATTTTGCAAGATTTTTAATTTTTTATTATTTTGTTAATTCACTTAATTTAAATATATATCATTATATATACTTCTCCCTTCTGCAAATCAAAGGTTCCGACACGTTAACTATGGATGGACAAGTTAATAGTGTGAATAAATGTATTAACTTGTAAACATTTAAAAATATTGAGATTCAAATAAAAAAAATAGCTAAGGATTTAAATAAAATAGAAGATCTACAAATGCACTTTTCCCTTTTTCTTTTTATGATTTGTGCCCGCATAATTGTATTTTAGGAGTTCTAGAGAAACTACCAAAATATAAACGTATCTATGTAAACAACTTAAAGTAATTTACGCTGTGTGTGGTATTTTTTCAAAAGTGGAAACAAGCAAAAAGAATGGAAAGAAAGAGTGAAAATGCAAAAGAGTAGAATATTTATTTTGTATTTGATAATTTGTGAATAAAATAAAAAAAAAATAAAGTAGTGATTAACAAGTCATTTCTCCTATCTTATTTTAACTTTTTACTTATCGAGGATAAAAAAGAGATTTTATAATTCTGTACATATTTTCTACCGAACTATGGAGAGAAAAGAGAAGACGCAAAAGAAGAAATGGTTCAACCCATTTCTAACATATTCCGCCTGTTTCTACCATTCCCAAACGCCTATTTTCTACTGTTTTCATCCTTTTCCGCAGCTTATCTTCCACTGCGGTAGGATTCCACCGTTGCCAAACACGGCGTTAAAGCAACATAACGGTAAGCTAAAATCCCTTTCTGGTGCTCGAAGTCAAGGCATTACTGAAACGAATTTAAGCTGATGGGTATGCTTTTTTACCGCCCAAAATGCATTTATAGAGGCAGGCCGCCTCACTTTGTCTTTTTATGGCTTGTTTAGTTGGTCTTTTGGCATCATTTTAGAATCAAATAAACATTAAATCAATATAGATATAATATGATGAAAAACTAATAATTCTACTCATAAATTAATCAAACTAAATCGATATTAAACCAATATAGATCCGATATCTGCCATAATCCATGAGGGAACCAATTGAAATGGATGAAATTTATTTTTATTCAAAAATTGAATTAAATCGGAAACCATAAAACAATTAATATATACATGCATACATTTATATGTGTATATATATATACACACGTTCTCTCTCTCTCTCTCTCTCTCTCTCTCTCTGTGTCCACACACTGTGTGCACCTCACTGTCGACTCTCTTTTTGATATATGCACTGTACACCACCTCCTTTATCTTCTTCCCCATGCACTGCAAGCGACTTCACGGGTCTAAAGGGACAGGGGAGGCAAATGTAGACGATCTGTTATTCTTACCTTCAGCCAAAAAGCTTCCGTGCTTCAAACTTGTGACAACCTTAAAAAATATTTAGAAATTTTTATCTTATGCATTGAGATAAATTAAGATTAATTTCAAACCTAGATCCTCCACAACCTCAACATTTTAAGAAAAATTTACCTAACTTTATCTATAAGGTCCTAAAACAATTTTTAGCATCATTTTAAATTATTATTATTCTCATCCCATACATTTTATATTTTTGCTTTTCTTCTTGAAGCAAAATCGCTGTATTATTACATTAGCAAGTCAAAGTATAATAATTATAAAATTAAGTCAATAAAAAATTATTATACGCATTTCCATGGGTTTCTTTTTAATAGGCCAGATAGGTTTTTATGTGCTAATAATAATAATATAAGTTATAAAGTTAAAATAAAGTAATTTAATAAGGTTATGGATTTTAATGTGTCATATAAAATATAAAATATGTGTAAAGACTATATATATTATTTTCAGTTTTATAATAAGAAGAATTAGAAATAATAAATAAGAATATATCTACTGTCATGGTCCTCAAGGTATTGCTTATAACTCATTTCACATCACATTTTAAGAGAAAAAGAAAAGGGAGAAACAAAAACCTAGAAGTTCTATGTTGACTTAAATACCAAACCATCAATTGTTCCACGTATGCATTTATTTAGGTCTTTTCTGTTTTTTTTTTTTTTTTTTGCCCACATTTATTTAGGTTTATTCGATGCTTAGTTATGTTCATGGATGGCTTGGTTTGAGGATTTAAAATTTAATAAATTTCCAACGAGGGGCTCTTTTCTTTTCTTTTTTCCTTTCCATTCTCTTTATATCGTCCTTTTTTTTTTTTTTTGTCCCCACTCTTTGTACTTCTTAAATTACTTTTTATGGCCATGGATATAAGGATGCAATTGTACGTTGTTTGGACGTAAAAAGAAATGTTATATATATATATATATATATGTGTGTGTGTGTGTGTGTGATGTAGCTAGACATAGATATGGTTCGGTTCCAAACTAAGAATGAAATAAGATTCGTCATAAGTGGTTCTAAAACTGAAACTGGATCAATTGGTTTGTTCATGAATTGGCTAAAGAACAACTAGTTTTCTAGTTTTTAAACAGTTATACGGCCTAGGACCTGATGAAACTGGCGGTTCCAACCAGTTTCATTAAAAAAAGAAAATTAGAGAAAAAATTATATTAAATATAAAGCTATTAATGTTTGCACTTATAATAAAATTTATTACATATTTATAATATTTAATATGTTTTTGTCAACAATATAAAAAAATATAACTTAAAATCATATATAATTTATTTTATATAAATTTCTTCTAAAAGCAAAATTCATTTCCCTAATATCGTGAGATTATTTTTTTTATTGTAATTTTTTTTATCCTCTAGAGTATTTTGCAGTCTCATATTACTAACTGTACAATTGAAATTGGTTGTATTTATATAAATAAATGTGCATTCTAAATAAATTTTTAAAAATTTTGGTTAAATAATTTAATGCTTATAGACCAAATAATTAATTATTTTGAGTTAAAAATTTACTTTATTAAAAACCATAATTTATTTAATTTTTTTTATTTAAAAAAGACGCTTCCGCGGTTCTAAAACAGAATCGGAAACTATCAGTTTCATAGAACCAAACCGAAACTGTGAGAGATGATTCCGATTCCAGTTCCTATTTTCAAGACTCAGAACCAGTAGTTCTAGTTTGGTTCAATTCTAGAATTGTGCTTATGTCTATATGTATTAGTTCTCTTTATTTTAATTTTTAAATTCGCAATTTCTTTTTTTTTCCTTTATAGAAATTTCATCGCAATAAAATAAAAATGATGACAAAAGTCCACTGCAAATCCTGCTTACTATTAATTCGGTGGATTAACTATTAATAGGAATTGTCAAGTCAACATACAACATCGCCGGCTCCGGATGCTGAATGGATCGATAAATCACAGAATTTCTTCAAAGAAATTGACTTATAAAGTACCACATTGCCTTTGACGTAATTTTCTTGGTTTGCTCTTTGATGTATAAAGTTAACCTACCAATGTTCAGCATCACCAGTAAATACATATAATGCATCATACACGCACACGCCAATGATCTTTTACAAGTAACACAAGAAAAATCAAGAGTGATGGCTAGGCCAGTAAACTTTTTCTTCCATATGTTTATGTCGTTGGTCAACAATTGCCTCGTAATTACTTTCTAAAGGTAATTAGTCATTAGTCACGTTTATGACTTAATATTTTGTGAATAATTAATTGGCAATTTGACATGCATGAACATCGGAATTCGGAGGCTTTTATTTGCTGGTGGAAATACGTGCATGAACCTTGATGCTGTATGTGGTGTGTTTGTAGTGCCTCTTTGACGGAACAATACTAGATTCGAATAATAATGATGATGTATGGTTTTACAAAGAAATGTCATATGAAACGGGCTTTTCTTTTTTCAGCTTTAACAGGATAGAATCTAGTGAGAATGTGTCCATACTTCATCCAATTGATGTGGTTTTAGCATATAGCAATATGTATGATATTTACACTAATATATTTTTATTAGTAATTAAAACCAGTATATACAACATATAAAATTTAGGGTTAATGTCACAAAAGGTACCTAAACTTTTGTGAAATTTTCAATTAATTACCTAGATTTTTATTTGATCAATTTACCACCTATTTCTACTTCTTGTGTCCACGTTTGGTTTCTCCGTTAACTCATTTAACTCTATTATCCTTACTGGCATCGTGAACCAATATTGAAAGAATGCACTGCAAATTAGCAAAAAAAAAAAAGGGATAATAATAATAATTTTAGTGACCTAACTAACATTTTGCACTATATTATTACCATGCTTCTCACAACACTCCCAGTCTCCGTAGGCCATTTCATAACTATTTTATCAATATAACAGGGGATTCAAACCTAGTAATGCCAATGGATTACAAAATTATCCATAATTTTTATAGTTGTTTGATTTCTTTCTCTTTATTTTGGTAATATTAATATAAATGATTTGGTCAAGTACTCCCTGTATCATATTTAAATTAATAAACCTACCATACTCAGAGACATAATTTGTGTTATATGTCAAAATAAATACATGAAACTTTTCTTTCTTCTGTTTTTTTTATTTCTTTTTCTTAATCTTAGAATACCAACATTTTAGCATAACAGCCTTATTTTGTAGAAGAAGACAATGACGGCTTCTCTTCTTCCCTCAAAGTCTTTCAGAAATCACTTTGGCTGACACCCAAAATCGCCATCAATGATTAGATCATGTCTACTACCAATCTCCAATCCACCATATCCCGCAAATAACTACATTGACGCCGCCCACACTTATCGACTCTTTTCCCATCTTAATTCTCACTTGTAATTAATAATTCCCCGTGTGCTCTCCAAAATCTCGTACTCTCTGGCTTCGTTGCCATAACCATCGTGCAGACTAAGCTAACATATGATGGTAAGTTCACGTGCCTCCTCTCCACACATCTCGTGCTCATGTTCTATAACACTATTACTTTGTCCTCACCAAAGGGATTGGAGTTTCTTATAAAACATCATTTTTAGGGTTTTGAAGATTAAGGTTTGTTCAAAGGTGGGAGGTAGGATTTCATACTCTCACTACTTTAATTTTGCCTTTGTATGCAAATTATCATGAGTTGGGTTAAAGATTCTTTCTTCAAATTTTTTTTATCATCTGAAACTTTAGATTTTTCAATTTCTACGTCATTTGGGGCATTAGGTCACTAAGATTATTTTTTTATTGCTAATTTGCCACATGTCCTTCCAATATTGGTCCACTAAGCTAGCAAGGATAACAGAGTTGAAGGAGTTAATGAAGATACCAAAGTAAATTGACGAAATAAAAGTATTGTATAGGTAGTTAATTGCATATTTTGCAAAAATTCATATACCTTTTTGACTTTAACCGTAAAATATATGATAAAGGCATTGAAATTGTTGTACTATTAATTTTTAGCAGCTTGGTAAACTTTCAATTTTAGCAGCTTGGTAAACTTTCAATTTTAGCAATATAGTACTTATTGACTTTCAATTTATCACGAATCAATATTTTACTTTTCTTATGTGAAATATTATTTTATAATTTAAAAGAAATTAATTCATTGAAAATTAATTTTAGGTTTTTAACCGATATATTATTTTAGAAATAAATAGAAAATTATTTATATATGATAAGTTCAATGGTAAATATAATGATCCAAAAACAAGTGGTTAGAGAAAGATTTATATTCGATGATGTAGGCTAATTTGCTACATAATAAAAGTTACTTTCTGAATTTTCATTTATTTTGAGATCTTAGAATAGAAGTAATAATTAATAAAGATGATATTATGATTAAATTTCACTTTTAATATAGGATAATTAATTCAATGAATATAATATATATTGAATACAAGGAACTGATATTGATAATTAATCGAAAATGAGCAATTGACACGTTTAAAAAAGAATTGCTCTATAGATATAAATAGTATTTGTAAATAAAAGACTAAAAAAATAAACAAAGAGAGACACATGGCCTCTCTCCCAGAGGTGGTAGAAAGGGAAAATATATATGTGAATTGAAAAAAAAAATAAGTATATACATTTACTAACAGTAGTGTACCAATGTTACGATGATAATTACAAGGGCTAGAATTAGTGAATTTATCTTCTCATACTAGAAAAAATTCCTCTAAAATTTCTACAAGCATTATAAGAAATTTGGGTTTTTAAGAAAAAAAATCTGTCTTTGAAAAGTGAAAATTCTATCCCTAAAGACTTTCAGAGGCTAAAGCAAAAGTATGGTCACTTACATTAGATTATATGGTCTAATGGAATAGTTAACCCTACATGTACAACCTGATAAGCATATGATCCAACATAGAATGAACTCAATAAGTATGTGTTGACCCTTGAGGTCTATAAGGATTGCTGAGATATATTTTAAAAGCCAGGAAACTCAACTATGGTGATCTACTAGGACTGGTCTACTAACCTTTGTATGTGGCAATGGAAAGAGTAATCATTAGAATCAATTGTTTAGTCATCAGGATTAAGAGTTGTGTTAAGATTCTTATATATGATATGTAATAGTTGACCATCAATCAAAGGCATTTAGTATGCAAGTGGTCCAAAGCCACTTGGTCCACTATAAATTAAATTTGCAAACCCTCTTGAACAAAAGTGATGGGGGATCTCATCTGGTCAAGTTTTAATGAAGTAAGGGAATGAGACTACCATGGTAAGCCTAAGCTATAAGCTAACCTGATCAATGACTTGATTCTAAAATAATACCCATGTTAGGTGGCAATGCCAATAAACATTGTGAGTAATATGTTTTTGTTGTTATTATTTTATTAGATTCGTTAGTGTGCATGTATTGTATCAATGTTCATTTTTCTTATTTTATGTACTTACGTAGCTTGCTAGCAAGCTAGGGGGTTAGTTTTTCACACTGGCCTTTGGTACAAGTGTTGAAGAATGAAGTTGGCTAGCAAAGCAAAAGTTTATCTATTACTAGTTAAATATTTTGAGTAGGCTCTAGCTTTGAGCTTTTAAATTCTATAATTATGATCTATTGTTTAATTTTCTTGATGGATTCAATGTTATGTAAAAGTTTGAATGACTTGTAAATATGCCTAATACAAGTCATGAGCCTTTGGGAACTCATATATGGTGAATAGATGGTTCTAGATGTCTCTACCACTTTTGACATACTATTTATAGGTGTGTCCTGGAAATGTGAAGAATCTCAAATTGCAATGATGGATTAAACTATAAAAATTAAAAAGCAGGTTGTTTTGTGATGAGTTATAAGATAGGTTATGAACAATTGATGTGAAAGTATTACAACTACAGCAAAGACGATGTAGATAAACTTTAGGTTTGTGAGAAGTAACCTCATCCCTATGTTAGGGTTAACATACCATCTTGATCATCTAGTACCGTTGTTGTACAGGTTAAATCACAAGATTAAGAAGCCCTAGAATCTTAAGAGAAATTACACCAGAAGATATCAACATTTAGAGGTATGTTCAGTTAAGATATTAATGTTTTGAGCTACTGAAAAGAAATACAAGCATTTTGCGAAGTGAATTAAATTAGGTAGAAATGTTTTGCAAAGTTCATTTAAGGTATCAACGTTTGGATTTATTTTTCAATTAATTTTATTTAATTTTCCTCAATGATTAATTATTGATATCTTATTTGACTCACTTTGAGAAATGTTAATTCTTCTTTTTAACCACTTAAAACATTGATACATTAAATAAACATACCCCTAAACTTTCATTCCTTCATTTGATGGAAGTGGTGATGGGGATAAATATTTTGATTGGGAGGATCAAATTGAGAAGCTTTTCTATTATCATGATTGCGAAGATGTGCATTGAGTTAAATTTGCAGCCCCAAAGTTTAAAGGGTATGCCGCCTATTGGTGGAAGAATTTTTTAGCTAGTAAGCGAAGGAATGTTGAGTGTGATGTAACTACATGGGATGAGATGAAGGGAATATTGCAGTGGTGATTTGTGTCGGAGTATTATAATCAATAGCTCTTGATCTAGTTACATACTTTATGGTAAGGTAATAAGAGTGTGGAAGAGTACATCCAGGAATTTAATATTCTCACGATGGAAAGCCAAATCCTTGAAACTCCTGAATAATCCATTATGAGGTTTGTTGTAGGGTTGAGATATGATATTGCCACTATAGTAGAGTTACAATAAATTGACACTTCAAAGGAAGCAATGCTAATTGTTGAGAAAGTGGGAAAGACGATGTAAGCGAGAGCCATGCAAATCTTCCAACAATGTGTCTAAATTTGAAAGTGGCAAACGATCTTATGTGAGTGATGATATGAAAATTCAAAAGATTAGTAATAGTAGCAATGGTGATAAAAAAAAAAAAAGGGTGAATACAAGGGACTTAATAGATCTATAGATGATAGAGGAAAATCGAGTGTGAAGTCTTATGATTCTAGTAGTTCAAGGAAGAGAAGTAGAGGTATTAAATGTTTTAAATGTTTGGGTTATGTTCATGTGGCAACATAATGTCCAAATAGACGTGTTGTATCGACACATGAAGGTTGTTTGGAGAGTGAAGATGAAATTGATGGGTACAGTCAGCAAGAGGAGTCTAAAGGAGATAGTAAGGAAGAAGAGCCCATCGAGTAGGTTGTTGGAACAATTGTACAACTTAATGGGGTTGTGAGAAGAACTCTTGGTGTGACTCTAGCGGTTGATAAAGAGTAGCAAGAAAATTTGTTTCACATGAAGTTCTTAGTTGATGGTGCAGTATGTGTAGCCGTCATTGATTCTGGTAGTTGCACTAATGATAGGAATCATGATTCGTTTGGACCAATGACCCGAGCTAGAGCTAGAGGCTTAATTAATTTAGCTTATGGATCCTTATGGATGAACCAAATGAAGATGAGATGAAGTATTTATAGAGATATTTGATACATTTTTGTAAGGGGCATGATGTAGTATGTTTAAGTGTGGAGAAAAGACTCAACTTAAAGGGAAATTCATCAAAATTTCCTATTATGCCTGTGATAAAGATAACGATTAAAGTGAATCAAGAAAATCAAGTTAAAATGAAGATCACACCCGATATCATGGTCATGATCTAGCCAATGATTGTAATCACCCCCTCCACCACGACCATGATCGAATTCGTAAGCACGTCATCATCAAAGAAAAGTGAAGATCAAGAGTATCACACCCCTCATCCTAGTCCTGACCTAGCTTGTAGTTCATTTTGTGGCCATGATTGCATTAGTGATCACATTGTCTACACAGAGAAATAAATGTCAAGAGAATCATGTTCCATATCACGCCTATGACCTAGCCAATGATGCTTGTTGCTACTCCTGTGATGTACATTGTTTGAGAGATGGTTTCATGACCGTGGAGATCACGGCCCGAGTCACAATCGTGATCGACAACATAGTTTCACGCTCTATTTTTGAAGATTGTTTTTGTTTTCCTATTTTATTTTTTTTAACTTTTTATGTTCCATATTTCCTTTACTTGAATGTGAGAGTATATAAGAGTCATTAGGGCTATGTTAAGAAAAGTTTTTCCATCTTTAACATTATATTGTCTTTTGTGACCACTTGTTTATTTACTAATATTGAGTTTTCTTCTCAAGCTTATTTTTTGTTATTTCTTTTAATCGTATGTAATATCAATTGATCAGAACAACTAGTTTAATTCTTTCTTTGGTGTGTCGTATCCAATGAGTGACCGTTCATATATTTTATTTTTAGTTTTTCATAAATCATAAAAACCCAAAGATATATATTACAATATAACATTAGATTCGTAAAACACGTAGATTTTCCAATCCGTATTATCTTGGAATCAAAGCTTAAGGCTGCGGATTGTTGCTTAAGGCTTTGGTGGTGATTGCTTGTGAAGTAAGTTTTGTTGGTTTGATTAATTATGCTACAAGTTTGATTCTTGTTAAAGATGTTGGGTAAATATAATAATAAAAATGGAGACAAAAAGGTTCCTAAGGTTGAAAACACCATTGATATGGGTAAGTTATGGATTTCATGAAGACGATGATGCAGGGAATGCAAACAATGATGCATCAACAAAATGAAACCTTAAGGAATGTTGAGCTAATTTTTATGGGAA
Source organism: Combretum micranthum (assembly GCA_024138025.1). Classification (NCBI taxonomy): domain Eukaryota; kingdom Viridiplantae; phylum Streptophyta; class Magnoliopsida; order Myrtales; family Combretaceae; genus Combretum; species Combretum micranthum. The sequence goes on from JAMXBD010000077.1 coordinate 1,483,998, forward strand.
ATCCTCATGTGCATGAAACAAATGAACATGATTCTATTGAGGAATTAGAAAATAATACGGGAGTCCAATCACCTTAGACATAGAGGAGTAGATGGTCATAGAAGAGGTGGTGATAAAGGTAGATGGAATGTATGTTAATTGGTGCATGGTTGTGAAGTTAGAGATTATGAAGATGATTTTGATGATCATCATGATGGGCGTAAGCCCGAATGCATGGTATTGAAACCATAAAAGTGAAAGTCTCATCTTTTGATTGTCTCGGTGGAGCAGATAAATATTTTAATTGGGAGGATCAAATTGAGAAGCTCCTTGATTATCATGATTGTGATGATGTGCAGCAGGTTAAGCTTGTTGCTATTGAATTTAACGACTATGCGTTGCATTGGTGGAAGAATGTATTAGCTAGTAAGAGAAGGAATGAAGAGCATAATGTTGCTACTTGGGCTGAAATGTGTGAGTTGTTATAGCGATGTTTTGTTCTTGATTACTATAGCCAATAATTGTTAATGAGGTTGCACACGTTGAAATCCTTACTGTGCATAATCAAATTATGGAAACTCCGAATCAATCTATTGCTATGTTTACTACTAGATTAAAGTTTAAAATTGCTGATATTGTTGAGCTCCAAAGGATTGATACTTAGGAGGAGGCGATATTGATGGCAGAAATAGTTAAAAGGCAGCACAAACATCACAAATCGTCAAGTAACTCTTTCAAATTTGAAAGTAGTAAGAAAACTTATTGGTTTGATGATAAAAAGAAGAGTACTAATAGTTATAAGAGTGATGAGAAGAGAAAATCAAATCATGAGAAGCCAAGTGAGGGGAAGGGGAAGTCGGCTTTTAAACCAAATGATTCTAGTAATGCTGGAAAGAAAAATAGAGATATTAAATGTTTTAAATATTTGGTTATGGACAAATGGTTGTCTGATGCCCAAATAGACGTGTTGATTATACTCGAGGAAGTCATTTGGAGAGTGATGTTGAAGGGCAAAGGAGTAGTTATTCTGATTTCAAAGAAGTGTCAACTACACAAGTAGTTGGAGCTATTGTACCTTTGAATGGTGTCTTGAGTGTTAAGTGTAACACCAATTATTGATCAAGAACAAAGAGAAAACATATTCCACACCAGTTATTAGTTGATAGCTCTTAATCCATATTGTGGTCCCTTCCTCTGTCACTTAGTTAGATACATGTGAAAAGAAGAAAAATACCTGGTTTCTCACCTTAATGGTCAATATATGATGGAAATAAAGATACGAAATGCAAAGGTTCTATACATAATCTATTGTTAATATCTATGTATATTCTTAATTTCATGTTCATTTAAGTAACCAAGATGATAATTTGAACACAAGTTATTAAGCTAAATATTCCAAATCATCAAGCAAGGTAAGTAAACATGTTACGTTGATTTATAATCACAAACAACAAAGACTTAAAGTTCCTTTAAATAATTAAAAAGGGTAGTAAAACTAGGCTATCTTACCAAAGGTTGCATATGGTATTTGACAATTTTTTATAAACAAAAATACCTAAAGAGATAATCCTGAATTACATATTTGTTATGTGTTTATAAATTTTATTTTATCATGGCCTAATAAACTTAACATTAACACGGTGGACCAACATTAAGGTCCACTTGCCCATAAGTGCCTTAGACAGATTCGACCAACGATCCTTAGGCCATTTACCAGCTCAGAAGACAACTTCTTCCATTGGTCTACACATGCCCCCCCAAACCAAAATTCCTCCTACTCCTTGCTCTTCCCCTAATGAATGCACCTCTCAATTCTCCACATCTCCTCCTCGAGGGTACTTGCATCACCTTAGCTCTCCATATCTTCTCAAGGGTAATTGAACCACCTCGACTCGCCACTTCTCTATGGAGAAACTTTAAACCTCTCTAGGGTACTCTAAAGATATACCTCTTCATTTTTCTGTCAAATCTCCTTAGAAGATTACCGCCACCACCTTAGGTCCAAGTTAGCTACTAGTAAGGGGTCCCTACTCTCCTTAATATCCCTTTTCCTTATGAATGTGACGCATGTGTTAAGAAGATTTTGTGCACCACTCCTTCCTTCCCAATTCTAGCATGACCATCACCTATAAATAGCACTTGAGGTTGCAAAGAAATGGTAATGTGACCTTACTCACTTTTTCTCTGTCCATTTTGTGTATCCTCTCTCAAGACCTACAACTGACTTAAGAATCAGAGTTGTTATGTTGGATCACCCTCTGGTGCACTATTAATTGTTCTTTTGGTTGCAAGCCATTAAGCTTATTACGGACAATTTTCCACCTGCAACAATTACTATAGGATTTTCTAATAACATAAACCTAAATAAAAGCTATGTATTCATTATTGCATCTTAAAGTGTCACAATTCAAGTGATTTAATAATCGATATCTTTCTTATATAGGGTATAGTTATATGCACATGTATGTAGTAGATTAGTAGAATGCAACATAAATCCTGTAATGTAAGATAATGGTAAAAATAAATGTAATAATTATTTAACCTAAATGAAACATAGTATTAAAGAGCTAAGGTTAATACCATTTTTTAGAATGTGTAAAGAAAATACACATATTAGTTTAAAAACACTTATAAGTAAATTGATAGTTAAAAATTTAGGTTTTAAAGGCTTGTTTGGGGACAAATTGCTATAAAGATGTTAAAGCTACTTCTTATAGACTTAATACTTTCATATAAATAATAATATTATTAAAATAAGAATTTTTGTAAGGCTATATTATCAATCATTGACATAATCTTTGGAAAAATAACGTTAATAAAAAAGAAAAATAGGACACGTATTTAAAAAAGGGAAATTTTGGAATGGAATGTTCTTAATTTTATAAACAGTCATTGTAAATTTTTAGGGCATTTTGGGGGCTCAATAAGTAGTATTTTCTTTTTCTTTTTTTTCCAAAACTTGACAATTTAGCATAAACGGAGCTAGACTTGTACAAATTATTAAAAAAGCTGAACATTAGGACATATTGGTGAAAAATCTTGGTAAAATCTTTATTAGAATGAAAACTAGTACACCCATATTGTTCCGAACACCACTACCACAACCACAACTTGCCGACCATTTCGACCACCACCAATATGTCATCCTGATAGAGGGAAGGGAGGAAAAGCTGCAATTTGAATCTTGTGAATTTAGGAGATGTGATGAATTTTGGGGAAAATTTTTAAGTTTGAGGCATTATTTATACAATTTTAAACCAATTTCAAAAATTCGTAAAAAGAAAAAATTGTGGACACATGGAAAAGAATCAAGAAATTATTTTTTCAACAAGTGTACGTGCTTTAATGATTTTTATAATAAAAAATTGAAATATTCCAAATTTCTAGATATTTCATTATTCATTTTTCCTACGTTTTGAAAAATGAATAGTGAGACCACGGCATGTTTGTGCCACTAGTATTTTATTTTATATTTGTTTGACACTTCGATACTATTTTTGTGGGTTATCACGTTACTTCAAGGCATAAGTTACATATACTTTATATATATTTGGTACTATTAATAGGAATGCTACATTTTATTTGGAAAATAATGTCTTTATAAACTATTTCTTTATTTTTTATCTTTGCTCACAATGTACATACCAGTATTATTTACCATTATATGCTATATTTCTATTTACTACTTCCTTTACGTAAGGGTATTTCATCTTTTCTTATTTTGCTCCATATATACGTGTACATACAATATATAATTCTTTGATTAATATTTATAGGTTGTTATTTATTTTACCCCCTACTTATTTACTAATGTAATTTTAATTATTATATCTTTAACCATTTTTCTCAATTAAGACTTTTTTTATTGTTCTTATAGATATAAATTTATATACTTGCCTATACTAATGTACTAATCTAAGCTTTTGAGAATATATTTAGGATTCGTTTTGATCGGTTTAGCTAAATTGGGCTAACAAGAAAATATCTTATTTCTTATAGCATTTAGAATTTTGCTAAACATAGTTAATAGATGGAATATTTTCAATGCAAGTATTTTTATAAATTCAACACCGAAAATCCCCTGCAAATTCTTCTTAAATTTTCATACCATTTATCTCTACTCTCCCACTGTCTGTTTCTAAAAATATTTGTAATGAATAGTTTTCCATTTTCTTTTTCCTTTAAATCCATTCGATAGGAGACTAATATTTATATTGTTACCAATAAATTTTTTTGTCATTGCTTGTTGCAAGAGATAATAAAATTATTAATGCATTACACCTAAAAGATTATATACAAAGAATAAGTTCATCGTATGCATACATTTGAGAAAACAGGTATTGTTGAAAGTTTTTAACTACATTAGATGATAAGTTGAGCCGCAATTAATCAGAACATTTGAATAATAGTAGTAATACATTATGTAGATTATTTAGTAGATAAATAACAATAAAATTTCAAAACATAATCAATTTTATAAAATTGATATACTATCATTAATTATTTTTATAATTGTTATGTGCTCATCCAATGGTGTAATTCATTTAACTTAATCATCTAATGTATTAGTACAGTGAAATATTTTTGGGTAAATATTGCAAATGGTACCTGAATTTTGACAAAATATGTAATGAGATCTCTAAATTTTGAAATTAATTAATTTAGTATCTAAATTAATTTTTTTTGTATGATAACCAACATCATGGATGAAATATCCCAAAAATTTAATACAAGATTAATGATGATGATGATGATGAAATTAGAATAATAAAAAAAAATTCAATTAAAGATGATGAGAAATTATTTAGAAGGACTAAAATAACAAAACAATTAGAATTGAATTAAATTGTAAGAATAAAAAAATAAAATGTAAAATAAGGATGATAATTAAATTACATGGCTACAAATTATAAGGAGGGGCAAGAAGGTCATTTAAGTTGGAAATTGTCTAAGTTAATACAAAACTTAAGGACATGAATATCTTTTCCATCTTAAGCATCGAATTTAAGGTTTCACATTCACGTCTCAAAGTCTTAATTTTTCTCTCTCCTCTCATTTTTTACGTTACAAGACTTATTGAATAAGTCATTTTCTCTAAAACTCTCATCAAACTTTCTTAGGAAGAAAACCCTCTTTATCTCTCTTAATTAGAAATTAGCAAACTTCCTCAAAAATATTTAAAGAGGAGAAAGGTAAAAATCATATCCTAATCTCTTTAATCATTAAATATATTATACTAATATAATAATTAATCATAGAAATAAACAAGGATCGGGAAGGATTTGAAAGGAGTGTGGGAAGCTTCTTCAAGAAGCTTGCATTGTAGTAGTTGTAGTTTATGCTTACGTATTCTTCGTTTTAGATAAGTAATTTTGTTGAACTTGTATGTTCAATGTGGATTTTGATTAGACAATACGATACACAATTAGCTATTCAATTATTGTAAATTGCCCACTTAATTAGTCAAAAAAATATAAGTGTATATTGTGCATTTTTGTGGAGTCTTCTATAGGTTTTTAAGATCTCGAAGGTCAAGTAGAGAGCTAGACAACTTTACTCCCTAAGGTATGACAAACTCAAGACTAAAGCTTGACATGCCAAAAATATAGAGACGTTAGTCGAAGGTCATGTCAAGGGGTTAAAAAGTCAATTAGTCAAAGCACAACAAACTTAAAACCTAAGACTCGACAAGTTTAAAAAATGCATAACCTTCATCAAGGGGTTCGTCAAGGGCTCAACGAGTCAAAAGTTTAGGGTGTAACGAGTTTAAAATCTAAGACTCGATAAAATAAAGATAAAAGATTTAGTTGAGGCTAAAAGTAAGGCACGACACATTAAGGCGCAACAAGTTTAAATTTAAGACTCGATGGAGTGCATGTGAGTAAAGATTTGTTGAGGGAAGAATTGAGGCGCGACACCTTGAGGTACAGCAAGTATTAGGGCACGATAGTTTAAATATTGGGGCCGATATGGCAAAAAGAGCCATTGAAGCGCATTTAATGTTTGGCGATTTAAAAACATTGTCTCTAACGGACATTTAAATTTTTTATGGCTATATATATACTATGTCCTTAGGAAATTCAACGGTAGAATGTAGAGAAGAGAAGCGTGAAAGAGCTTTTAATTGTGATCAAACAAAATCATTTAATCTTCTTGTTCTCTTATTTATTAATTTGCAAAATCTGAAAAGAAAGATAAAAACATTCTAGTACTCTATCCTTTCACTTGTAATCTCTAAGAGAGCATCTAGAGAGAGAAAAGAAATAGTTTATTTCCTGTATATTGTAATTCATATATTGTCAGATTGAGCACGTGTTTTTAGTGATTAAAAAAGGGGGGGTGAAGTCCTTGATTGGAGGCATTAGTAGATCGTGAAGAGTAAGAAGTGGATCAAATTCCACGTTAAAGCTATACTCAATTTTCTATCTCTATCTCTTTCATTTTTCATATTATAATCTGCTGCAACTAAAATTAAAATTGATTTGTTGTATTAAAATTAATTATTTTAGTATTTTAAGGTAAATACTCAATTCATCCTCTCCCTCTCCCGAGTATTTTATAGTGCATTTTGACGTTTTCATTTGGTATCAAAGTGTTATCTTTATTTTTTTTTGTGCTTAATCGCATATAGAGTAAAGATCATGGCTTCAAATGCACTATGGTTTCTAGAGAGGTAAGTTATAAATAGACCACCGCTTATAAGTAGGAGTAACTACCCATATTGCAAGTGCATAATGAAAAATTTTCTTAAAGCTCAAAATAGATTAATTTGGATTGTTATAGAAAATGAGTCTTTAAAAGTAGATGGAAAAGAAGAAAAATATTACAATGAAGAAGAGTGAACAAAAAAAAATATTTAAATGAAATTGCTATTAATATTTGACATTGTGGTATTGATGAAAGCAATTTCAATAGAATATGTACATGCAATTTTGCTAAAAAAGCCATTGAAATGCAATTAATGCTTGGCAACTTAAAGACGTGTCTCAATGGATATTTAAATTTTTAAAGACTATATATATATAGTTTATCATTGGGAAATTTAACAGTAGAGTGTAGAGAAGAGAAGTGCGAAAGTGCTTTTAATTGTGATAAAAAAAATCATTTAATCTTCTTATTCTCTTATTTATTAATTTGCAAAATCTGCAAAGAGAGAGAAAAACAATCTAATGCTTTGTTCTTATACTTATAATCTCTATGAGAGCATCTAGAGAGAGAAAGAAAATAATTTATTTCACGTATATTGTAATTTGTAAAGCTTGTATTGCTCAGCTTGAGCATATGTTTTTGTTGATTAATAAATGGGTGGTAAAGTCCTCGATTAGAGGCATTGGTGGATCATGGAGAATAGGAAGTGGACTGAATTTCTCATTAAATTTGGACTCAATTTTCTATCCTTATCTCTTTAATTTTTCATATTATAATTTGTTGTATATTATCCACTGCAATTAAAGTTAAAATTGATATGTTGTATTAAAATTGAAATCGTCCTCGATTTGATTGTGTTTATATGATTAATGATATATAATTTAGTATTTAATGATGTGACGAAAGATTTCACTTGTGGATCGATGATTTGATGAATAAATGATTAATGATTGTTGTTATAAACATAGGCTGTAAATGATGTAAATAATTGAGATATAAAATCTAAATAAAATATCAAATGAATTTATTTTTTTTCATGAAATTCAGAGGAATGGTAGTTTAATATGTTTATATTTAAACTAGAAATTTTCACGATTTTTGAAATACATTTACTATTTTCAAAAGTGAAATTACAAAATAGCAAAATAATGTTTCGGTCAGCAGCAATAGCGTGAATGTAAGGCATTGAACTGATCACTTTTTCTTCTTTTTTGGGGGGAGAGTATAATGGCTTGAAAACTTAATAAGTATATTCTAATATGGTATAAAGAAACGACCAAGAACCATTTGAGATCATCTTCAATTTTGCAAAAACTGATCAGTTATTAGGGTTGTCCCCTGTTTTTCAACCAAATTAGATGTAATTGGTTTTAAAACCTTAATTACTAATTAATTTTGGCCAAATTAAGTTATGAACATGTAAAATAATGAGTTAGGTAGTTTACATAAAACTTTTGGCTCAAGAATCGATCTAAAAGTTGGTGAACCAATCTTATTAAGTCAAGATGCACATTAGTTTTCAATAAGAAATGAAATAACAGAACTAATTGAGTTTAATTCTAATCAAATAAATATGAGATAAATGAAAAATAATATATTTTCATATTAAAATATGAATTTTAAGATGAATAATTAAATAATTTGGTTTTAAGAATTTTTTTTAATAAAATAGGTATAAATAATATATTATAAGATGGTATAAACCTATTAAGAAGCTAATTTAGATTCCTTGGCACACTTTTAGGCAAAGTTAGGTTATTAAGGATATGAATGGACTAATTACACCCTAAATGAGATGTTTTACTTAATAAAAGTTTATTATTTTAATTATAGGATATGTTACTAAGGATATCACTCAAAGGACCTAGTTATTATATAATGAGATTAGGTAGCTAGGTTAAATATAAAACGAACTTTAATATATAATAACGACTTAAAAACTAAATTTACCTTTGAACCTTATATTAATTTAGGAATTAATATATAGTAAAGGAATTGGATGAAACCTCAATTTGAATAAACGATAAATATATATATAACTTCAAATTGGTTAATAATTAACCTAACGAGAATGAACAGATGATGTGACTTAAATCTTAATTAAGATAATTTCCTTATACGGATTCTTATTGTTAGGACTTACTATCATCTGCTTTGAGGTAAGATTATTACTTGAGTTCAAATACGCAGTGACTTAGGTATAACTTGTTAGGATAGATATTTAAAAGGAATTAATACTTAAAGATAACTTAACTAACTGTTTGAGTGTGCTTTTTGTCGTTTGATTCGGGCCAGGAAGTGACAGCTTTGCATGGCGATGCTAACACAATAGTTACGCGCATAGACCACCGATGCTGGCACAATAGTAGCTAATATGGCGAATGGTATTAGCGTAATGTCTATCTGGATTAGATAGAAGTAATATAGTGCGGCTAAGACCAGTCAAGCAGCATTATATTATGGACTATGATAAGCAGAGATAGGTAACTAATGTAAGCCCTAGATAAAGTTACTTAGAATTTATTCTAGGAGATATACGTAGCTGGGCAAACTATATCAACCCCTCAAGTAATAGCAACTATTTAGGACCCCCAAATTCTCACAATGTGTTGCTGAAGTGTGAGTGCTCTACTACTATTTTACTATACTTAAATTAAATATCTAAATTGTTGGTTGTTGTATTTATATTATAATAAGTACATGTAATCATATTGTATGTGCTTGTGTTATTATAGTTCAAGGCCTTTGCTCATTCATTCTATTTTAGGTTGTAAAGATGATTTGATTTGGATGCTTTGTCTATGGGTTGAATGTTGAAGAGAGACTAGGCGAGCAGGACGTTTAGATGTGTTGGATGTTGTTTTATCGATTATCTAAGTGTTTAATATATATATTGTAAGGTTTCTAATAAAGTACTAAAAGATTATTTACTTTTGCTTATAAAACTTAAAAAATGGTTTTTCAATATAAAATTTGTTAGAAACTTAGTTAGTTAAGGATAATCTTTGTATATAATACTTAAGTGCTATACATGATGGAACTGTTGCCTCTTTGGATCTTATTTGAAGCATGATAATAGAGTAATTATCGATGTACATGAACAGTTTTTTAAATATTAATTAGTTAATTTTAAAGTTTAGAAATTAAATTAATTATTTAAAAAATTTAGGTACTTTTTTTTCTTTTTTTACTATAACAACGGAGGAGGGGGAATTTAAACTTTTGATCTTTTATTGAAGAGATAAGAAAGATCCTATTAGACAAGGTCTATTTGGATTGTCTGTTTTTCATCTGTATCTGTATCTTTTTTAAAATGATATGTGTAAATATATCCGATTTGCATCTAAATTTTATCTATATTTGTTCTATTTGATCTTTTGATGAGAACTGTCAACTTTTTTTTATCTATTATTTCTTGATAAATGATTTATTAGCAAAAAGTTTGAAAAAGTGTCTATATCTATCGAAAAAAAACCAAAACAAACAGACCCATAATACAATGGACTAAAAATTTAGGTACTTAGTTACATTTATTTCCGGTGCTATATTTTAACATTCACGACATTGGGATATTTTCCGTGATCAAGCAGGAGACACCGCACGAGAAATACGAGGATGTGTGCATTTTCATTTGCAATTGATCTGCTTAGTTTGATTATGACGGGTAACAACTAGGACTGTAGGACCATTTTTATACACGGTATACCCCAACCAGTTTTTCCAAATTATATTGTCTCTTCCATTCCCCTCTCTCTCTGTGTCCCTTCTCTCCCTCCTCAACACTTCTTACTTCTAGATATTAAATACGCGTACATTCCCCTTCTCCTCGATCAACACTTTTGTAGAAAAAGAAAACCCATTTATCTTGAATTTCGATGATCACACGAGATAAATGGCTGAACAGTAACACAACAGCCAAGTGCGAGACCGCCACCGGGGTACATGAAGGCAGTGACAGAAAACATTGTATACTAAACCAAGTTGGTCTATTTATGTTGTAACATTGAGAGATTGATACATGCATGCATGGTCAGGTACTTTGGATTAATATCAGCAATGGTTTTGGTCTTGTTGACCGTCTCTATCCTGGTTCTGCCGCTGGTTTTGCCGCCGCTTCCGCCACCGCCGGCTATGCTTCTCTTCCTGCCTGTCCTGCTCATGACATTGCTCGTTTTGCTGGCCTTGTATCCCGCTGAGATTTCCAATGTTACTATGTTTCGATTTGACTGCTAATGCATACGCGTACTTGTTGTTTATTCATTACCGCAAAAAAGTTCCATGTATGGGATAATATGTTTTTGACAATGTTTGGTACCTTAGTTTGTTTAGTAAAAGCAAAAAGCAAAAAAAAATAAAAAAAAGTGAAACTGTGTTTTTTTATTAATGCTAATGTACGTTTTATTGTTTCCCAGTAGATATTGTTTTTTTTTTTATTTAATTTTTCTTTCTTTTTTTTATTTTTTTATAATTTTATGCATCGAGTATGAGTAGAGATCAGACTCAAAGGCTGCATACTCTTGCCCACAACGTATGGGTGTGCATGTGTGCTGTCTCGAATTTTGCCACATTAAGCCTCAGGATCTTGCTGATATACACGATCGGTTGTAGTGATTATTATTAAAAGAAAAAAAAAAAACCTTTTTTTTTTTATGTTTTTCCTACTTTCACATGTATGAAGGTTTTATTAATATTCTTACATAGAAAGTCCTTATATCTGAGCCGAAGCTGCCATATTGGAAATTTACGAATCATATTAGTGGGCGATTTGAGAAAAAAATGTGGGGTTTTACCGAAAAGTATGATGTGAGAATTTTCGTTGCTAACATATTTTCCAAATTAGATGTGCTGTTATCATGTGGCTCTGGCTTATACACGCCCAAAGGTTTACTTTTACAGACTCGAGACATCTAGAAAGAAGAATCCAAAAAGCATTAGCAGCCTTGCAAGTCCATTGTTTAACCTACTGATATATGGAGGCCAAAAAAAAAACTACTGATATAAATACATACATATCTATATGGGTTTTCTAATAGATGGATTAGGGTCTGTTTGTATGTTCGTTTGTTTGCTTTTTTTTTTTTTTTTCGTCGTTGTTTTGTTATTATATTTTTATCACTTTTAAATAGAGATTTATCAAAAAATAAATATTGATAAAAAATTAATAATCTTACTTAAAAATTGATAAAACAGATACGACATATATATGATATTAAATAAATTATAAATATAAATTTAATATAAATGTGGTGTGGATAAAAATCAGAAAATCAAAACACACATGATTTCTTGTTTCAACTCTGTAAATACCGTAATAAAAGTAGAAAACAAAAAAGGGAGGGGACCTGAATTGAGGGCAAAAAAACAAGGTAATGGCCTTTTAGTTTAGCCTATAACTTATTAACTCCTGGCCCTCGGCTAAAAAAAAAAAAGAAAAAAGAAAATCCGTCAATTGAAAGCACTTACCGAATGTACTTTTATTATTTTTCTTCCTTTATGTATCTGGAATATATTAAAAATTAACATTATATAAAGTCTTAATACGATACCGTTAATTGTTTTGTTTTTCACGGATCTAATATTAAGTGTACAATAAGTAGAAAAAGAAATCCAAGATGAATATGGCAGGATATCAAAGGATATGAAAATATATTGTTTAAAAAAATCCAAAAAATAGGGCTACTTAGAAAGAAAATCGAAAATAGGGGATTTGCAATCATGTCTTGAAAACATGATTTTTTTTATATTAAAATCATATTATTAAGACAATTTCAATAATAATGTAGTGGTAAAGCTTAATTTATTGTTTATATATGGAAAATCTGGATTTGATTCCTAGTTTTGATAAAATGCTAGAAGTTATTTTTTGAAGCAAAAGATACGGGAAAATAAATTTATTGAGAGTCGAACTTATATCTTTGTATCCATAAAAAAAATACCTATCATCATATAGATATTATTTTTTAATATATTTTATTTAACTATTTTGAATTTATAATGGATCTAAACATGCGTCTTTCTTTTCTGATAACCGGCTTGTTTGCTATAGAAATGCTAGGTATATGGAGTTGGTAATAGTTATTATAAGGACAACATTATAATACTATTATAATTAAGAGGTGATTTTAAAATAGTTAAATAAATTATTATAAAATTAATGTCACATGTTGTATGATGTAATGATAGATTTTGTTCATAGAAATAAAGATTTGAATTCAACTCTTAATTACCATTACACCACTATTTAAAATTATATTTTGAGTGCACGATATTACGTTTCAAGGTAAGATTTCAAGAGAAAAGGAATAAAATATTAATATTTTTAAAATAATTACGGAAATGTTATTGGAAAAAAATTATTTTCGATTTTAGGCAACATGACCTCGTCTTTTGAAGAGACGAGGTCTCATTTGTTTAATGACCTCGTCTCTCGAAGAGACGAGGTCATATGCGGAGCAACCTCGTCTCTTCGAGAGACGAGGTCAGCGGGTTAAATTCTCCCACGCGCTTCTTCTTCCCCATTTCCTCTTTGGATCGCCAGAACCCTAATCCACAAATCGCGATTTTCTGTCGATTTCTTGCGCACCAAATCCACAAATCGACCGTAATCGCTCATCCCCATTTGTCCGAAGTTGATTGTGTTGCGATTGGTTAGGTAGTAGGATCGAAAAGAGGAGATTTAAAGCGAAACCACCGGCGGCGAACGGAAAATGGCGAACGACGAACGTTGAGGTTGGATTTCTGCGTGTTTTCGTATTTTTTTCAATCATTCATGTTGCATTGTTGAATGAAGATTGTATGTGTTGTTAGAATAATTTTGTAGCATGATTCCAACGCTGACGGGTTTTTTTTTTCTTGTTGTATGTTCTATAGATATGTATATGTATAATATTTGCTTTGGAAAAAATCAAGTCCTAAATAGTTATTGTTGGATAATTATATTTAGGAATTTCAGTGTGCAAAAAAAAATTGAAAATAATTTCAATTGTCGTTAACGGGGTGTATTTAGTACTTTAGCATTGTTGAATGTAGATTGTCTGTGTTGTTAGAATAATTTTGTAGCATGATTCCAACGCTGACTGGTTTTTTTTTTTTTTTTTTGCTTGTTGTATGTTGTATAAATATGTATATGTATAATATTTGCTTTGGAAAAAATCAAATTCTAAGTAGTTATTGTTGGATAATTATTTTAGGAAATTGAGTGTGCGAAAAAAAATTGAAAATAATTTCAATTGTCGTTAACAGAGTGTATTTAGGACTTTAGCATTGGTATGGCGATTTAATATGGTATGGAAAAATGCGATGACAAAAGCAGATATTTGTAAGAAAGCAGAATAGATTACAAAATTAAATTTCAACTTTGAAAGTGGAGGTGCAGGTTTAGGAATTATGTTAAATGTTACGAGGAATGCAATTCATAAGTGTGATTTTTTTAATTTGATGTGTGGAAGCTAATTTTGATGAGATGGCAGGATTTGTGAGGAAATGGATAAAGCGAAGTTCATACTGTACGCTCATGGTAATATTTTGCGAGGGGATGATGGTTTTGGTTATTATAAGCGGCCTGTTGCTATGGTCAGTATTAGTAGGAATTCAACATATGAGCAGATAATGGAGATTATTTGCAATAGACTAAAGGTAAATAGGTGTACACATCGGGTGGAGTTATATCATAGGGTAGCTATTGGAGATATGACATCCGTTCCCTCCTATACCTCAATTGTTTTGCAATGACTTGTGCTGTTACATTGCTATAGTACGATGGTTTATTAACGCAATATTTTACTTTTCCTACTGCATCAGGTGGTGTAGGACCCATATAATTCGATCTTGCCCTCCCTGCCTCCATACTGCCCAGGGGAGAGCGATGTGTGGCGTGCACGGGTCCTCCTGGTATGCTTCTACTTTGTCAAGCACTACTACCCTGACAGAGTGCTCAGACAATTTGGTGGCTTCCAGGGGATTCCAGCCCCCCATGCCAATATAAGAGCCCTCCATGAGATTGACATGAGAGGACGTTCCGAGTGGAACTGGCAGGTGGAGCATGCCAGGTGGATAGCTGAGTGGGATGCTCGGTGTGATTGCATAGTTGAGCTGCCCGATTTGCCTGCTGGGACATCTGACGATTACTTCCACTGGTATCATGCGATCACCCGATGCTGGATCGGACACACGGGAGCTATCATACGATACATGGTAAGATAACTGTCTCTTTAAGCTTTATATGGACTTGTATTGACTTTGTAGATACTTACCGATATAATTTTTTGCTATTACTTGCAGGCTGATTTCATTTATAGCATCCCAGACATGCCCCCAGAGCTTACTCCATCCACTGCACGAGATGTCTGTCGTGTGGTGGAAGAGTTTATGGGGTTGAATTTCAATGATCCAGTGCCACCAGCTCCATCATTAGCAGCAGCACAGGGTGACCCACAGTCTCATACCGTACAGAGACGGCAACCTCCTAAAGAGAGGCATGGGCAGGGACGAGGCAGGGGTCGGGGACGAGCTCGAGCACCGGGTATACAGATCAGAGATGAGCCTGAGCCGTCCGATCTACCTTCACTTGATGAGCCTGGTCCTTCCCAGGTCATTCAGGACGAGGCTGGCCCGTCATCAACATCTTACTATATGGAGGACACTCCCATGCCAGACCCGTCATACTCTTAGTTCCATACCCCTTTGGCTCCACAGAAGAGACGACCATCACCATCACATGATATGGGGGAGGGGCTCACACAGGACGAGCCAGACCCTGTCCAGTTCCATCAGTATAGTGCTGCTACTGGACATGAGGATGCTGCAGTTACAGATATTGTTCTATCTACACAGCATCCACATCTGTGTACCCCATTACCCACGACGTACGTGAGGCGGAGTAAAGGCCGAGGACAACGGAGGAGGGACACACATCAGTAGCAGTAGTAGATGATAGATTTTCTTTATTTTGATTGTTGCATATAGCTTCTTACTTTTTTGTATTGTTTTTGTATGTATATTGTACTCCTTTTCTCTTGTACATTTTAAAAGAACAATGAATCAGCATTTCGTTTCATATTATCTGTTACGAGCCTACAAATTCCCATATTTTCATTGTACTGTGCTGACAAACAATCACAATACCGCTGTGATTGAATGATTCAGATTGGGATTCAGCATGTGTTTTTAGGCTGAATGGTATTATAGCTGTGTTGAATTTGTTTAATGACTCGTATAGCCATTTATATTTCTACTTGACAGGTTTTATACATAATTTTTTAGATTTTTCAAGTAATAGATTGAGTTTTAAGGAGGAATAACTGACCTCGTTTCTTCAAAAAACAAGGTCAGAACAGGTGCAACCTCGTCTCTTGAAGAGACGATGTCACATGCGGAGCAACCTCGTCTCTTCGAGAGACGAGGTCATTAAACAAATGAGACCTCGTCTCTTCGAGAGACGAGGTCAGTCACTTATGACCTGGTTTCTTCAAGAGACGAGGCCATGTTGTCTAAAATCGAGAATAATTTTTTTCGATGACATTTCCGTAATTATTTTTAAAAATATTAATATTTTATTCCTTTTCCCAAGATTTCAATTGTCTCTTTTTTTTTTCAATTCATTTTCCATATAGCTCTGTTTTTAGGACTTTTTTTAAATAAAATATATTTTGTATCTTTACCGTATCTACTAAATAAAAAAATATTGTTGAATAGGGAATGCCGAAGGTGGGTTGGTAAGACTCGAGGAGAACATTGATTGATGGTGGAGAAGAAATAGGGGAAGAACTGCACTGTAGCTGTAGGCTGACACTACCTACAAAAAGCAAAGAAACACATGTTGCTTTCTAGTTTGGCTTTGAACACAGTTGGTGCGTTGAATATTGATAGTTAATTAATTTGAAGGTTGATTCCTTTTCCTATGACCAAAACCAAAAGTGTATTGGATTCGATGCATTGTTATATACCACTAATATTAATTGAATTTTTCTCCCCTTTCCATTTTAGGATTTTTGGGTTTATGCTTTTATGTCTTTCATTTTAGATTTAACTGAGTTTTTTTTTTTTTTTGAAATGGATCAAAATTAATAGGGCTTTTAATCACTCCAAGTCTCTATTACAATTACAATTATAAGTTTTCTTTTTATTTATTCATTTTCTGCGTAAATGATAAAATTTTAATTACAAATATACTTATGAAAAATAAATACTTGGAAAATATGCGTAAAAATAAACTTATTTGCTTCTCCATTCTTTCATAAAAGTTTAAGTTTTTAAATCGGTGTATCTTTTAGTATATAACTTGCATTTCATTAATAATACTTATACTCTAATTATAAATTTATAGTCCTTATTACCATAAAAATTTGTTTAATCGTTGATTTAAAACAATTATTACTAAATTAATTAAAGTTTTAATTTTTCACCGAATCAACAATGTTTCCCTTGGATCAGGGTAAATGAAAATATGTTCATATTTCAAATTAATTTTACAGGTATAAAAAAATTCTTAATTTTATTTTGTTAATGAAATTCTTTACATTTATTTATCAATAAGATTTTAAATCCATAACAAATATATTAGATATATATATATATATAGAGAAAAAATAGATTTTATTTCTAGAAGTTTCATTTTAAATAAATAGACATGATAAAAGCATGCATGGATAAAATACAATAAAATAAACCAAACAGTTGTAATTAGTAGGAAACAGAATCATTGAGCAGCCCATTATTCCTACTCCGTTGCGTGAATGGATAAAATAAATCTGAACCTGCCCGAGTTTTTTCAAGTATCACATCAGCGTCACCTCGGAATTGCTTTCTCGTCATTCTTTCTTACTCTATAATCCATCGGTCATCCTTCACCCATTCATTCTAATTTCTGACTACATATATTTTATATTGTTCCTTTAATTTTTCAGATACTGTTGTTTTGTTCCACTACAGTAAATAATAAAATATTCGAGCAAAAATAAAATAAACTTGTTGCTTTTGCTTTATATAGACACGTCGAAGTAAACAGGGATTTTCCTCGTTTATGCCTAAATTTGCAAATTAACTGACGCTATTAGTCCACAGAAATCTTAGGCAGTTGAAGAAAAATGACACTTGGCTGATATTGCATATCTCCTGAACTTGAATTTTAAAATGAATAATTTCTGTACGATTAAAATATGCTTTGACACTTTCAAAATTTTGATAAATCTATGGACTTTCATGATTCACTTTGTTTTCAAATTTACATGATTATTGTGGGAAAAGGACAAAAAAGGTATTTTAATAAGCAATTATGAAAATAACATTCAGATAGAAATAATTTTAAAAATAGGCGGAAAAAGTGTCATTTGAATTACATTAAACTTCTGCAAAAAAAAAAAAAAACTTTAAACTTGTCTCTTAAAAAATTGTTCATTTTTTTGGCTGAAAAAAAAAAAAAACTTACTCATCATAACTGTACAAAACTTGCCACTAACAACATCGCTCTTAACTTCTTCATCTTCGGTGCATTAAAAAGGTATATTTTAATTGTTTAACCGTGGAGAGTACCTTTGTACACAAAACACACACAAACACACACAAATTTTAGTAAGCCTTGACAAAGAAGGAAAGGATAGGATGGTTTTGCTACCCAATGTATCATCAAGGCGACCTCTTCGAGGGTGCTTTCAATGCACATAATATGTATTATCTATAGAATATTTTTTCTTTGTTTATAGCAAACCTTCCAATATTTTCAGTCGCCTTTATTAATACACACCCTATGTACTTCTATATATTAAGGCTTTAGGATTTTTATTTTGTCTTATGTATCAATTGCTTTGTGCATATGTAGTTGAAATCCTAATCCTATCTTTTGCTAAAGAAAACGGAACAAGTTATATAAGAGATTGCTCTCATTTTAATTTTTTCCTTACATATCAGTTACTCTTAACTCATCACCATCATAACGAAATAATGACAGATTAAGTTTTTGCTTTCACCTTTTGGTAATATAATGTTTTATATTTAAATTTGGCAAATTAAGACTTCTACTTTTATAATATATGCGGTTTAGTCTCTTTGTGTCTCTCTCTAAGTTTTTTTTTTTTTTTATAAACTTTAGTAGACCGAGGCGATCACATAGCTAACTCTCTCTTCTAAATCTCTTTCACTGTTTATAGCATGAATTATGTACATCCATCACTATCAATTAGAAAAGCCATAGCTCTACAACTTCTAAAATTGAATTTGAGTTATCTTATATTATTTCCATTATCATCAATAATCCAGCGATTTGAAGAGCGTGAAGATCAAGTAAATTTTTTTTGTCAATAGCTTTTAGAACAAGTGATTTTTTTTTTTTTTTTTGTTTTGTTGTTTATGCTTTTTACTTTGTTTTCATCCTTATATGGGAATTTGCCATCCTTACTATGAGATTTAATCTACTTGCTAGTTGGTTGAGTTTTATTCTCTTAAGAAAATTTCTATCCCCAATGTGGGACAAATTGGCTGTAGAAGAGATGTGCCCATTAACTCATCATTTGTCATTTTTTTCTTTATTGATGATTGTAATTGGTGTGATTTCTTTATAGTGAATGGAATTCATCTTCTAGAAAAAAAAAGTCTTTGTCAAAAAATATTTTATGAAATTTTATTTTTATGACAAGATAACTTTCAGTTTTTGACAATTTAATGCTATATTTGTAGATTTTGGCAATTTTTGGCCTTGTTTTTGTCATTATCTCGTCAATAAAATAAATATCCATAAAATATTATTTAATGGAGATATTGAATCGAACATACTTGAAAATACAAGCATTGATTTACCATAATATAAAGATAAGACACTTAATAGTTAAAAATTTGAAAATACTGGCACTTGTTGTTGAACATGTTCAATGTGTGTTTTGATGAGAAATGCATAATTAATCACTCGATCATATTTAAGTTAGTAAAACAAGTGTTGAATTTGTTTTGGATATGTTTGAACTTGTTTTGCTTTGTTTTTGCATGCTATACAAATAAGTGACATAACACACTTACCGTTGGGAGGCTGTAGACTTAGCCTCCAAATGCTAGTTGATTTATTCATGCCAGATGTGTATATTTTGTCACTACCGATGAGACAATAGTGCTTGGTGTCGCCTGGTACATGTTTTTCTTGTAAGTCTTCTAGTATCATCCGGACACCATGTGAAGATGCCATATATCATTCGGATGGCAAGCTACAGAAATATAGCCATTGGAGCTTTTCCTTTTTTACCGTTTTTGTGTGTTTTATTTGTAACGACTAGGAGGCTTAAAGATGCTATAAATACAAGTGTTTGAGGTCTTGTAGACTAGTTCAAGAGCCTATTAATTGCAAGCATTTCCTTGTAAACATTCTCTAGAAGCTTTAATTGTGAATTGTAATATTGTGTAAGTGAGAGCTAAGTGTAGTGCTAAGTACTTTGTAATTGCTATCCCTTGTCAAGCACTACACTAAGTGAGTTATGAGTAATTTGGTGAAGTCTTGAGTTGAATCTGGTGTATTCAAATTTGTAAAGACTTAACTCAAGCATTTGTGTTGTTGATGTGTTGAAGTCCTCTTTTGAGGCAAATATTTGGTGTGAATAAAGTGGTGAAGTTCTCCATTAAAGGAGGCAATTATTGTGGATTGTGGGGACTAAGGGGCAGACCGAACTCCATATTAAAATTATGGTGCAATCTTTGCTTTCCCTATCTCTTTATTTATTATTATTGTGTTGTACATGAATTAGTCTTTAATCTTAAAAGGAAATCTATTTTAAGTGCATAATCAATATACCTAATTTTTTTCCCTCAAACCCACTCCCCTAAATCACTAATCACGATACAAAAATTGAATCTTTTTTATTAAATGGGTTGAAAAGTTGGGTTTTTTTATTTAATTTTTTTAAAAACTAGGTTTTAGTCTATTGTGTTTTTATAAAATCGTTTCTTTAAGAGCATATTTAGTACAAATCTCAAACGTGCATTAAAAAGAAATGAGATTTAATACTTCAACAAACGAGTTTGAATTGCTATTTTTATAAATTACTTTTATTTGAATGGCATTTTTATAATTATTTATTAAAATATTATTTTTCCTCTTCCTTTTATTGTTGTATCATTATTGATATATCATCTATATTACAACTTTATATATATATATTGGATATGTTTCACATTAGTGTAATAAAAATATATCAATTATATGTTTGTTTGCAGAAACATTTTTCATACTTTTTTTTTTAATGATTTAGTTTAGTTAAAATCTTTTAGATATCAAATGTTACTATCATAATCGTCTTAGTTTAAGTTTGTTTGGATTGTCAGATTTTTATGTATATCGGATGAGTATCGGTTTGATATCGGTTCAATATTGACATCGGTTCATCAGTTTAGTTTGGTTAGTTTGTGAGTAAAACTATCGGTTTTTTATTAGTATCATATTTATATCGGTATAATATCTATTTGGTTTGAAAATAATGCCAAAACGACATCAAAATGATGATTCAAATAGGTTAATTACTAGCATAAGTGGTGGAGGGGATAATGAGAAGTGAACTTGGCTAGCAATGGCTATTTATGGTGGTAATTAACACATAGGACATTAATAGAATACTAGAGAAAAACAATTGTTTCATTTTCAAAAAGTGAAAATAATCTTGCTTAATATGCAATAACATTTTCCTTCTTCATAATTTCAGCATCAATGTATGTTTACCCTATCATCTTTCATTGGCATTTAGAGGCATGGCATGGAGAGGTATAACTTGGTATGTTTACCCTATCATCTTTCATTGGCATTTAGAGGCATGGCATGGAGATGGCATGGAGAGGGATAACTTGGTAAAAAATAATAACAGGAAAGAAAAATAGACAATATCAAAATTTTAAATGAAAAAAAGTTGCAAACAAGGAAGTTTAGGTACCATTCTTGCAGAGTTTTAATAGTTAAGTCTACTCTTCATATGAATAATTTTTTTTTTTAAATTTTAAGCAGAGTTTTTATAATAGAATACCATTTCATGATTCCTTTTAAAGTGTCAAATGAGAAAGTACTATTAAGTATCAATGGATTTTGGACTTGATGATGTCTACCAGATGATTATGGTAGGCAACGAAATGAAGCCTACTCATTCAAGAGTTATCTTAGTTAATCTTACTGAAATTGTTCTTAGGATAAATCCTAGTGTTCCTTATTAGGTGTATGGGCTCGTCCAAAAAATTTTGAGAGCAAGCTAACCGGTTTAACACAGCATTTTCTTTTAAGTTAATCAAGCCAATTTTCTAAAACTATCCCAAGACATAACTAAGCTTTTTAGGGCCACTACTAGGCTTAACCTCAACATCTGCTAAAATTAAGATTTGATTGTTAAACATTATCCTAATATTATCAAGAAATTACAAATATAAGTGACTTATAAGTTATAATGGTAAATGATAATAGGACAATAGCAGTGGTCAGTTGTTAGTGAAGATGATTAATAATCATGAAAAATACTAACATATAATGAAGAAAATGATTTTATCTTTTTAAATTAAAAATTATTTTTCTTATTCTTGATTAACTTTTTTCTGTGATGGCTACCCAGCATGACCTTTCGCCACTGATCATTAGTTGTCCAATAAGCCACTAATAATTGCGGACTATGTGCTATAATTATACTTGAATTCTGATTATAATAAATGTTGAAACATTTGCAAGACGATTTCAACCTTAGTGCATTTAAAAAATTTGAAATTCTTAAAAATTCCTATTGTCGGCACAATATGAAAGTTACGTGAATGGAGCGTAGAGAATGAGTATATTTACCCTCAATCACACCAAATATAAGTGGCACGTCAATGATTAAAATAGTCTAGGCTAAGGAGTTTTGTCTGCTCCTTGTCCCGCCATAGTAGGCTAATGAGCTATAGATCGCTTAAACATGAACCTAAACCCTTACTCAAAAGTCCTTTTTTTTTTTTTTTTATGTTAAAAAGCTTCTGAATTTAAAGCTGAGGTTATAAGGTGAGAAGAGAACTTCAACGTCAATAAAGAAAATTCAAAGTTACGAGAACTGGGATAAAAACGTGTATTTCGATGTTCAATAATGAATTGAGATATGACTTATGGGTAGCTTTTACCTCCTGGTTTTTGTCATTCCATTGCTACATTTTGAAAGTAAGCAATGGGGTTAGTGAAGATTTCTGGGAGATGTTCCTAGCCTGTTAATGTTTTGTTTTTTCTGGATGTGGTTATTGTCATGGACTGTGTCTTTCAAGCCTCTGTTTAATGTTAACGTTTTTGGCCCGAAAAAATAATGAATTAAAATAAACTGGTGATTTTCACATGGTGAATTGAAATTTCTCCGTGATTACAGGGACTTGTTGACGAATGAATTCTGATTCGGCATATTTATCCCGGTAAGTTTTATCGATGGTGCAAGAACCTTTGGTTTATAACAATTTGATATTTGGACAAAATTTTATATCAAGATCATATCTAAACATTTTAAAAGTTTTAGGAAAGGTACTTATGAACGGAATCTATCCATTTTTTCATTAAAATATTAATTTGAGAAGCAGATCTAAATAAAAAATTATTTTTTTTATTCTAGTTGATAGAGTGAGTTTCATTCACGGTATCTGAACTTTCTAATTTGTAACAGTTTGATACCTAAAAAAATATTTTTATCATACCGGTACCTCAACTTTTTAAAGTTTTACGTACGTACCTTTGGTAGGAATTCGGCTTCAAGCGATTCGCTGATGTGAAACCCAAACTTGATTAATAAAATATATATCTCTCTATTTTAATTGGCCTTTTTGTAATTTTTTTACCCTCTTTAACGTGGAATCGAAACTTTATTTTTTTAACTATTGAGTCCATCCAATTTGGATGAGTTTGGTTATTAGGATTAATTTTTTCTTTTTAGTTTCTTTAGACATTGTAATATTATATAATAATTGCAATCTAATAACTAAAAGGAAAAAATAATAAAAGAGGAAGAATAAGAATAAAAAGGAGGATAGCAAGGGAAGAGAGAAAGGAGAGCGGGAGAAGAGTTAAAAACAAAAACTGGTCAACCAGGATAAAGAGATTTTTTTTTTTTTTAAATTGAGTTTGGGTTCCATGTCAGCAAATTACCTGATAAATGGCTAGATTCCATCTAAAGATACCATGTGTAAAATTTTAAAAAGGTTCGGATATCATCATAGTATAAATTGCTTTGAAGGTATTAAATTGTTATAAATGAGAAAGTTTAGATATCATGAATAAAATTTAATCTATCAACTAAAATAGAAAAAATAATTTTTTATTTAGATCCGCTTGCTCCATTAGCATTTTAATCTAAAAATGGATGGATCCAGTCTAAAAGTATATTCGGTCAAACTTTTCAAAAAGTTAAGATACTATCTTGGTATAATATTTTTTTTTTTAAATGTCAAACCATTACAAACTAAAAATTTAGGCATCGTGGATGAAACTCACCCTCTTTTGTGCATAACTTCTTTTTTTTCTTTTTTTTTTTTTTTCACTTTCAAACACAATTTGATTTGCAGTCAACCACCAATTTCTCT
Organism: Combretum micranthum; assembly: GCA_024138025.1. Classification (NCBI taxonomy): domain Eukaryota; kingdom Viridiplantae; phylum Streptophyta; class Magnoliopsida; order Myrtales; family Combretaceae; genus Combretum; species Combretum micranthum. The sequence continues at coordinate 1,508,157 of JAMXBD010000077.1, forward strand.
CAAATGTCATTCTAATCAATATTTTAGCTTTGACTTTTCACCCACTTAAAGTATGGAAGAAGACTGTTCAAATACTGTTCTTTAAACGCATTAATATTACTCAAGCAGCTTTTATAGAAGATTCTGGTTTTTAAAAAAAAATGCAAAATAGGGATTTCTGGCCCCTTATAAAGCAATGATCGATTCATATTTAAGGGTTTATCTTTTTTAAAGCATATTACTCTACTGATCCCCTTTTATCATTTTCTCTAAGTTAGAGTGTATTGAATGCAACTATAAAGAGATAATTGCGCATGAGCCTTGATATAAATGGAAAGCTTTCAAATAATAATAATAATTCCATGCATTAAATTTGGTAGTTATGCATCAATAAGGTCATTGTGTAAAGGATCATAAGGAATGGTAAGTATGAGTTCTTCATTAATTAAAATTAGTGCTAGTAAGTCAAGACCAGACCCTTGAATCCAAACATGATATGACACAATCATGAAAAAGTTTTGATAAGTAAAAATCAACGTGGATAAAAAAAAAGGTCAAACCTGAAAATGAAACAAATTAAAATATATCTAGGTTCAAATTTAGGACCTAAACCATTTACAAATCTATTAAAATATATTGTTATTGTTTTGTATTCTTATTTGGTTAAAATATAATATTATTATTCCTAACTAAATTACAAAATGTCAAAACTAATCACATAAAAAACAAATTATATATATGTATAACATATTATAAATTATATATAAAACATACATATGCCACATATAAAAAATATAGATTTTTTCGAAAAATAAATTATATAATTTATGTATTAATATATAGTTGATTTGTTTACTACATGTATAGCATATGTACACACACACACACACAATATATATATATATATATATATACACACCATATAACATGCAAACCAGATGTATAAAAAAAAAATATAAATATATATATATATAGATTTAATGCATACGCATTATAAAATCTATATGTTTTAAATATATAATCTTTTTTTATATAAAAATTATGCATATAACATGTTATATAAATATCTATATTAAAATAGATATTGTATATAGAATATTTATAAAGTGGTTAGACATATATAACACATATATGTAACTTTTGAATACATAAAAAGTATGCATATAACATACACATATGGATACAAATATTTGTAATGTGTGTGTGCACTTATTTATCCATCTATATAAGATTTATAAGTTATAAATACATGGTTTATATATTATATATGTGTGTGAATATGTTATAATTCATTTATTACATGTAATGAATATGCTATATATACATATTTGTATACATGTTATGAAATATACATCATATATAATATATAAATATATAATAATATATCTACAATAAATTATAGATTTATATATAATTGATAGTTTACAAAGATATATATAAATATATTACTAAAAGGGTATATATGTTGATAGAAAATATTTGGTAACGCTTTACTAGGCCTTACACCTACCTAATGGGTTAACCGACCCATGAAGGGCCTTTCAAGCACTTTGGCCTAGAGATCCTAGAAGCCTTTGGTCCATGAAAGACATTGACCTCAACCCTAATGAGTTGACTCCTTAAGGGTATATCAGCCATGTTAGGACCTTGGCTTAGTCTTTGAGCTCCATGACGACCTCAATCCCCATCAATCTCATTGACGCTTTCATCTCTTCAAGGGAAAGAACAATAATTCATCCACCCTCCATACTCGATCTAGTCCTCCACCTTGGGTCTAGGTCAGGTAACAAATTTGAGGAAATGCCATGTGGAATGTGAAGATTTTGTGGTTCTCCTCATTCTGTTATAACCACCATCTATAAATAGATTCTAACATAAAAGGAAGAAAAGAAGGATATACCATTTTTATATATATATAGTAGCCTAATTCTCTCTCAAAATCACTATTAACTTAAGCATTGGAATGGCCATGCTGGACAATCCTCAACGTACCACTAACCGTTCTTTATGTCTTTAGGCCCATCACTCTATGGACCGATAATCACCTATAACAATATATAAACTATGAATTATATATAACATATATCTTAATATATGTATATAATTATATATACATATATAAAGTTATATATTATAAATACGTGGTATATATGTTATAATTTATTTGTTATATAAATTGAATATGTTATATATGTGTGTGTGTGTGTTTGCAATATAATATATAGATTATATATAACATATTATATGAATTTTATATCAATATAAAGGGTGAAAGACAAATCTATCCTTCTTATAAAACAAATTATAAGAATACAAATTGTACAAAATAATTATCAAATTATCACCTCTATATCAAATGTTAGAGAAAAGATACATAATTTTCAATATAGCGACAATATGGACTAAAAATTATAAAAATAATAATATCACATAACGAACCAGTGATACTATTTGAACATGTATCGCGCATTAAACATTGCAATACATAATTATATGTGTATCACATATTCAACGCGTGATGCATGTAAAAAAACTATATTGCATGTACAACATATGGTATAGTCATGATATATTGGTAATTTTTTTTTATACAAATTATATTTATGCATTTTTTTAAAAGAAAAAAGGTTAAAGATGAAATAATCTCCAACATAATATATAAATGACATATATTGTATAGATTATACATAATACATATATACAACATATGAAATGTATATTTTAAATATATATATTATACATGTCAAATATTATATTGATATGTATATAACTAACATAATCTATATGTTATATGATTTAACATATATAACAAATGTCTAAAGAGTATATGCTATAGGTGGAAAATCGACAATATTAAGTCTAAAGGTTTGCAACTAAAACAAATGATTAGCAATGCACAAGGAGTGGTATAGTACAACTGCTCTAATGCTTGAGATAGTAATGATTTTTATGAAAGAGTAAGCAAGTGTATAAGTGTTGAGATTCTTTTCTATAATTAGGTTATATATATATTATTTCCTTTCTTGTATCATTTTTTTAGCAATTAGTTATATTGTATCGTACTTTTTGGATTTGGGTGTAATTTCAAACTTAGCTTTCTATATAAATAACAGTTCTATTGTTAATGAGATTATTGGTTGGAGGTTTTTCCCAACTTAGAATTTCTTATGGTATTAGAGTGGGTTCCTTATTCGGCCCTCGTTTAAAAATACCACCAAATAATATGTCAATAAGTCAAGATTGTCCAATGATAGGGGTAGAGATCATGACTACAATCAATGAAGATTCTCCTTATGTCCTATACCCGTTACAACATCTAGGTATGGTGTTTGTTACCACGCGTTTATAGGGGAGAATTTTGCAACATCGAAAAGTGCTATAGAAATAGCCTTATATGACAAAAACAAAGGTAGTTTAATTGATGGCAATCTAAAAATGTCAAGTGCAATGACATTAGATTTCCAATGATGGAAAAAGAATGATGCCATGGATAAAGCATGGTTAAGGAGCTCGTTGGCCAAGGACATACAAGAATGTCTTGTTTATGCAGAAACAAAACAAGAGATTTGGATAGAAATTTGTGAAAGATATGGACAAAGTAATGTACCCTCGACTTTATAAAATCAATGAAAGAACTTTCCAATTTGTTTTAAGAAGATAGATAGCCTCTTACTTAGTATTATACCAAGTTAAAGACCTTATGGTAGGATTGTAAATTTGTGATCCATTACGGATAACCTCTAACTAATTGGATATATAATCGACAAAATCAAGGTATCAATGATTGCAAGAACAAAAATAATTTCAACAGGGGCAAAGCCATAGAAATATGGCAACAATTGACTATCAATCATCAAGTTCCAATGAGAATCCGCATAGACATATCCAACAAGTGATGGAATTTAATCAAATTCAACATCTAATCTTAAATTAATAAGATCAACATATGTGAAAATTATGACATAGAATAAAATGGAAGCGTACCTTGTTCCATTAGATTATAATAATTCTAAGTGGGTAAATCATCTTCTAGCTTCTGTATACACAGACTCCTTTCTGTGAGTGATGGAAGAACTCTATAGAATGAGAGAGTGAGAGAGAATGAGAAAAGTGTTTTTCTAAAAGCTCTCACAATATCTTTATATAGTATACATATAGATAGGGATCATAACCTCAGTATGAAACTTATGGATCAATTACTGAAAGAACCCATTTATTTTAGTAGTAGCCTTAGGGTATCTACACATATAAAACACATATAATATATATATATTATAACCCTACACTAATAAAAAATGATAAGACAAATTAAAATATTATTAATTGATCACCAATATAAGTGTCAAATAATTTAATTATTTGTAATAAACATATAACACTTTTTTTACGCAATTGCCTGTGCGTCCACATGCTCATATGCATTAAACCCACAAGTGTACTTGAATTAAGTCTAAATTCTAACAATATCCTACTTGAATGATACATTTGTGTGCTCAAGTGCATCTCCTAACGTTGTATGAATATACAACTTATCAAGTAACTAGCTATCATATAATCTTCATCTTAACCAATCCTATCTATTAGTGTCTTTAATACATAGATCGCAAGGGTTTTTGCCAAAACTAATTCTTAGCTAGACCCACAATGGTCACATATACCAAATCAACTAAACGACCTGAATTGAGTGTAGATGTGTAGCATGAAAGTTATATGTCAATTGTGAACAATACATGTCTACTTCCAATTGGTCCTTCTAAAATGAGGTCATTAACCAAACATAAATTCTGAGTAAAAAATAGAATACTGTATAATTGAATAAATCAAATGAAAAATTTCATGACATCATAAGATAGCTCAAATGAGCAAATAATACAAACTCCCACTAAACCTCAACATCATATGACAAAATGACAATTATATGAGCAGTGTACTCAATACAAGCCTTTGGTGCCAATGCAATAGTTAACAGATTCGCTATTATAGAGTTTGTATCTATATACTCTATGCTAACTAAACCACTGTAAACCTTTTCTTTTACAACAAGAAACTTACTATCAATGTGCTTTGACTTTTATGAACTGCTATTGTTATTTGAGTAGAAGACTGCTGCCTTGCTCAATCTCATCAACCACATGCAGTCTCGAAATAAAATTATGAACCTAAATAGTCCGATTAGTTGCCTCATAACAAGCTATAAATTTTACTTCATTAGTAGAAGGAGCAACGAGTGATTGCTTAGCGTTCTTCCATGTAGTTGCTCCTCTTGCTAGTAGAAAAATATAACCTAATGTGAACCTTTTACTATCATGGCATTTTGCAAAGTTGGAATATGAACACCCAATGACCTCAACTTTATCCAACTTTTTGTATGTGAGCATATGATCCTTTATCTTTTGAAGATACTGCATAACGCTTTTAGCTGTGACTAAGGTTGTTAAACTCATGATTTTATGTAGAATCGCCAAATGGTAAGTAGAATCAAAACGTAGAAACATAAGTTTCCACAACCTTTGCAAAATAATTTTGAAAAATTACAAAAATGCTTATAGAAAAATTAGAACACATAATAGATGTAAAAAAAAAAAAAAGAAATTAGGTTCTTGTTTTCATAATAACTCTTAATCCATGATATAACATATATAAAAAAGAATGAATACAGTCAAAATTAATTTATTTTCTATTGTTTTTTTTTAAATAAGTGATAAATTAAAGGAGAATCAAAATTTTCAACTTACTAAATGCTTAATTATATAAATGAAATAAATAAAGTTTTTCTTAAAAACTTTATAACTATAACTTAACTTGAATGGATTCTATAAAAGCAGAACAACGGTGTTTTTTTTTTTTTGTTGGGGGGGGGGGGGGGGGGGGCGGGTGGGGTTGGGTGGGATGGGGAGGGTGTTGGGGGAGAGGGAGGAAAAGATTGAGAGATTGTGTGGAAACCAAATAGAAACGACAACAGGAAAGATATATCATCCTAATTCCTAATAGTTGATGAGTTTGTAAACATACAATTGTGTTTTACATATTTCTGCTTATTTGACTCAAATGGGTAGAATCGATAAATTTGGTTAAAATCATAAGATTCCACCGAGTTTACATGTAGACTCGATTTAAATCATAAGATTTCATCAAAAAACGATTCTACCAACGAGTCAACTTGGTAGGGTCTCCTAAAATCGTAAACTTGTAGAATCATATGGGCAAAATCGTGATTTTGACAACAATGACTATGACCCAATGGTCCTTATCTAGTTGATTTTGTATCTTTCCAACATCCCATAAATGAATGTAAGGTTCGGACTAGTACATACTTGAGACTTGCAAGTACATCAAACTCCCTATTGCCAATGCATAAGGAATTTTCTCTATGGCTTTGGACTCAAAATCTCTCTTAAGGCATTGATTTAAACTAAATTTATTGCCCTTACTCATAAGGTATCATGTGGCTTACGATTTTGCACACAAAACTTTTGTAGGACCTTATCAATGTAGGCCTTTTGTGATAATCCCAAGATTCCATGAGATTGATCTCAGTGAATTTGGATTCCTAATACAAAAGAGGCTTTGCCAAAATCCTTCATTTCAAAATTTTTTGAAAGAAAATTTCTAATCTCTAGCAACAAATCTATGTTGCTACTAGCAACAATATGTCATCCATAAAAAAAAAATTAAGAAAATAAATCTACTCCCAGAGAACTTACGATACACACAATCATTAACTATATTTAATTCAAATCCAAATGATAATACAAATTGATGAAATCTTTGGTACCATTGACAGGAAACTTGTTTAAGCCTATAGATAGATTTCCTCAGTTTACAAACCATTTGCTTAGAGTCATTATCATTTAGACTCTTAGGTTGTAGCATGTAAATTGTTTCATCAAGGTATCCATTGAGAAACGCTATCTTATTATCCATTTGATGAAGCTCTAAATCAAAATGTGCTACGGGTGTCAAAATTGTCCTTAAAGAGTTTTTCGAAGAAACTGGAGAGCAAGTCTCTTTGTAATTGATGCCCTCACGTTGAATGCAACCCTTAGCAACAAGATTTGCCTTATATCTTTCCACATTGCCTTGTGAGTCCCTTTTGGTTTTGAAAACCCATTTACACCGATTAGCCTCACACCATTTAGCAATGGGACAAGATGCCAAACATTATTGTCATTCATGGATTTCAACTCTTCATTTATGGCATCAATCTATTTATAGTATTCAAACTTTCAATCACTTCATGGAAAGTGACTGAGTCATCTTCCAATGAGTTGATGATTTTCTGATGTTCATTGAGAAATACAATACAATCATCTAATATTGTACTTCTTCACTCTCTAGTAGACCTTCTTAGAGGTACTAGTTCTTGAGATTGTTACGGTTGTTGAGTAGTTACGGGTAGAGGAACACATTGATATTAAAATGTTCTTGGATCTCACTAGGAGTACACTCATGATTTGGTGTAGGAACAACCAAAGGAAGAGAAACATGATATTGTCAAGCATTATACTCCTAACATGGAGCCTAAACAATAGGCAATGTAGCATGTTCCTCTTCAAAGACAAAGTTTTTAACCTTATCTTCCTCTTAACCTGAACATCCTTAAAGAATTTTACATTTCTTGCCTCAAAGATTTTTTTTTTAAAGGATTATAAATTTATAACCTCGTGTTTTCTCAGCGTAACCAACAAAGTGACATATGATGAATTTTGAGTCCGATTTCTTTTCATTAGACCTATAAGGCCTAACTTTAGCTGGACATCCATATACTCTTATGTGCTTAAAGACAAGTTTCTTACATGGCCATAACTCATATGGGGTTTTAGTTGTCACTTTAGTTGTACTCTATTGAGAATATAGTCTATAACCTTTAATGCTTCACCCTAGAGTGAGTTTAGTAATTTTATATGACTAATTATACTTCTTATCATATCTTTATGGGTCCTATTTCATCTCTTAGCTACCCCATTCATGCTAAGTGAACTAGGCTTGGTATACTAAGGAATGAAACCATACTCCTCTAAGAATTTCGTGAATGGCCCTAGATATTGTTCAAATGAACCGTCATTTTGCCATAGTATTCACTTCCTCGATTAGATATAAGGATTCAATCCTTTTTCTTTGGTTGATTTTCAACTTTGTCCTTAAAGTTTTTGAACGTGTCTTAGGCCTGTGACCTCTCATGAATTAAACATATGTAGCCATAACGAGTGTAATAATTTAAAAATGTAATAAATTACTATTGAAAATTCCATAAAGCCGTAGGAAATGGCCTACATTTATTTTTATGTATTACTTCTAAGACTTTCTTAGCTCTCTCGACTCTAACTCTTTTCTTGTTTGTCATTTTACCTTTTATACACTCAATACGTATCCGTTTATTATTGGAATAGTCAAGCGTATTAAGTATTCCTTTAGTCATAAGCCTATCAATTCTCTCTTTAGAGATATGTCCTAATTGCTTGTGCCACAATGCATAAGAATCTCATCGATTAATTTTCGTTTAGTGCCTCTTGAGCTAACATGTAAGATTTCATACGTTGAATTAACAATTTCAAGCATATAAAGATTATCCATACAAGATAAAATGCTCGTACCCACTAAATTAGAATTATAAAAAAGAAGACATTGCCTGTTACTAAATGACAAAACATAACTTTCTTTGTCTAAAACAGACACTAAAACCAAATTCTATTTAAAAGACGGTACAACAAATGTCTCTTTTAATTCTACAACAAACCTAGACATCAAGGACAATTTGAAAACACCAATGGCTTGAACTTAAACTCTACTACCATCTCATGTATAGATGAATCTCTCATCATAACTTGGTTGGTGGTAACTCTAACAAACCAGCATATATATACTAATGTGAGCAGTAGCTCCTAAATCCAACCACCAAGTACATCTAGGCACTGAAACTAAATTAATCTGTGAATAAATAAGAGTAAGAGGCATACTTTTCTTTACGTGCTAAGTGTGATAATTTGGGCAATCCTTCTTCACATGAGAGGGATCTTTATAGAAAAAATACTTTATGCCCTTAGACTTTTACTTTTTCTTCTCCGAAGCATCCATAGTCGATTTGCCTTTTCTTTTCTTAGAAACTTTAGATGTAGAAGCAAAGTTAACGCTTTCGATCTTCTTTTGCCTCATCCTTTCCTCCTCTTGCATCAAATGAGAGATAAGCTCATTAACTGTCCATATTCCCTCTAACAATTGTAGATTAATCAAAATGACCAAATTGAGGAGGCAAGGACATCAAGCAAAATGCACTACTGCTTTGTTAGGAAGCTCTAGATGTAGTGCCTTCAGCTTTAACACTATATGAGAAATCTTAAGAACGTATTCCCTTATGTTTCCTGAGCCATTATACTTCATAGAGACTAATTTACGCAAAAGCATAATGATTTATGCCTTATCTACTTCAATTACTTAAGGAACTTCACCGCAGCTAACCCTCCTATCATGGTCCCAAGAAAAGTTTTTGGTATTGTTCTCTCCATTATCATCAAACAAAGGCGATTCGAGCGTTCCCATTAAGCTATTTCCTTCCTTTGTTTAGGAGTACTTCTCCTCTATAAGCTCAGTAGGACATGGCTCCCTAAGTGTCATGTCTAGATGAATACAACCAAATGAATAATGACTTTTTGAACTTATAGTTTAAAGTTGGAACTACTAAGTTCTAGGATGTTGTTGGAAGAATATAAAGTAGGGGTATATGTAATTATTAAAATAAAATAGACATATAATCAGTTAAATGATCATGAACATAAAACAAATGGGGAAAGGGGGCTAAAACTTATAATGACCACCCATCACTAGAAAATCGGTAGAACAACGAGTTTAGTGTTTGGACAGAGAGTTAGCTTGAAATGATTTTCTTGTCGTAGCAATCAAGCTAACAAGCTCAAGCAATAAGTCTAGTCAAGTGTTAGCCTTCCTTTAAGCTGACTAGCACTCATAACAAACACCTAAAAATTATTAAAGTTCATCACCACATGGGGTTAGAAGTCTCAGCCCAACGGTAGGAACCTTCCTTTGGGCCATTGTCATTCGCATGAAACTTGTAATCACAACATCATATTACTTTCCACTTAATAGTTTCCATGTAAGAGCTCACTTTGGTAAGGTGCCATATTAACCTTTAGGATATACTACCAAACATGCTCTATAGAAATTTCATACTTTGACAATTTCACCTAATAGTATCTATGGAAATATACGATTCAACCAATTTGAAATTGTCAAAATACATTCATAAGAGTAACTTTATGTCATTATCGGTTGGTATATATTCCTTAAAAATAATAACACAATATTTTAAGCAATATTAAAATCCTTAAAATACAATATTTTACAATATTACGATCAATTTTATTTAATTAAATCCATATCAAGAAATAATATAGGAAACCATCTAAAATAAATAGTTAAGTTACCTAAATTATACATATAGACACAAGAGCAAATATGACAATTACCAAATTAATAAAGTCACCTTAAGTAAAAAATTTAATACTAATATTATCATTTAATATAATTACATATCTCATGAAAGGATGAACTTTTCCATTGAACATTCAAAACATGTCAATCCATTGACGTCTAAACCCACAAATGAATGTCACAATAGTAAACATTAGTTTATAAATTTGAAAACAATTTCGAATTAAAAGTATTACTAGGGATTTGTAAGTTCATAACACTAATCCATGGAATTTAACATGGGATTACGGATAACAAACGCCGTTTCTAAGATTTTATGAGGAGACCAAGTAAAATCTATGGTTCTAAATATAATATATATATATATGTTTAATAAAATGTTTAAATCCTCATTTTGACAATTTATTTTTTTCAAATTATTGATAATTAGATGTTAATATTAGTATATATATAGCTAAATTAAAGGAATATTTGCAATTATAAACATTAGGATTAGAAATGAAAATTAGGAAAATAAAATAAAATTAAGGGAAATAAATATAATAGATGTAATATATATATCATATATAATATAGTATAATATGGAGAAAATTAAAAAAATAATAATAAATAATAATATTATTCATCTTCTCCCCTAATAAGCCTTCTTTGGGTCCATTATCGGCCCATTTCTAGACCTGATTTCCACGAACCGAATGCACATATGTAAACTAGGTATGGAGTAGTTTAATTTGGTATATAGATTACATTTTCATCAATAATAACTATTTCAAATTCGGGCTTGAAAATTGGGAAAAACACATTTTTGTTAGTTTCCTCAAAACCTCAAAAACTCGTGAAATTCATTTTTTAGGCAATATTGAAGATTTGGGTCGTTATTATATAGGAAAGACATATGATAGGATATTAATTGGAAAGTTACAACCATTTTGGCTTAGATTTTTTCGAATTTGTAAAAATCGTGTCTTAGAACCCTAGATTCTCAATCGATTACTTAGGAAAGTTTTGAGCTGAATTAAAACATATAAATAGTCTCCCCACCTTCTATTAAAAAAAAAAAAAAGGTCGGCTCTCTCCCAATACTTTTAATTTTATTCTCAATTTTTGTTTTCGTCTTGGCGTTATTAGATTTAGGTTTCAACATTCTAATTTTAAATTCTTCGTTAAAAAAAAAAAGGAAATCGGAGCAATTGGAAGCTATCGGAGTGTTTGGCAGATCGAGGGCTTCAAAACCTCCTATTCGGCCACCACATCGCCCTGTGATCACCCTAACCCAATTCCACATTCATTTGTCTCAAGTCGATCGGTCGGGCTCCGACCATCAATTCCCTCGTGCGCGTTCAATCCTTAGGTAAGCCCTTTTTTTACTTAATAAAGCACTAGTAATATAATATTATAAGTTAATGATTATCGTAGCATTGTAACAATGAAAAATAATAAACAATAATAAGATTCTGACATAATAAATATTACATATTATTATTAGTTGTTCCGACATTCAAAACATGAGGTTAATTAATGTCTTTTTGAGTGATTGCTTTGTAATATTGTTTATAGATTAAATTATTAGGTTTATATTGTATAAAATTGCTATTAGAATCCCTAAATTAATTTTTATCTTGACAAGATTTATTATGGATTTGCCAATTGATTTTCATAAATTTGATTTATTAATATTATCATAGCACTTTGATTTTAACTTTCATTATAATCCCTTGACTAATAATTTTTTTTTAAAATACTTTAATGACATAGATTGAACCTTTGCCATGATGTATTCAAATAATAAGTTATTATATGATAACCATGATTCCGCGATATACCATTTGATGTTATAAATATTTCATCTTTTATATGTTTGTAATAACATTTTTTTCTCTGTATGTGTGAAATTTGATTTCTTGTGATAATTTAATTAATGATAACATGTGGATTGATATGGTATATGTCCTTAAAGAGTTTTGTCACTTAGAGCAAAATTTGATTTTTATGAAAAAGAAAGAAATAGCAAGAACTTAAATTGATAAATCTTAGGATCCATATTGTCAAAAAGCTAATTTTGTCAAAACGATCAAAATTAAACAAATTTAAAGCAGAAGAACTAAAAACTCTAAAATTGATCAACAAATTAAAGTTTTCATTAAAGAACTACGTATTGTCTGATCCCAATTGGCGGATATGTAGGCACCTAAATGGGCGACTCAAAATATGTAAAAAAATTATTTTTGTGAATTTTTTGATTTGATTTTATTGATTCTCTTAGTTTAGTTTATGATATGTGAATATTGATAGAATTTGATAGGATTGATTAATTTGACAAAATTTGAGTTCTTAGATTATATATGACTGTTGATGAAATTGATTAGTTGATTAAATTAGTCAAATTGTACATATTTGTAAATATTAGCTATAGGATTAATTAGTTAGATCCTCGTAAATATTTTATAATTTGGATTTAGGACATGAAAAAAGCAATTTTAATTGGAAAGCTATAAGTGGTAACCGTTTAGGTTTTAATAGGTTAGCCCCCGGACTCTAGTTAATTTTTTGTTTTCGTTTTATTTTCAAAACGATGTTTTTGCGGATCAATAGCATAACCGAGATCAACCTACCCATTGATATTGCTTTTTTTTTTTTCCCGACTCTAGTCAGGTGGCAACTCCAAAATAATTTTAAAAACTGATATTTCCTTTAATTCTTAGTCAAGAATTTATGTTAAATGGGTTAGGGTTTGATGTAAATCGATTAAAGAAAATTGAAATGGAAATCAAAATCCATGCTCAACACCATGAAATTCAATAAACCTTTTATATTAATTCTTTGAAACGCTAACCCTTGAAATTAGTAGAAAAAAATATCATACAGATTGCCCTTAATCTTAAAACATGAATCTTTAGAATCATTAAATCATAGCATCACATGCACTGAAAGATTCATTGTCAAACCAAGGCTCTAATTTCACACATGATGGCTCTAATACCACTTGATGGGATTTAATCAAATCTAAATCCCTAATCTTAAATTAACAGGATTGACATATGTGAAAATTATGGGTACAGAATAAGACAAATATACCTTATTCCATTGGATCACGACAATTGTAAAGTGGGTAGATGATCTTCTAGCTGTTGTATGCACAGACTCTTTTCTATGAAAAATGGAAGAACTCTATAGAATGAGAGAATGAAAGAGGATGAGAAAAGTGTTTTTCTAAAGGTTCTCAAGATATCTTTATATAGTGCACATGCAGCCAATGGCTATGACCTCAGTATGAAACTTATGGGCCAAGCTATCGAAAAGAACCCATCTATTTTGGTAGTAGCCTTGGGGTATCTACATATATAAAACACACACACACACACATATTATAGCCCCACACTAATACAAGATCATAAGGTACATTATAATATTATTAATTGATCACTAATATAAGTGCCAAATAATTTAATTTATTTATAATAAACATACAATAACTTTTATGTAATTGCATGTGCATCCACCTCCTTATATGCATTAAACCCACAAGTGTACTTGAATTAAGTACAAATTCTAACAACGAGTTCTTGGTTTGACAACAGAACAATGCACCAAACTTTTGCAGATTCTTAGAGATACCACTGATAATAAAACAAATCGTTGTAGTGAGGCTTTGGCTAATTTTGCAGGTAAAAATTCCTTATTCCACAACTCTTTGGTAGTGGACAGTGGTGCTTCCGACCATATGGTTGGCAATAGAAGCATACTCGATGATGTTAGGCCCGTTTCTTCAAATCTAGATGTTAAAATACCAAATGGTTCTAGCCGTTTAGTATCCTATATTGGCAATACCTATCTAACACTAAATATAAAATTAGAAAATGTCATTTATGTGTCTGGTTTCAAGAATAACCTCCTTTCTACTACCATAGCTACAAAGGAGATAAATTGTTCAATAACCTTTTTTCCCAATTTTTGTATCTTTCAAGACTTACATACGAGGATGCTGATTAGAGTGGGTAGGCTTCAGGGTGGAGCTTACCAATTGGAGGGAAGCTATGGAGTTTCCAATTACAACATTCTTGAACTAGATATTACATTGTGGCACTATCACGCCCCGAAGGATACCCTAAACATGGCAGTCCGTGTACACAATATTAAAGTCTAGGAATGACCACCTCAGTCACACAAAGGCTTCCATACTATGTACAAGGCGTCTAACACATGGAGGAGACACATCGAAGTGATACATTTTATATTGATACAACTTGAGAAATAATGTAAAGGAAATACGATTCACTATACTTCAATTACAATTCATCCAAAGCTTTCACTACATAACTATTACAAAACAATTCACAAGACTTAGCTAATATCTTCAAGTATTATTACTTCCTGTCAGAATCCCGAAGTCATATTCTGCTCCAACCATCTCGGTCCCTAGGTAGCATTCTCCCATCAACTTGTTTATTCAAACATCTGTTAGGGTATAAACTACACTAGCTTAGTGAGAGTTCCCTTAATTTTGTACCATAACAAGCAAGTTATAAATCATCCATATGCTATGCATGAACAAACACATGAGCAGACAATTATGTGTGAGTAACCGGAACCTATACACAAATGGATTTACGCCCTCCGTATCTAAGGTTAGAGTGGTCCATAAATCATGCAACCATAATTGCAATCTTGAGTGGGGTGGTCCATAAGTCATGCAACCATAATCTCGATCTCTTTCTCTTAGTTATACAACATCTGTTGTTTTATGTGGTAGTTTCAAGTGCCTATCCCACTTCTATTAACTTAAGCGATTTCGCATCCTTAATGTTAACACGGGCCTCCACACCTCCGCTAATGTACCTTTGTCCCACCAAAGGTATATTTGCTAATGCAATGTGATTCAATACTGTGATATGCATGTACAGTTTATTCATATAATCGTAGCATGTTACTTATGCAGGTTAAGAGCGATCATAGAGAATTTCAGACAATTCAAGTCTATGCTAGCTCATATAATGATTTTACAACAAGTCTTGCCTCGATATACTTATCATTCATTCAACCAAGATTAGATCATAACTCATCACAATTTTATCTTTTCCTAATTCTAATGCAACTAATTACAAGCACAAGTAAGGTAACAAAATAAGAGGAAAACTCACTTTACCATGGCACGGAAATCCACTTAATTGTAATAGTCCTTGGAAAGGTGTAGTTCATCTCCCAAGTCTCCTAATAAAAAAAAATAACCCTAATGAGTATTTCTATGAAGTTTGAATGAATTTATAAATTCTATTCTATCAAGTTCGTCAAAATTCGTCTAAGAAGGAAATTCCAACTTAAAACGGCCATAACTTGGTCATTTTAACTTGGAATTTCGCATATTATATACCGATTTCTATCTATTTGATAAGAGCTATCTATTTCTAGAGTTATTTTCAACAAATGAGGTCGGTTGGTCCATGAAAAGTAGGGTACAGAATACTACACGAATTTCCCATTCCACAATTCAACTTCTAACCTCAAAACAAACATCATATTAAAGCTTTAATAGATACTTAGCTATCATTATATCTTATAAGACTCTATTATATACATATATAACTCAATACCATGCATAATTCATGAGTGTTGGAATTTCTAATTTCTCATGTACTTAGATAATGTCAACAAGAAGTATATGGCATTACTTTTCTAACTTGTTTCTACAATGCATCATGTTATATGTAATACCTACAAGCTATTGTCATGAAGGTTATGAGATGATCTATCTATATATATACATATAGTACCAAGCATTCATTTTGAAAAACTTTTTCTTTGCAATACTTTGAAATTTACAAGACTTAAGAAAAATAGTTTTTCTTCTTGTAAAATCATACTTGCTTTTATCAAAACTCAACCTTGATGACCTATATAGCCATCACCTTCATTATTTTAATAAAAACCTTCATTTTGGGATTAGAAAATAGATGTTTTAATAGGTGGCTTTCCTAATTACGAATTTTATAAAGCTTTAGAGAAATAAAAACATTGTTTAAATCTATTCTTGGAAACCATTCCTTGTTCTAGATTATATTTTGATAAACCTTTCTTATCTTTGTCAAAATTTGGTCTTTATTACATGTATCCCCTAGGATTTCCATTTTTTTTTTTTTATAAAATCATCATTTTGGCTTTTGGAAATAGGTGTTTAAATAATGGTTATTTTCAAATCCGAATTTTGAAAAATTCATTTGAGTTTGTTTTCTTTGTAAAACTCATTTAGTCTTTCAAAAACCATTTCCTAATCAAACCTATCCCTTAAGGCTTCCATTTATTTAATAAAAATCTTGTTTTGAAGTTGAAAAATGGGTGTTTACATTTCAAGCTTTTTTTTATTACGAATTTAAAACTTATTTTTGAGATTAAAATATAACTTTCGTAAACTTGCCTTTGTTTTGAAAATATTCCTTAGTAGATCTAAACTTTACTCCTCAAGATCACTCATTTATGATATCTATTCCCTGAGCCCTTCATTTTTTATGTAAATACACATTTTGAAGTTGAACAATAGGCTTTTTAAATATGGTTCCTTTTTTATCCGAATTTTCAAAAGTTATTTTTGTTGAAACCAAAATAGATCTTGAGCTTTCTAATACTTTTTTACTATCATCAAGCTATTATAAGTTATTTAAGAAAATAAAACAAAAGTTAATGCATTTATGAACTTAAAACAACTAGATCTAGTTTATTATACTAGTTATAAATGCATGAACACTATGATGGTTATGTGAATATGAATAGATGATGAACATATGCAAAAATCATTAATAATAATAACATAACTTAATTATAAAACAAGACAATAGTAAAATAACTCAAATAACAAGATCTAAAACATTGTGATGGCAAGCATCTCATATTCAAGTGTTTCCACATCTCTAGCTTGAAGCTCATGGGGATTCTTGAGTGGAATCAAACATAAATGAACTTGCCATTACATGTTTTTAAGGTAATAAAGTATAGATCTATTACCTATTGGTTGTGTGAAGTAAGCAACTTGAAAGAAAAATCAAAGTATGTATGTGTATAGAGAGAAAGAGAAGAGAGTTTTTGCAAAATTTTTCTAAAGTAAGAAGGAAAGAAGAAAGAAAGTGAAATGAAGTTGGTATAAAGGGATTTATATAGACTTGTGGATTAGGGTTTGTGTAATAAAAGAAAAGAAAATAAAACAAATTGGAGAGAGGAAAGAGGGAGGGGAGTTGCGCCGGTTTCAAGAGGAAGAGAGGGGGTGTGTTGTGTTGTGTAAGATTCAAAATTAATTAAGTAATTTTAGTAATAAAGTTATATTGGAAAAGTAAATTGTAAGGAAAATGATAAAATTGTAAGAGCGGGATGTAAGGATATAATAAATAGGTTATGGGTAGTTGTACTTTTGAATAGTGTAGAAGAAATCAAAAAGTAGATTAGACATTTAAAGTACCGGTAGTAATGAAAATACGATAAAAATGTTATAACTGTAACTTTTATAACCCGAAAAATTATATAACTAACATATTTGGAAATCTTATGAAATTACGAGTCTAACAGTACTAATATCATATATTTAATATTTCGAATCTCGGGACACGCTTTTCGAAGTCTGTACCTGATCGGGTTCGAAATAGATCGAAAATTCGCTAATCTTATCTTTTAAAGCATCTTAGTATTATTACGAACCAAACTACACTCTTTACTCATATTTCGACTCCATGGTTTAGGAATATAAGATTGTCGAATTCAAACTACTAGGGTTTCCTGGGAATTTATTGATTTAGGTTTTCTGGTTGGCTTTCCGGTTTAGCGTTTGAACTAGATATTACCCTAGAAATTAGGAGTTTACAACTGTTGAGTTCTTATTTTATTTTTAAGGAGATTAAGAAATTTCTAGATTCGTTCATGATTTATGACTAGTTGAAGTTCGATTTTAATTTGGAATCATTTCTAGAGTTTATTTTCGATGTTTATTTTGGAATTATTTACTGAAATTTTCCAGGGTTTACAGGCACATGTGCTTGGGTTATCCTTCTTTTAGTAGATTGGAATTGATTTCCAGTATTTCCTTTCCTAGTGATTTTAATCATATTTGTGATGTGTCTCATAAGGCAAAACAGACAAGATTACCTTTCCTTATTAGCAATAATAAAAGTACCAAATCTTTTGCTCTTATTCATTTGATCTTTTGGGATCATACTCTATCCCTTCTCTTAGTGGTGCACATTACTTCTTAACTATTGTTGATGATTTCTCTCGCTGTACTTAGGTTTTTCTTTTGAAGAACAAATCAAAAGCTTACAATTACTTAACTATGTTCTTTCACCTTGTAAAAGATCAATTTGATTGTGAAGTATAGGTGGTAAGAAGTGATAATGGAAGTGAAGTTATCTTAGGACACATAAAGAATTTTTTCGCTAGTGGGGGGATTGATTATCAAACTTCTTGCATGAATGCTCCATAGCAAAATGAGAGATGGAAAGAAAACATCACAATATCCTTGAAGTGGCATGAGCTTGCATTTTTAAGCACATTTACCTCTAACATTTTGGGGAAAAA
Organism: Combretum micranthum; assembly: GCA_024138025.1. Classification (NCBI taxonomy): domain Eukaryota; kingdom Viridiplantae; phylum Streptophyta; class Magnoliopsida; order Myrtales; family Combretaceae; genus Combretum; species Combretum micranthum. Next base: position 1,527,132 of record JAMXBD010000077.1, read on the forward strand.
TTGTTCTAACAACAGTGCATCTTATTAATTTAACACCAACTCCCATTCTCAACTAGAGCTTATTGATGCATCTTTATTATTTACCCACAAGGACATTAAGATTACAAAGTTTATGATATAGAGAGAAAAAGGTTGCTTGTGTCAAGAGATGTGAATTTTTATGAGAAATAATTTCTTTTCAAGTAGAACGGCTAAACCGAATCCCCAAAAATAGATACACAACATCTTTGTCCTAAAAGCTCACTTTTTAACCAGTAAAATTGTTGGTTTTGATTACAAATTATTACCCTCATTCGAACCATTTCGAGACTCTCCTCCATTAGCAAACTTAGGTATTAGCCATCTTCTTTCTCTTAACTTGTCTTATTCTTGTTTCACTAATACCCTTAAAGCCTTTTTAGCATCCATTACTTCTTTGGATGAACCAAAGTGTTTTCTTGTGTTATTAAGGATTTTCGTTGGAGATAAGCAATAGAATAGGAAATCAAAGCATTAGAGGAAAATGAAACTTGGACCTTAGAGCACTTGACACTGACAAACTTGCCATTGATTCAAAATGAGTATATAAAATCAAGTATACATATGATGGAGAGATTGAACACTTTAAGGTGCATTTAGTTGCCAAGGGCTTCACATAAATTGAAGTCCTTAATTACCATGACACCTTTGCTCCTGTTGCAAAGCTCACAACCATGCATTGTTTGTTAGTAGCGGTTGCCATATGAAATTGGGAATTGCATCAGTTGGATGTTAAAAATGCTTTTCTTCATGGTGATTTACAGGAAGAGGTGTATATAAAGATACCACAAGGCTTTGTGAAATTAGGTGATAATTGTGTTTGTCGACTTAGAAAATCACTGTACAGATTGAAATAAGCTTCTATAAATTGGTTTTATAAAATTTTCAGTTCTTTATGAGCTAAAGGATTTATGCAATCAGGTATGGAACTCTCTTTTCACATATGCCCAAGGGACATATTTTACAACTTTATTAGTCTATATTCATGATGTAATCCTAACTAGCAATGATTTTGTCGTCATTAAGCGTATAAAACATCATCTTGATTCAATGTTTCACATTAAGGATCTTGGGCAACTAAAATATTTTCTTGGCATTAAGGTGATGAATAAAGAGGGAATTGTACTTAGCCAATGAAAGTATACTCATGACCTTCTGGAAAAACAAGTCACTTAAAGGCTCGGCCTATTGAATTTCCCATGAACCAACGACATAATTTAGAAAAAGGAAAGGTTGAACCAATTAGATGTATGCTAATATCGTTGTTTTCTTGGAAGATTACTTTATTTAACAATTACATAGCCATACATTAGCTATCATGTGCAAGTTTTGAGTCAGTTCATGCAAGATCCTTATGTGCCTCATATGGATGCAGCCCATAAGTACTGCGTTATCTTTAAGGAGCACTAAGCTAAGGCATATTCTTGTCACTTAATAGTTCTTTGAACTTGATTGCTTATTCTAATTTGGATCAAGCAAGTTGTCCAACTACTAGACGTTCCACAACTGGGTATATCATATTTCCTGGCATAGCCTAATCTCCTAGAAAAAAAAAAAACTATAGTATCTCACTCATCAGTTGAAGTAGAGTACAGGGCCATGGCAAATGCTACAAGTGAACTTCTTTGGTTACTCTCTTTATTTAAAGATGTAAAAGTTTCTCTATTCTCTCATAGGTCTCTTTTTTGTGATAACCAAGCAGGACTCCACATTGTTGCTAACCCAGTCTTTTATAAGTGCGCAAAGCATATCGAGATATAATGTCATTTTGTTCTCGGTCAACTTCTTCAAAATGAGTTACATATATCTCATGTTTCTTCAAAAGATCAAATTATAGAACCGTTAACTAAAGAACTTGGAAAAGCTCAGTTTTAATATTTGTTAAGCAAGTTGGGCATTCAGAATCTTCATACTTTAACTTGAGGGGGAGTGTCGAGATTCTTTTTTATATTTAGGTGCACATTTTAGTTGTATATCTATTATTTCCTTTTTGGTATCATGCTTTTAGGAATTAGTTATATATTGTATCATAATTGCTGGATTTTAGTGTAATTTCCAACTCAACTTTGTATATAAATAATAGTTCTATTGCTAATAAGATTATTAGTTGGAGGTTTTTCCTAACTTAAAATTTCTTAGACTTAAAATTCCTAGTAAGTAAGTGTATGGGTGAAATTATATACCATTGTCTAATGACCTTGGGTTCTATTTATCAGTGACGATTATACTAGATTAGGGCCCCACATAATATTCTTCATCTTCGTAGTATATTCTTAAGGAAGGGACAAAAGGATTTGGCTCCGGTAGTTGGTAGCTAACTTAGACCTTATGTAGTAGTGGTGATCATCCGAGGAGTATGGCTGGAATGGTGGAGAGCTATATTTTCAAAGCACCCTAAGGAGGTTTAGAGTACCTTAAGAGATATAGTGAGCCGGGAAGGTGTAAGCACCTCTAAGGAGATTCAAGGCATGTTTGGATTATTAGTTTTTTATCTGTATCAGATCGATATTGGTTCAATATCGGTTCGATTTGGTTAGTTGATGAGTAAAATTATTGGTTTTTAGTTGGTATCATATTTGTATCAGTTCGGTATCGGTTTAGTATCGATTCAGTTTGAAAATGACACTAAAACAACAATCCAAAAAGGCCTTAAAGAGTTATGGAGATGCACTTGTAAGAGGGGGAACTTGGATGAGGACTTTGGCTAGACCAATGAGAGGGGTTTAACTTCTAGGCCAGTGGCTAACTGAAGTCCATATGCCAAGGTAGTTTAGGGCACCTAATGAGTTTTGTGAACTTTGTTACTAGATCATTTTATTAGTGTTAGGGCTACGAGGCCATGATTAAATTAAACCTATTAACAGAGAAAAATATATATATATATATATATATAAATGAACCTGTTATCCTTATATTTTTACCAAGGACGTCCATATGCTGCCTGCCGCTATTATCCTTTATCCGTGAAGTATATAAATGGTAGATTTATTCTCCATTAACCCAAAGCCCATTTCCGTTATCGTATACTATATGAACCAATTCACTCAACTGGGATAAGTATCCATAAATGAAAAAAAAAAAAAAAAAAAAGGTTGGAACTTTTATTTTTTATAACTCATCTATTGAGGATGTGCCAAATAGAATTATTGAATTACAGTTATCTCACTTTTTTAGGTAAAGTTTCTCCTAATCTCTTAAAGTATACTGAGGTCATTCCTTAGCCGCGATCGTTAATAAATTCTTCGCAACTCTTCCAAGAATGAAAGTTATAACTTAAACTCTAACAAAGAAAACCTTCGTTAGAAGCGATAGACTGCGTTGCAACATGGAAGGTAAAAATGACGAAAAACTTGATACCCGAATATGTTTGCATGACCATTTATAATAATTATCTTAATGTAAAGTATAAAGTGTTTGGGTTTATATTGGGTCTTACCTAACTTAAAAGGCTACACGTGCCATCTCACTCTTTATGGAATGAAGGGATGGAGAGTGCTAAACAATTATTTTCAGTAATTTGATACCTAATGTTTAATTTTGGATAAAAAGGTATCTGTATCTTTAAATTGATGACATTTTAATGCTTCTGTATTCTTAATATTGGACAAAAAATTAAACATTAGACACTAAAATACCATCAGTTCGAAAGTATAAATAATTTTTTTTGGCCTAAAATCAAATATTATGCATCAAATTACAAAAAAATAATAGCATAGACACTCATTGTGTCTTTATTCCTACTCTTTATGTATAATTCGTTTTTTTTTCCTTTTTTTTAACAATGTATTAGTATTTTTTTTTTGGGCGGCTAACAATGTATTACTATGGATGAGTTGATTTTTGTTACATTTGATAAATAATCAACTAATAGGACGAAATACTGACACTTCGTGAGAATTTTTGCGTTTTAAGTTGAAATAAGTAGTGAATGTACTGAACCATGGGCGGTAGATACATCTGTATCTGAATTCTGAAACTTGAATTCCACATCAATCGTACAAAATATATATACCCACTAGCAGATAATTGAACCGAGTAAATTATGCCCCTCAGGGCAGACAAAAACCTGGCAGATAATTGTCAGTTTTATTTTGACTTATAGTGGGCCTAGCTGGTCCTTAGATCTTGGTACAAATTGAGGAATAAGCCGCTTAAGCAATTTTTCCTTTTCTTTCTTTATGTGAATTGCGTTTTGATTTTGTTCAATTTATTTCCAGTGTGGGGTTTGTCTATCTTTCATAGAACATGCCTGTTGATCTCCTTATTAAGTTTTGAAAATATATATACATATATTTTCATTTTGGCCCTATGAAAATAATGAGGTAATTCAATAAATGAAAAAAAAAAAAATCTATGGTGAGAGCCCTTATAAACTTAAAAGTAGTGTCATTATCCAACACAAGGTGATTAAGTCAATCACTTCTAAGCAAAGGTTATGCAACACACCACCGAAGAGACTCTTATGAACCATTACAAATGAGTAGATTGTGATGTATAAAATGTCCCTTGATCCACTATGGTGGTGGATAATTAATTTGTGGACCAATTGATGGTTATAACTTGTTTAGATGGTGGGTTAATCTTCTTCTAAAAATAAAAAAGAAATGGTTAGATTGAGTGGTGGGATTCAATGTTGATTGCCATATTATTTTCTTCAAGTTTTTAGGGATAGTGGCCACAATCCTAGTTGTGGCAATCAATCCATTCACTAATGGTGGCTTGTAAGAATGGGCACGATAGTTGAGTGAAATTGCAAAACAATCATAATAATTATGACTTTTTTTCAATTTGATTCAAATTAATTTTCTAACCAAGTCATACTAATAATTTACAATCGCTAAGAGAAAATGAATCAAATTGAAAAACTAAACCAAACTAGAGAGAGAGAGAGAGAATAGAAAATCACTAAAACACAAATGCTTTATCCTTATAATATGTAGAGAAGATAATTAAATTGGTTTACATCCGTTCCATCTTTTTTAATATATATAGATACACACACATATAATGGATAGAATTTTTTTTTATATATATTTTCTCTTGTTTGCATTTTCTATATGGTAAATTACGAAAACATAATCCGTGTTTTAAGTCATTTGTAATTAGATGACCTGTGTTTTGTCTTTTGACAATGATATGATCTAGGTTTAATAATCTTGTGTCAATTACAAAAGAGGAATACAAGGCAAATTTTTATTAGCTAGTCATATTATTAATATCTTAAACTATTAAAATAAATAAAAAAATGAAAAATTCAAAAAATTAATTTAAAAATAACAAACAAAAATAAAAAAGGAAAAAGGAAAAGAAAAGGAAACTGCCCGAAGAGCAAAATTCAATAGGCTGCTCAATGGAAATGGAATAGGAAACAGGATACTGATGACTACTTGTTTGAAAGTAGAAACTAAAAGGGAACTAATTTCAATAAGTAAAACTAGAAAGAACTAAACGAATTGAAATCTATATTATTAATTGAAATCTAAAGTACAATTTTTTAAGAATTTGTTTTTTGATGTTTGATGAAACAATAGAGATTAGAGCTGGACAAATGAGCCATAACCCGTGGGTTGGCCCGTTTAACCCACTTTTAAAAAGGGTTAGGATTGATTTTTTTCAACCCGTTTAAGAGCGGGCTAAAAAAACCCAGCCCGTTTAACCCACAGGTTAAGTGGGTTAACCCGCAACGGGCCAGGTTGGCCCACTTTTAACCCACTTTAACGTTCCATCATCATGCATAGCAACCACACAACTTGAACTTGAACTAAACCATAAGCATCTTAAGTTGTCCAAACACAAAGATAGAATAGAATAAAATATAAAACTTGATGGATATCAGAATGTATTCTATATATATACTTGTTCTAGAGTGTAAAGAAAGATGAATCAAATCGGCTACTGACTCTAATCGTCAGTCTTTCTTCCCAGTCTGAAAGGTAAGTCGAAGACCTGGCTAGGGATTTTACTAAAGTCAACCTCAAGCTCACAGGTTACAGCTTGTGCTGTCTTTTGTTTCCATCAAAGCATCCTGCTGTAAATGGCCTATTAACTTTGATGTTTATCATCATATCATGAAGGCTAAAAACAATAGGGCATTCTTAGTCTTAGCCTGAAAAAGTTCTTAATAGGTAACTTACGCGAGAGTTTAATTAAAAAAAAAAAAAAGGAAGAGAGGTGAGGAATCATTATTTCTTTAGGTATGGCTTTATTTATACTATCTTGGCTTGTACATAAATTTATACGATAAAACAAACATAAATTTAAATGAGTTAAGTTAGTGGGCTAGCTCGTTTAACCCACCAGCTCGCATGGGCCGAGCCGAGTTGGCCCATTTAATCCACTTGCCCAGCTCTAATAGGGATGCATAAAAAAATTTACAAACTATCAATGGTGTATGGATCCATCGGTTGGTACTATTGCATACCATACGACTCTAATCTAAGTCTTCTTCTATTGAAATTGCACCTTCATTGCTAATCACGTGTGCCAAGAACTTGACCACACCAACCTCTAGACAAACGACATTTAGAACCAATAAATACAGTCGGTTGAAATCAACATCCATCTACTACGTGGTCAGAAATTGAAAGGAGATGGTGAATCTTCTTTTTTGCAAAGATTAAAACAAAGCAAAGGGTAACCTGAGATTGTCTTGTTTGCAATCACAGTAGGAATTTAGGGGCGGCTTTGAGGCTCAGTTTTTGTCATAAGTGCAACCGTGTGCGTATCCACTGGTACGAACGATATGGTCGGACTAGAAGTGAGCTTATGGAGATTAGGTTGGTGTATTTTGGCCAAAGAATGAAACAGCAATACTTTCAGTTAGGGTTGAAGTTTTTTTTTTCTCTTTTTTTATGGCCTTGTTAGGGTTAGACTAGGGTGTTGATTTTGAGGGGAAAGACTACGAGACATAAAATTTCTCCTTTTTCAACTTTTTGTTTATTTTTCTTTTTTTCTTTTACTTAATTTTTGGATTTTATTTATTTATTTTAGTAAGTTGGGCCAGTAGAAATGGGCCATGTGTTCCTCTTTATAATTGACACAAAATTATTAAACTCATGTCATGTGATTATCGAAATAACAAAACACAGGTCATCTCTTTTTACAAATGATTTAAAACATAGGTCATATTTTAATTTACCCTTTTCTATATTCTAGTCCAAATCAATTTGGAAGATTTTCATCTACTTTGCTTTATAAGAGGTAAAAACACTTCTCCATTTCATTTATTTCATTTGTCTAAATAGTAGTTTTAGAATACTTTTGATAATTATATAAGTTGCCAAATTGAAGTTTAAAATTTATATGTAGTCTGCCACATCTTGATTTTTTCTCTACTATTACAACAAAGGAGACAGATTCAAACATAACCATCCCACTAGGAGAACTAATAATAATACCATTATATATAAATTCATTAAGTTGTAACCCTCTTGATTGGGTAGGGCCTAACTAACCCAATACATTAAGTGGATCATAACAATGCAAGAAAACATTACCAATAAATTAAGTGACCTGCGTATTTTATAAATAATTTTTATGTATTAAAATTTCAAGAACATAATTACAGAATGTAGTACAATCTTGAAACTTATAAGATCCTATGTGATCATTTGGGTATATTCATTGGATGGAGTCAATATTTGGAGATATATTAATTTAAGGTATTAAAAATTTAAAATGTTTAATAAGAATAATTAATGTTTTACAAAGTGAGTCAAATAAGACATTTGTTGAGAAAAATAAATGAAAATTAATCAAAACTATTAAACATTGATACATTAAATAAATTTTGTGATATGTGAGTATTTCATTTAACTCATTTATAAAACATTAACTCCTTTTTCAAATCACTCGAAACATCGATGTATTTAATTAGAGGTCAACACGGTCTAGTTTCATTATAGAACTAAATTTGAACTAGCAATTCTTGGTTTCAAAAATTCCAAGAATGAGGAATTGAAACCGAAACCGAAACCATGAGAGCTGGTCCTGTTCCTAGTTTTAGGGAATCAGCGGTTCCCATATTTCAGTTCTAGCTCCTTAGGAGTTAGACTTATGAAATTCAAAAAAGAAAAAAAAGAATGAAATATTTTTACTCCATTTAAGTAATTAAAAAAAAAACTAAAACAAAATTTTAACTTCAAAATAAAAGAACTAGGCCTAAGAATGATTGTCTCTATCCCATTTGTTGAAAGAATTATTTTAATTTTGCAATTATTTTTACACAAGCATATCCATTGTTAGTTGTAGTGTTAACAATATGGGACTATAATATATTCAAAATACAAATATCTCCTATATAAGGACAAAAATAACTACCACTCGTTTAACTGGTTCTTGAATCGACAAGTCATGCTAATTTAAATGCCTAACTCGTCCACTCTTGCCTAAACCATTGTATCTCTAGTCGATTCAGACCTATTTTTGCCAGACCAGTTCATGATTTAGGAATTGCTAGCAGGTGGTTGAGTCAGTTCATGGGTCGTAACTGACTCGTGGTGACCTTTACCTTGAATAAACTTATCTTTACACATTGATTCTTTTTTGTATAATTTACTCATATCCATTTTGATTTTAGAAACAATATTAGAAAGCATAAAGTATGTTAAATTTTCAAAATTTTATAATTTACTATCATAAGATAGGATACTTCAAACCTATATGTCGTGCGTTGGATGCTCCAACTTGCAAGACATACTATGTATTTCAATAATATATACAAGTTATACATATTGTCGATAACACTATTTTTAAATTTTTATAATGCTAGTACTGGGTATTAGCAAATTATTTTTGGCAACAACTCTCATCCGTTGAAAAAGTTCGAAAATAAAGTCTGGTAATAACAATATAGGTGATAAATTAGGATTTTAGCTCTTTTATCTGCCGCCAGAATTGGTGCTTTGGAGTTTATTAACTCTTACTACTCGTTCACTTCGCTGTAATTGCAATTCCATTACAGCCTTATTTTTTATGAATAGCTATTACGCCGTTTAGTTCACCAAATAACGATTCTACAATGAATCCCTATTACACAAAATAATGAATATACATTCCTTATTCAAACCTATGAATACCAATTTAATGCTGTAATTGTCTTTTTTTCAAAATACCACCATTTAAATAAAAAATTAATAAAGAAAAATCCAATTACAGCTCTACTCCATTCCTTCATAATAGAAATTTCATTACAATCTTATTCATTCAGCAAAGTGAACGAAGCATTAGTGTTAAACCAATTATAATATGTGTTTATGTCCTCCCAAATGAAAGTAGTGCATACAAGTAATATGACTATATTATAAAAATGAATAAAAAAAAACACGAGTCCCTATATAAGTACCCTATAAAGTACGAAAGATTTTACTTATTATCAATGATATCAGCCATGTGGAATCTTTCTTATGAGTGGCTATTTTGAAGTCTATTTAGATTTTGCATGTAGCAGCGGCTTTGAATCAAGTAAATTAAGTATTTTCAATAAGGTGAAAGTAAAATTTGGTACGTGAGCTTTGTAATAAAATTTAATTTTTTAAACTTTAAAATGATAAATTTAATATTTAATTAAATTTATTGTAGCTATTTTTACTATTTTCCTAATACTATTTCCTCTGTTAGTTGATGTGAAAAGGCAATTTATCATTGAATTTTTACTATTTCTCATGACATTCTATAGCACTATTTTTACTTCTTTCACAACAAAAAATAAAATAAATGTTGTTAGTGAGGTAGTAAAAATATTCATGAAAAATTTGATTTGATGTCGAATTGACCACTTTAAAATTCAAATAACAAATTGAATTTCTTAACCAAGTTCAAATACTGAAATTGATTTTTGCCTTCCTCAATACTAATCATAATAATGTTAACAATGAAAATTGTGATTATGTTAACAATAAAAGATGAATTAAAATAAAATTTGTTAGAGCTATAACTCAATGAGATAGGACAAACTGTATTTCAAACTCTTCACCATTATAGCAATAATGGTGATAACTTGTACCTGCATGACACTACCTATAAATGTAACAACTAAACAAATACAATGCAATCAACCAAATAAATATGCATATGTAAGTGTAATATGAAAAGAGTAATTCATGTGTTTAAAACACATTAATAGCAATTTATGATATATGTAGGAAGACAGTCACTAGATTTTCTATTGAATAAACATAGTATCAATATTATAATACACCTAGGGAGAATATCACCGAGGAATTAAGATTGCTAATAAAGATCCTACTCTTAGGATGAAATTAGAGTTGAGTTGATAGATATATGAAACCTTCCTCACCTTGGAAATGACTTACCAAGAAAAGAAGATCTCAAAGATACTCGTGAATAATTGATATGACTCACAAAAATCCACTCGTGCTTACACTCACCACATATAAGAAACTTGATTGATAAAAGTTAGGGCTTAAGAATAAGAATTATTAAGGAAGAATAATTGTATTCTAAATTAATAATCTCTTGTTTAACATAATAAAGCCTCCTTTTTACCCACAACTTAGGTTAAAGATTTAGCTTCCATTTGAGCATAAGAAGAGATATCATTCCTGAGCTTAACTATCTTGGATGGTGGAAAATATTTATCCATGAATTTCTCAGCTAACTCCTACCAGGTAGTAATGGAACCCTGTGGCATTGACTTCAACCACTGTTTAGCATGACCTCTAAAAGAGAATGGAAATAACCTTAAGTGGATAGCATTATCACTCACCCCATTGATCTTGAAAGTGTCACAAATTTCCAAGAAACTCTACAAATGGGAATTTAGGTCTTCATTTGGTAAACCATTAAATTACACTTACTATTGCACCATCTAAACAATATTAAGCTTGATCTCAAAGTTATTCACTTTAACCCTTAGCCTTATAATGTTAGAATTGATCCTTATTAGTGAAGACCTAGCATAATTAAACATAGTCATCTAAATAGCTTGATTTTTTCACTAAACCAAATTCATATTTCCGTCACTATTACCTTGATTACCATTTTTCCCGTTACCTTCCATCTCTGCAGTATTAGATTTTCTTTATCCTTAAATTTCAAAGGTGATGCTTTAAGAATTTGTTTAGTTGTTCTTCTCAAATTTCATAATTCAGTGTTCTCCGATTCTGAATTAAAATCTACCAGTCCTATAGAACAACTTTTGGTCATATATTGCAAAAACAAGATTTAAAGTTAGATCCAAATGGGTGCAACCAAAAATAAAAAGTAACAGTAAAAAGTAAAGGGCTAAATTAATAAGCATTAGGCTTTCCTAATATTGCTGATCCCTAGCAACAACGGTGCCAAAAACTTTATCAGTGATCATTCACAATCGAATTAAAAATCCTTTATTTATTCTATTTATCATTCCTCATATAACTCTTTTAAGTACTAGTAATCACCTTAATCCTACTTTATAACCTTAAAATATCGATTTTCTTAATTATAATTATTCACTAATTATTATATCAAATTAATCAATGTCAAGATTACTTTCCTTAAAAATATCAAACAACTTACTCTAACCCTTCTGATTACTACTACTTATCATGTAACTTTTACCTTATAATGATATTTCAATTCATAGATTATCTTCTTGAACTGTAGAATTTCGTGAGTAATTCAATATATTTCTCAAGATTATTAAACCTTGACCTTAGATTAGTCTATTGAAATCTCCTTAATTAACAACAATCTAGTAATAGCATTAAGGAAAAATGAATCCCTCATTAGTATTAAAACCTAACCGTAGATCACGGAACAATTATAGTACCCTGTCTCTCGTGTGCATGCAATTCTTTTCGCATACGCATGATCTATTTATATAAGCAATTTCTTAATTAACCTATATGAAATTTGACAACTAAATCAATGTGCTAGCAAATATTAATTTAACAACAATAAAAACACATGGATGAATTCAAGAAAACTAATCTATTATTAAAAACTAATAAATCCCATTTACATAATAAATTAGGGTTCTTTTAAGGATATAGTAACAACTCTCTACTCTTCCATAGTTAGTACAATTAAATCATAAATTCTAGAAAAGTAAAGAAACATAATAAACCCCTTATAATGATCTTCAATAGTTTCAAAGGTTGCAAATCTTCAATAGCGCAATAATCTTGAATATCTTCTCTATTCTCACTCTGAGAATTCTTAATCTCTCAAAATATCTCAAAGTGAAAATATGGCAAAAGTAGTATCTAGTAGAACTAAGATGTTATATATATATAATATATATATATAACCCTTGTAAATTTCCTTCTCAATCTTGCTTTCTTCTTTAAAATAGGACTCTATCCTTTATTTCTCTCTCACAGACATTAAGACAAAGTTTACTTTGTATCTTGACCATAGCTTCTTCAATTAATCTTAGATAACGTTAAAAAGATACATCTCCAGGTTCAACACGAGTTGTGTACTCACTCTTGTAGTCTAGGAAAATGCTTATTTCACACCCAAAAATACCACCGACTTGAACCCAAACATGAATTGTGTTCTCATTTGTGTGACACATAGAGCACCCTTCTATTTCTTGCTTGAGTCTCAGCATCACTAGATTATGTTTCCCATACAAGCTAGCTTGTGTTCTCTCTTGTGTAGTCTGCACTTTTTCATCTTTCTTCATTTTGTACAAATCTTGCTTTGACTTATCGAAAATTCTTCTTTTAAGCACAAATAACCTGCCAAAACCTAAAATCAATAATTGAATTACTTAACTACCTTTTCTTATAATTTTCACATAAAAATCTATATCATTAAGCTCTAAATATCCTTCTAAATAAATGTTAAATTAATACTTATTAAATTCCTCCATACATAAGCAATTGCTTGTCTTCAAGCAATTAATTAACTTTGAAAACAAAGAGGACAAAAATTCTCTCATTCAAAAGCATATACTCAAGAAACTCAACCATCCATCTAACTTAGATCACACTTAAGCTCAATTCTCTTGTTTGCATTCAATTATATATTATCTTCCACAAATTAAATCTTCTATTATATTTTGCCTAAATTTATCTATTTATTGTACTTAAGATACTAAGTATTAGAGTTCAAAAATTAGTCTAAGTAAATCAAACTGTTACCCTCATCATTTAAACAAAATTCGTCAAGTAAAAATCAAACACAATATTAACCAAGAAGAATGAGGTTCAATAATATTTTGTACATTTATCAAGCAGTTACACTCGCCTCATTCATTTGTTTAAGTACCATAATTCAGAACAAAAGCATATTACACCCATTCATCTCTTGGATTTTTCTCTTTTTTCTTTTTCATCACATTTTTCTCTTTACATTTTATTATTATTTTCTTCATTTGATAATTGGTGGAGGGGAATGAATTTTTGCTCTTCTAATGGGCCAAGACCTGCCCATATCGACCAACTTTTTAGGCTCAATTCACTTTTCAATTGGCAACATAGTCAAACACTTGCTCTTTTGAGGGACCAAAGTACGCTCATACTAACTGATTTTCCTTTTTCTTTTGTCTCAATTGGAAGCAGAGTCACTTTGCTCTTCTAAGGGACCAAAGCTTGCTCTTACCCATTGGATTATTATAGATTCCATTTTATTTTAATTTTTAGAGAAAAAGTTAAAAAAGATCACTAGGAGACAAATTTCATTTGTTATTTCATTAAAGATTATAGGACTCAAAATTTCACAAGAAATGAGTATACTAAAAAATAAACTTAAAACCATCATTGAATAACTTTCTAATTTGGCACCATTGATCTAATTTCTACATTAAAATTAAAGTTTAAATAACAAGTAATTTTACTTCACTCAGATTTCATTATTCAACTCTAGCAAAGTATAATCAATACGAAAGCCAAATAAGTAAATTTTTCAACAATCATTAAGTTGTAGAAATTTATAATTAAGTGCTTTCTTTCGATGCAAATTAACATATTCATTAACTAAGTAAGACTTCGAATTAGATTACTTAAGTAACATATAACAAACTAATCCCAAAAAATTTTTAAATACTTAAGTGTACCCCAGGGAAATAACAATTCAAAGCCCAATTAACCTTTACATTTTGTTTTATATCCTCCACCACACTTGAGTTTGCCAATAGGCAATCAAAAATCCATAAACCCATAAACAACTTCAAAAGGTGACCTACCCATCACATTATGGACCAAACGATTATAAGTAAACTCCATAATAGGCAAACAAAAATCCCAATCCTCCAAATTCTATCTAATAGTAGCTCGTAGCAAAGAATCCAAAGTTCAATTCATAACCTTAGTTTGATCATCGATTTTATGCAAGCAGTGCTAAACAACAACTTCATACCTAACCTCCTCCACAAGGTCTTCTAAAAGTAGATCAAAACTTCACATCTCTATTAGAAATAATAGATTGTGAAATATCATGAAGTTTAACCACTTCCTATAAAAAAACCAAAATATATCCCGTATTGTCGGTTTTATGGCATGGAATGACGTGTGCTACAACTATCATAACAGAATTATGCCTTCTTTGAGTCTTAGGAAATCCTAAGACAAAGTCCATACTTAAATCAACCCATGGTTTGATAGGAATAGGCAATGGCATGAACAAGCCTTGCAGTTTGCTTCGACTTTTGCCTTCTTACATGTGGAACACCTCTCAATCACTATATGCATATCCCTAGCCATATTAGACCAACAAAAACACTGTTCGAATGCATAAGGGTATGATGATTCCTAAAATGTCCATAAAGTCCACCACGATGGGCTTCTCTAACAAGCATCTCTCTTGTAGATCCATGTTGAATACGCAATTTTCCAAGATGAAAAAAATATCCATCAACCATGTGATAACCATCCATCGCCTTTCTTCATTGATGTTGACACCCCATTTTTGCCCAAAAAATAATATATAAAAATAGAAAATTAAAAAATCAAGAAAATTCTAAAGAAAGGAAAACATAATAAAAATAAAAAGGAAACCCCTTCTTTTAGTAACTAGGCTAATGTAGGAGTTATAAATGAAAACATTTTAAATTAAAGCGAGAAAAACAAGAAAGAGAAAAAATATTAAGAAAAAAAAATTATATTTAGTACATTGTAGATTGTCCTTTTCTATAAGCAATTGAGCTAAAATTTAAACTCTTAATGGATCCTGGATTTTTTTCTTTGGTCCATTCACCAAAAATCAAGCTATAGTTGAGTGGTTGGGTTTACAAGTAGCATAGAGGAGACCTAGGTTTAACCCTTGCGCTTGATGCGTTCAGTAGTGCCACATGCACTTGGTAAGACGATGCATGTGTGGGCCACCATTTTTTAATGTACACAAAGTCCACCACCATGGGCTTCTCTAACAAGCATCTCTCATTAGATCCATGTTGAATGCACGATTTTTCTTGACAAAACAAATTTCCATCAAACATATGATAGCCATCCATCAACCTTCCTTCACTACTATTGACACCCAATTTTTGCCTAGAAAAATATATAAATATAGAAAATATAAAAAAAATGATGAAAATTCTTAAAAAAGGAAAATATAATAAAAAATAAAAATAAGGAAACCCCTTTTTTAGTCAATAAGCTTATGTAGGAGTTATAAATAAAACATTTTAGATCAAAGAGAGAAAAACTAGAAAGAGAAAAAATGTTAAGAAAAATAAAATTACGTTTAGTACATTGTAGATTACCTTTCTATAAGTAATTAAGCTAAAATTTAAACTCTTAATGGATCATGGACCATTTTTTTTAGGGTCCATTGACTAAAGATCAAGTTATAGTTTAGTATTTGGGTCTATAAGTAGCATAGAGTAGACTCGGGTTTAACCCCTCATGCTTGGTATGTGTAGCAGTTCCACATGCACCTAGGAGGACGACGCATAATAGGCCACCATTTTTTAATGTTTCAAGCTCAAACGACTTGTTTAAGTTCAATTTTAATCCTAATCAACCTAAACAAGTTGATTATTCTAGAATTCGACTTGGGACCTTCATCTTCTTATTTAAAGGGACTCCTTTGGCTTTTAATTTTAAAAAAAAAAAAAAAGCCCTCCATCATCTTTCTCTAGCTTTTTGTAAACCCTTAAAAGTTTCGGAACTTTAAGAAAATAATCTTAGAGTTAATATCAAAATCTAAACCAAAAAACTGACCTAAGTTAAAAGAACTTTAAACAAGATCAAATACGAAATTTCATAACCTTAGGAAAAAGGAGCATCTTCAAAAGCAAAAGAAAAATCAAATAATTATTCAACTCAACATCCTTACACTAAGCAATTCATCTATCTGATCTATAAAGATGAGACTATATGTCCAAATAATGATACCAAATAATATGATTTTTTAAAGACAAAATTAGACTGGTTAAAGAAAACCACTTCTTAACACACAAACCGAGATAACCTCACCGATTAACAATTAATGACAAAATTATAAAACCCTAGGTTCTTCTATGAATCTTATAGTCAAATTTTAATATTAATACCAAAAGTCAAACTGAGTCAACAATTAACCTTCAAGGACATAGACTCCATTAGATAATTTGATAATTTTAAATATAAAATAAATCATAAAAATAGAGTAAACTTAATTTTTGAACCAAAAATATTAGTATAACATGAACCCCTAGATTTTGTAACTTTACGAATAAATCACAAAGTCGGAATTGAAACCAAATCCCTAAGAGTCAACCTAGGTTTACCCTAAAATCTATAATGCTTAGATCCGACAATCTTGTGCTTGAAGACCTAGAACAATAAAAATGAGTTAACGATAGATTATAGTTTAGAATAATATCTTATAACCTTAAAAGATCAAATTCGAAAAAAAATTAATCCGTTTTAAACCCAATCTAGATCAATTTTCGAAAACAGGATCCCAGCACGCAAAACAATGAAAAAATTTCCAAAAATTAATATAGACCCTAATGACATAAGGAATCATAAAATATTAGTTATATAATTTTTGGCTTTAAAAAGATCAGATATGACTCATTTACGTATATTTTTCTTACTACCGGTATTTTATTTGTCTAGTCTACTATTTATTTATTTCTACTTTTCCCTACTACTTACTTCTTACTTCTTACGACCTATATACATATTACTTTCATTTCCTTTTATAATATTACTTTTTGCTAAACTTCTTTTACATTTTACTTACTTTTTAGTTTTTATTACTAAAATTAATTTTTAATGACATTTTCTCTCATCTCTCTCTAAATTCTAACCACATTTCTCTCTCTTCCCCCTCTATTTATTTTCTTTTCATTACCTTTAATATCCACGTAAAAACTCTATAAATATCTCCTCCCTCTTTCATCTTTTACACATACTTCTTAAATCATACCAAAACTCTTGCAATTTTCTTCACAAATCCTCTCTTTTCTTCCTTCAAACCATGATCTCTCTCCCCCTTACTCTCTTTGTAATTTTCTCATTTTTTTTTTTATCTTCATCCATCTTCCATCTTCTAAACTTAGGTAAAACACATAAACAGTCTCTTTAGGTCATGAAAACATAACATGAACATAATGTATGTTTTGATTTCAACACATCCCTATGAGCTTATGCTAAGGAATGAAATCATAGAAATAACATCATGTTCATGTCTTATTTTAATCTCTATTAAATTCATGTTATGTTATGTTCATGCTTCTAACATAACTTCTATATATTATTATGTATAAGTATGTATATGTAATGCCTTAACTTGATGGCATTACAATCTGCCATGTATCTTTAACAAAATAGGGTACCTATTTAGAACATTTGATTGAAATAAAACATCTGAATAATCTTATTGGCATAAACCAAAGCCAACTTAATCCAAACTTATGACATAAAAGAAAATCTCATAAAACATGTAAAGTTCGAAAAGTTTTCAACTTAGTCTAATTGTAATCTGTAAGCCCCGGAAAATTTCAGTAAATAATTCTACGATGAACTTCGAAAATAAACCTTAAAATTCACTCCAAATTAAAACCACATTTCAACTAGTCCAAAAATCACAAACGAATTCAGAAACTTCTTAATCTTGAGAAAATGAAAAATCCTTAAACATAAAATGAGAACTCAACAGTCTTCAAATTCAAAATCACGACGTACGGAAAATTCCATAGTTAACTCCGACTTATAAAATCTGGTAATATAAAGCCCAAAAACAAATTATTAAAAAGTAAATAACGATTAACTTTCGGAAATAAAACTCAATTCAAAGAATTCCGAAAACGTCAAGAGATATTAAATACTAAAAAAAAATCAAATTTAAAATAAATTTCTCAAATTTAATAAGTTGTATAAACATAAAATATCAGTTTCCAAATTGGCAAAAATCTAAACCGGAAAATCACCCAGAAACCCTAACCGGAATGTAATAACCTAAGTGTGGCAACCTAGTGCCCCTAACCCTCGAAGCCGAGGCGTAGCTAAATATGTAGAATAGCTTGTAGTAATATAAGTTGTTTAAAAATATTAGATTTGTAAACTTTTGACCTATTTCGAACCCATTAGGATACAGACTTCGAAAAGCGTGTCCTGGGGCTTGATATATAAAAAAATACCAATAGTACCGTTAGACTCGTAATTTCATAAGATTTCCAAATATATCAGTTATATAATTTTTCGGGTTATAAAAGTTATAGTTATAACCTTTTTATCGTATTTCCATTATTACTGGTAATTGATTAGTCTTTTGCACTATTCACTTTTATTTCATTACACAATTTCATTATTCTTATAAAGCTTTATATTTTTAGATAAATATTTTATATATTATAGAAAATTTTCTTTTTCTAAAATTTAGTTAGTTTGAGCTTCTACGAGATCAGATTCTGTTTAAGACCCGATACTAAAAATAAAATAAATTAATTTAATATTTGGAAAATATTTTTATTTTCATAAAATAATTTTTTTAGAATTTTTCAGGTTATAAAAATATCATTTATAGCCCATATTCGCGTATTTTGATCATACCGGTAATATATTTGTTAAAATACTAAAATAATTCAAATAATTATTTAATTTTAATTATGAAAAATCTGCTACAAATATTTGGAATAAATTTTCTAATTTTATTTTATTAAGAAAGTACTTTTACAACCCATACTTTCAAGTACACCTTACACATATCACTTCCTTTTCACTTCAATCTTTTTACACTTCATTATATCTATTCACGGCAGATTTTGACTCCTTTATGGTTGCCATTGTCCTTTCAGTTACTCCATTTTGACTAAAATAATTATATTACACTCTTTCTTAAAGAAGCTACACATACACATTTATTACACAAATTAATTTCAAGTCAAAATTCAACAAAACCCTCTCTCTCCTCCCCCCAAGATTCACATGCAGCAAACAAAATTTGTTGCCCTTGTTTTATTTTTTTCCCTTTCATTTAATACAATTCTATCTCTATTTAATGCCTCTTTATTATTTCCTTTCATTTCCTTTTTGAAACCCTCTTTCTTTTCCTCTCTTTTTCCTCTCTTTCTTTCTTCTTTCTCTCTTGTTCTTACAAGGAACCTTGCTGCCCCCACTTCAAAAAATTGCTTCCACACTTCATTCTTGAAGATTTCTAAGCAAATCTTCTTTCCAAAGCTCTATAGGTGATATAGATAAAGTGTAATGAAGGTTTCATGCATCAAATGACCTTCCATAAGCCTAAAAGCTTAGGATGATGATGCCAAAAAAATGAAACACTCCTCTTCTCCATTATTATTATCTTGTATCATAATTATTTTCTTGTTTAAAGTTGATATGTTTTGTAGATCTAACTTTTTGTGGCTTTGATTTTTGTTTATGCCATAGATCTTGTTATTTAAGTTGTTATTTTTTATGATTTATACATAGATCTACCATTCACATAACTATTATAGTAATTCATGCATTTATAACTAGATCTAGTTTTTTTAGGTTCATACATGCATTAGACTTTGTTTTATGTTCATAAATAACTTGTAGTAGCATGATGATAGTAAGAATGTTTTAGAAAACTCAAGATCTATTTTATTTTCAACAAAAATCATTTTTGAAAATTCGGATGAAAATAGAACCATATTTAGAAAAGTTGTTTTTCAACTTCAAAATGTGTATTTTTCATTTAAAATGAAGGGCTTAGGGTATAGATAACATAAACGAAGGGTTTTGATGAGTAAAGTTTAGATCTATGAGTTTATAACTTACTACCATGCATTTGTTTTATGTTTATGTTCATATTAAGTATAGATATTAGTTTTGAACTCAAACAAAATTGTGAAATTCGTATTTTGGCAAAACCCCATTTAAAAACCACTTTCCAAGTGTCAAAATCTAATTTTTACTTAAGATAATGAAGGCTTAATATATGTATATCATCAAGACTTCTTTTTACAAGAATCAAAATTGATTTTCAAAAAAAAAAAAAAATTCTATTTTCAGATTTTGGCCAAGGCATATTTTTAAAACATGTTTTCCAACTCAAAAATGAAGTTTTTATTCAAGATACGAAGGGCTCTTAGGATAGGATATGTAAAGAATGAATTTGCATAAGTTTAGATAGATTTTATCAAAAGATGTGTCCAAAAATAAAATTTGTAAATTCGGATCTCAACCAAGACCAATTTTGAAAACTTATTTTTCAACTTGAAAATAAGGCTTTTATTAAAGAAATGGAAGCCTTAAGATATATGTTTGATTAGGAAATGATTTTTGAAAAACTAAATGAGTTTTACAAAGAAAACAAGCTCAAATGAATTTCTCAAAATTCGGATTTGAAAATAGCCATAATTCAAACATCTATTTTCAAATGCCAAAATGATAATTTTGATAGGAAAATGGAAGTCCTAGGGTATATATATAATAAAGACCAAGTTTTGATAAGGATAAAAGGAGTTTATCAAAATATAACCTTAGAACAACAAATGGTTTCCAAGAATTGGTTAAACGATGTTTTCATCCTTCAAAATTTTGTAAAATTCGTATCTAGGCAAACCACCTATGTAAACACCTATTTTCTAACCCCAAAATGAAGGTTTTTATTGAAATAATGAAGGTGATGGTTATATAGATCATCAAAGTTGAGTTTTGATAAAATAAAATATGATTTTGCAAGAAGAAAAACTATTTTTCTTAAGTCTAGTATAATTCAAAGTTTTGCAAAGTAAAAGTTTTCAAAAAGAATTCTTGGTATTATATGTGTACATATAGGAAGATCATCTCATAATCTTCATGACAATAGCTTGTAGGTAGTACATATATGCATGATGCATTATAGAGATAAAGTATGAAAATTGAGTTTATCCAAAACTTGTAAATTCTGATGATTTCAAAGTCATGCCTTAAAAACCCATTTATCAACTCCAAAACTTGTGTTTTACGTGAAAAATGAGGAGTTTAGGTCATAGGTATCATCAAGTGATGATTTTGATAAATTAAGATGGGATTTGCTAAGAAAAATATGTCGAACAAGGAGTAGAAATGTAGTAGGAAAAATTTGAGTTGCTAGTCAACTTAGGAAATTCGTAATTTTGGAGTGAGGTCATGAAAACACATACTATCCAAACTCAAAATGAAAGTTTTATTAAAGAAATGAAGTCCTTAGTGATAAGGTATGATTGAACCTTAATTTTCTAAGTATCCAATGATTTTTTACATAAAGGAATCACCTCAAAAACAATTTTTACAAAATTCGGATTTTGAATCAACCCCACTTGAAAGCATGTTTACAAAGTATAAATGGAAATTTCTATGTAGAAATGAAGGTCACAAGTAATAGATATAATGAAGACTCAATTTTAATAAGGATAAGTATATTTTCTTGAAAAATAAATCCAAAATAAATGGAGATGACCAAAGTTAGGAAATTAGTTTTCTTGAAAGTTAATAGCCATGGAGTTTTACAAATAAAAAGTTTCTAAAATTCCTTTTAGTAAATATTGTCAAAAGCATGCATGCATCAAGCTCATAACATGTTATTCATGTTAGGAAATCATTCATATTGCATGTATAGCTAATCTATATAGTAGGAACATTTCAAACAATTACAAAACTATTTTTCGGAATTGAAATTGCTACTGACCAGAACTGATCCGACCTTTTTGAAGCTTCAAAGTTTTCAAAACTTAAATATAATATTAGAATTAGATAGATCTTTTGAAGTAGATAAAATCGTATATAATTTGCGAGATTCCGAGTTAAAATGACCAAGTTATGGCCGTTTTAAGTTGGAATTCCCGCTTAGGATGAGAATTGCGAATTGATTGTTGTATAAAATCGTTTGGATTAGTTTGAGTTGAAATACTTATTAAAGTATTTCTTCCTTTTTAGGTGACCCCGATATCGACGATTACTTACTACCGGATTACTTATACTAAAAGACCGGTGATCCAATGGTCAAGTGAATATTACTTCTGATTCATTTATTGTATGTGATTGTAATACTAGTTGCACTAGATATTTGTTAATAATAAAGTGGATATGCATGATGGGGATGAACGGGGACTATGTATGCTTGTTGTTGATATGAGAAATGGAATGTAAGAATATCGAAGCCGAGTGACTAATTATTGCTGTATATATGAATTAGGATTGATTGTCTGCGATTATTGATTGATCACTTAAAAGAATTGGTATAATTGAGTATTTCGAATTGAAGATGAAATTGAACTTATTCATATCACGATGGGGATGGAGCATTAGCATTTGTTAGTTTATCGTTGTACTTTAAACGATTCTTGTTAGTTTATCGTTGTACTTTAAACGATTCTTGTTAGTTGATCGTTGTACTTTAAACGATGTTCGTACCACGGGATTCGTTAATCTGCTAACCCGGGATGGAGGGTGCAAGTCTATCCACATATGATTTCCGGCAGGTCATATGTTTGTTGAATTCACGTGTTTGATGCATATCACTTGTCTGACTAATCACTTGATTGTATGATGTGTTATAAATGTAATTCTGGAAGTTTTCACTCACTAAGCTAGTGTAGCTTATACCCAAATAGATATTTGATTAAACAGGTTATCTCAAGAATGTTAAGTGGGGACCGAGATGGTTGAAGTAGAGAATGAATTTGGGATTCCGGCAAGAAATGAGAATGCTTGAAGTTTTTAGCTAGGTTTTATTAATTGCCTTGTAATAGTTTTATATGGTAGAATCTTTTGATGAATTGTAATTCAAGTTTTATGAGTTGTATCTTGAAGAATAGTGAATTGAATTTCCTTTACATTGTTCTCAAGTTGTATCAACATAAAATGCATTACTCCGATGAGCCTCCTCCATGTGTTAGATGCCTTGTGCATAGTATGGAAGCATTCGCGTGACTGAGGTGGTCATTCTTAGGCTTTAATATTGTGTACGACGGACTGCCACGTTTAGGGTACCCTTTGAGGCGTGACATAATCCATATGGTCTAAATATCAGTAGGGAAGTCTGGTTCACTATCGTTTTCCCCATAGTCCGTAAATACATTGAATCCAGGCAAGTCATAATATACCTAATCATCACCTGTTCCTGAAAAAGATCAAAGAATGAGCAAAATCACCCAATATGCCAAACCACATACAAATACATATGCACACACAACATACATATTTTCATGTCGTTATTTCTAATGCATCCAATTCCATTTATTATTTATGATTTAGCCAGCAAGCAACACAATTCATAACCATATGCATCTAGTTCCAAATCTGGAGTAACTCATGACTCCATGAAAAAAGTATATAGAAAATAAGTAATTTATACATATATGGTATTGGGAATCTCCCATATACATGGGGTACTGTACTCGTATTACTCCTAAACTACTAGAATCATCTCTATGCACGAATCCACTCGGGACAATCTCACACATAGATCATCTTAGTGCCTTGTTAGTATTATACTCTGCGTAGTCTTTGCTAACCAAAGCCAAACACAAGTAGTAAACATAATTTCTTATTGTCATATAAAATTAAGTCAATTTAGAATTTTGATCCTATAACACATACATCAAACAAATCTAAACCTACAAGCACATATAACAAACAAGATAAGGTCTAGCTGAATCAATTTCAAGGAACAGGATTCTAAATCACTAAAACCCTAATCACATAAACATAATAGATTTCAATATACCACTTTCATAGCATAAACCGTTTTTTCTCAATTGAAATACATAAATTCTCCAAGAGAGCAAATCTCCTCAATAATTTTCCTAAACCCTAGAATTCAATTTAATACAAATCAGACCTAAAATTGACGTAAAAATAATTTATGCATAATCATGAAGATCAAGAACATTCAAACTTACCTAGAATTGGTTTTCAATCTCTGTTGACTACCATGATCTAGATCTTTAATCAAAATAGAGTTTTTCCTCCAATTACTCCTTCAAAACCAATAGGAAACCCTAAGGATTTGATTGATTCCCTTAGATCCTAAGGTTAAGGAAAAAGAGATCCACTCACCTTAATTGATGTGCATCAATTTACCATTAATCGAAATGCAGCAGTTGAAAGGATAGCGAATCACATTGAATCCGATGAAGTTCACATAGTGAATACTTACATTCTACATAGTGGAAATCAACAATTCAATGTCCATCATCTTTTAGTGCAGCAGGAAAACACATCGAAAGAAGCAATTGAAGGAAAGTGTACTTCATTGGCCTAAGTCAAGATGAATTAATTTTTAGTCAAATAGTCAAGATGTATTAATTTTTTTATTCTTTAGTCAAATAGTTAAAACATGATAATTTTTAGTCAAATTTATCTTTCTTTTTTTTTTGAATTTCCTTTTTTGGGGTTTTACTTCTACTATAAATACCCCTTTGTATTGAGACTCATCAGTTTTTGGATGTTATTGAAACCTTAGTAAGAATTTTCTCTTTATTTTCTCGTCACAATTAATTGAGTGTCATGGACCGAAAGTTGAGGACTTTTATGGGGGTGTTTAACTTGGACATATAGAGTTATGAGTGGCATCAATAGAGAGTTTGTTCGGGGTATTGGTTACATCTAAAGGCGAGTCTAGCCTCCCATGGACAACTAGTTAGGAGTTAATGCTGCTCTTCTAATAAAGCCAAGGCAGGACGAAACTAGTTGATATAGTTGAACCTCCCAAATATATGGAGGATCATGGTAAAGCCAAAAGGGTGATCCTTATGAGAATGTGGGGCTCGGAATAGACCTAGGAAGTTAGGGAAGATAAAGCTAGCTCGCCATCCAGATTAGCAATAAACGACGATATGAGGGATAGTCGAATGTCACATGGAAACTCTTTAAGGGGTGAAACTCCCTTCCCGTGACAAATGGAGTTACCTAGAGATTATGGAGTATCTGCCACTTTTAACATTTCAGATCTTTCCCCATATTTTCTAGAGGACATCTATGAAGACTCATCAGATTTGAGGGCAAATCTTCCATAGGCCCAAGGAGATGATGGGAATCAAGCCATTTCAGGATCAATTACCCGTGCTTGAGCGAGAGGATTACAAAATCTCATGTCAAGCGTATTGAGTGGTCACTTCGAAGAATATGAAGATCGGAGCACTCAGGTTTATCAAATACAACCAAATTTTGAGTTCAACATGAAGATTATTTGCTTGTTATCAAAGGAAGCAATGGAACACTTAGAAGAAAATCTGCAAGAGAGATACACTGGTCAAATGCCGCCAGTGTAGAGTTCTACACCACCAGCATTGAAGGGAACCAAACCAGCATTATGCCAACTTTGAAGATTCACATATTCTAGTTTTTAAAGGTTGGCCTCTACTTCGTCAACTTATGACATTAACATTGCTGGCATACCATAATAAACTGCTAGAGTATAGTCAGCGGTCACCACATACATATTACGTTTTTTTTTTTTTTTTTTTTATATCTGTCTTTTACGCTGCCAGCATATGTTTTCCCAATTGCCAACATTCGTTTTTATGAAAAACGATATGTGTCTTTAACTTTTCATTTTCTTAGGTCTTAGTTTATATATTTCCATTGCTCATATGAACAAGTTAGTTTTTCCAGATATTTCACTAATCAAAATTGAGTTCTTTCTCAATTCTTACTTTTATCAATCTTTGGATTGTGGCAAGTGACAATTTCGATTGTTGTTGTGTGTAATATCAACGAAATAAGCTGCAACGCCCTAAATTTAGGTATTATAACTCGCCACATGTCCTTCTCTTATTAAGAACACACCAAGGCTATAAAATATAAACCACAAATTATACCAAATAATACCAACAAAACTCACATATGATTACTTTAAAATATCCCATAAAATGAACTCTTTGAAAACATGAACTAACAAAAATCCGAAACTACATATTATCAAACCAGTTGAAACCTAACAAATTAGTCTCATAAAATCCTTAGTAACTAATAACATTTGAACATTAAAATCCATAAAGTCTTCCATATCTCTCTCCTCTATCCAATGCTCAGATCTACAAGTCCTTAGTTGGATAGTCAAATCCATTATCGCCATCCCCATGATCTACATATAGATTATACCTAGATAGATCATAAACAATATCATCTTCACTTGTACCTGAAAAGAAATGAATGAGCGAAAACGCCTAGTATGCCATACCACGAGCAAATACCAATGAACATATAACATACAAATAGCACATACGATCCTAACTAATGCAACAGCAATAATTTATCATCTATGATTAGTGAAGCAAACAACACAGTTTAGAACCATATGCATCTAGTCCTAAACCCAGAGTAACTCATGACCTCGATTAACAAAACTTTATATAAAATACTTAATATACTTATATTGATGTTAGATACTCCCCACACATCGTTGTGTACCACCGTAAGGCCCAAAACGGCTCCTAATCTATCAGAATCATCTCTCTGCATGAGTTCACTCAGATACCCTCACACATAGATCATCAGGGCGCCTCATTAGTATCACACTCTATGTGGTCTTTACTAACGAAAGCCAAACACAAACAACACACTTTTCAATTATAATCTGGATAGAATTTAGTCAATTTATTTTTCTAATCCTACATGCACAAACAGCAAGCAAGGTAAGGTCGTGCCTGTTTTGCTCTCAAAACTCCAAAATCCACATATCCTTTAAAAAGACTATAAACCCTAATTTCACCATAAACTTGATCATCAACATATATCAAATCAAAATCTAATTTCACATTCATAATTAAACCTCAATTATGAAATCCACAATTTAAAACATAAGATTTACAATATTAGATCTACAACCTCTCTTCTAGGATCACTAAACAACGAAACCCTAAAATGCAGATTTCTCTAAATGCCTCAAAAACCCTAAAATCCTCGATCAATAATAGTACAACTATTAGAAAAGATTCCATCTTTTAACATAACAAAGATTGAAAGGGTTCAACACTTACCCAAGACTTTAGATTTCACACTTGAAGAACCAAGATCTTCAATTCACAACCTAGGGTTTTGGTCTCCACCGAAATCATCTTCACCAACTTTGATTCCTCCAATCAAAGAAACAATTTTTAAAAACCAAGATTTAATCAAATCTTGACAAAAAATAGATTTGAGAGGAATTCTTACCTAGATCTTGCCTTAGGTTGAGCTATGAAGAGAGAATTAAAGACCTTGATGTATATATATGAATTAAGGAACCCTAGCACCTAAAAAGACATTTTATTTTGTGTGAAATATAGGTTGGAACGAAGCTGACGGATTAGGGGTGGCTTTGAGTCAAAACAAGGAGCAGAAACATATAGGCCGACCATATGCTGGCGGCCTTCAATTTCAATGCCGACTGCCTTCATCTATAAGCCAGCGGCCTTCGACTAACTTTCGCCCATATTCTGCCATCTTTCAGACTTTTCGTTCACATATCATTCGAAGCTACAAAGCTTACATAAGGCCGACAGTGCTCCAACCAAAGTTGGCGGCTTTAAAGCCGACTTAAGCCCTCTCTTTCATGTTCTTCATGAATAACTTCTTCGGGTTCAAAATCAACTGATTCATGACAAAATTAACCTCTTAAACAATCTTACATTACAATACTATCCTTCATTATAGATTAATTATTTGTATATTACCTCTCTCCCTTCCTAAAATGAACTTTCATCTTCGAAAGTTACCTGATTCATTGAATGGCTCGGGATACTTTGATCTCATTTCTTCTTTTAGCTCCTAAGTGGCTTCCCATTCTGATTGATTTGTCCATTGCACCTTCACATACTTGATTATGTTTTTTCTTAGAATCTTTTCTTTAGTATCTAAAATCTTTACTAGCCTCTCAACTAAAGATAGATTCGGTTATATTTCCAAAGGTTCCAACACTGCTATCTCTTCAGGATCCTTGACATACTTCCTTAGCATAGATACATGGAACATGTTATGTACTCCATCTAAATTAGGTGGCAAAGCTAATCTATATTTCATATCGCCTATCTTTTCCATAATTTCATATGGTCATACCTCGGATTCAATTTTCCTCTCAAACCAAATCTAACAATGCCCTTAGTTGATGATATCTTAAGTAGGACATGATCTCCTGTTTGGAATTCTAATGGCCTTTTTCTATTGTCGACATAGCTTTTTTGACGACTTTGGGCTACTTGCAATCTTTGTCTCATCAACTTAACCTTATCAACAACATCCTGCACCAATGCTAGTGCCAAAATCTATTTTTCACCAACTTCATCCCAATGGATTGATGATTTACACTTTCTGCCATACAGAGCTTCATAAGGTGGCATCTCAATTGATGCTTGGTAACTGTTGTTTTAGGCAAACTCCACTAAAGGCAAATGATCTACCTAACTATCTTTAAATTCTAAAACACATGCCCTTAACATATCTTTGAAAATTTGAATAGTCTGTTTGGATTGTCTATCGGTCTAGGGATGATAAGCTGTGCTAAAACTTTAGTGCCCAAATCTTGATGCAAACTCTTAGCATATAAATAAATGGGCAAGCATGCGTTGTAAAGTATGTACTAACAGTACAAATCAACATATTAACGTAGATTAGTTTTCTGACGGATTCTTGGGTGAAAGAATTTCCTTTTCTTCTTACTTGAGCATTTCCTTCTGTTTTCTGTGTAAAATCAATTTAACCCGATGTTTGTAATTTCTCTGAATTTCTAAGAAATTAATTGATTAATCTTTTGAATATGATTTATTTCTTCTGATTCGCACTTATTTGGATAAATCCATGGAGAAATAAACTCCTACAGCTTAGAGACTACGAATCTAATTCCTGATTCAGTTGATTTCAAATGTGCTTTCAAGTTAATTTGATTGGGTGTTTGTAATTAGTGAACTGAACTTAAACTTGTGGTTTTTAAAGGAGTAGTGTACTCTTTTAGATCCACGATTGATTTCAATTAGATAGATTGACAGATCATTCAATTAAATAGATCTATGGTTGCTAATGGAGTCGATCCTAACTGCCTCTTGCCGAGGAACGGGTGAAGACTTTCAGTCACTTGTTTTAAAAAATTCATCGAGTTGTTTTTTTATTTTCAAAACAATGGATTCCTATTCTTTATGCGGGTCTAATTATAATTTCATATTATTAGTTTTGGCTAAATCTAGAACTACTGACTTTGAGAGAAGCTTTAGTTTAAATTAGAGAATCAAGCGGTATAAACACACAATTCAAATAACTTTTAAGAAGTTTATTGTTTTTAAGAAAGCATTCTGATAAGGAATTAGTCAAGTAACCCTGAGCTACTGTTTCATTGAAGTTACAGGCTTATTTCTTATTTTTCCCATTAAAAGTTTGTGACTATTCCTCACTTAGAATTTTTTTTTTCATTATGTTTTCTAAGCCTTTCTTTGGCTAGACAATGGGTAAGGTTGAGAGTACACTAGCTGCCAACTATTCCGTTGGGATCGACCTAAATCACCATCTATGCTACATCTAATGCGTGCGCTTGCCCTGTAAGACCGTAGTTATTGAAAATGATTTAGAAAAAATTTATAAATTTGAAAAACTCGGTCAATGATCAATATGAACTCAACTGAAAATAACACTAAACATTGCTGGCGCCATTGTTGGGGAATGGTTTTGGACTCAATATTATTTTTGAAGCCTAATAAGGTAAAAGTGGAAATCAATTTTCATTTGTTGTTCTAGATGCCTTTTGCATATTTATATCTTTTTGTTAGAATAGCCATATGTTTTCTACAGTTTTTTTATTCGTTTGTTTTTCTATTTGGTTGTTTTGTTTAGGATGGATCACCAAATGCCATTTCTAATTCAACAATTGGAGGATGCCTTGAGACAACAACAAGAAGGGTTCTTCCCCCATCAACATAATGATAACCAGTACCCTCCAGAGATATCCCAGCAGTGTTTTGCCGGCAGTTACCCTGGAGTATGACAGAAGTGGAAACCTTATCCTCAGTATCAAAATGTGCAACCTAACAACTTCAACTCTCATTCTAGCTTGGAGGAAATCCTCATTTCTTTCATCAAAGAAACCAATCACCAATTTTAGTAAACTGATTTGGCACTCGAAAGCTACTTAAGATCTTTTGAAAAGCTTGAAAACGAGGTAAACAATGTTGTGACTATGCTTCGAGAGAGAATAATGGAGGGAGTTCATACTGTTTCCCTTAGAAGTGGCAAGCAGTTAAAAGTGATAAAAGAAAGAAAAAAAAAGAGAAAAAAGAAGAAGAAAAGAAGGTTGAAAAAGAAAAAGAAAAAGAAAAAGAAAAAGAAAAAGAAAAATGTGAAAAAAATAAAATAGATACAAAAGAAAAGAAGAAAAAGAAATTGAGTAGAAAAAGAGTGTATCTCCTATTAAACCATACAAACCTCCTTTGCCTTACCTTGCAAGGGCAAGACGAAGACGAGATGAGGAACAATTTAAAAAGTTTTTAGAATTGTTTAAGTAGTTGCATATAATCCTACCTTTGGTTGATGCACTTTCACAAATGCCAAAATATGTAAAATTTTTGAAAGAGTTGCTTTCCAATAAGAAGAGATTGGAGGAGGTATCCCTAGTGACCCTTGGAAGAGACTATTTTACAGTTTTGTTGAACAAGCTCCCCAAAAAAGGAATGATCCAAGGAGTTTCCTCATACCATGCTTTATAGGGAATCTCCCTATGGAAAAGGCATTAGCTGACCTAGGGGCGAGCATTAACCTCATGCCCTATACCATGTTAAAAAAACAGGGGTTAAGATAACCAAAACTGATAAGAATGAGCTTACAATTAGCTAACAAATCTACTAGATACCCTAAGGGAGTAGTTGAGGATGTTCTTGTTAAGGTCTAAAACTTCATCTTTCCTGCTGATTTTGTGATTTTGGATATGGACAAAAGGATTGATGTCCCTTTGATTTTGGGGAGACCATTCCTGGCAACTGCAGGGGTAGTTACTGATGTTGAAAATGGGAAGTTGTCACTGAGAATGGGGGATGATGAAGTGATAATAAAGTTATCAGGAAATGCAAAGCAAGGGATAATAAATGATGATGATTGTTTGACACTAGAGTTTATGGATGATGAGATTCTTGAATCAAATCAAGATTTTGCTGACAAGCTCTAGTTTGGGAAGAAAAATACATATGTTGATGAGCCTATGAAAGAATCTTTAAAGAATGGAGTTGAAGAAGAAAATTTGGAAAATAGGGATGAGATAAGAAAAGCATAGGATGATGCTAAGTAGCTCAAGCCCTCCATTGAAGAACCACCAGATTTGGAGCTAAAAGAGTTACCAAATCATTTGGAATATGCTTTCTTGGAAGATGGTTGTAAATTACCTAATGTCATTTCTTCCAAACTCGATGAAGAGCAGAAGAAAAAGCTTTTAGAGACCTTAAAAAAACATAAGAAAGCTATAGCATGGAAAATTGCGGACATTAGGGGCATAAGTCCTACCTTCTGTACACACAAAATTCTTATGGAAGACACTTTCAAACCTGTAGTCCAACTACAGAGACATTTGAACCCAAATATGAAGGAGTTGGTGAAGAAGGAGGTGCTAAAACTTTTAGATGCAGGGATTATTTATTCCATTTCTAACAATGCTTGAGTGAGCCCCACACAAGTGGTACCAAAGAAAGGAGGAATAGCAGTGGTTCCCAATGATCGGAATGAATTAATACCAACTCAGACTGTCACTAGTTAGCGGGTTTGTATAGACTATAGAAAGTTGAATGATGCTACCAGAAAAGATCACTTCCCCTTGCCTTTTATCGATCAGATGCTTGAAAGACTAGTAGGACATGAGTACTATTGCTTCCTTGATGGGATGTCTGGATACTTCTAGATACCCATAGCTCCAAAAGATCAAGAAAAAACAACTTTTAAATGTCCTTATGGAACTTTTGCATATAGAAGAATGCCCTTCAATCTATGCAATGCTCCGGCAACATTCCAAAAGTGCATGTTAGCTATTTTTTAAGAATATGTGGAGAACATAATGGAAGTTTTCATGGATGATTTCTCGGTGTTCAGAAAATCATTTGACAATTGTCTTGAAAATTTAGACAAATTCCTCCAAAGATGTGAAGATACGAATCTCATGCTAAGTTGGGAGAAGTGCCATTTTATGGTACAGGAAGGAATTGTCCTAGAACACAGAATCTCAAGAAAAGGTATCGAGGTGGATATAACAAAAGTTGATACTATTGCAAAATTACCACTACCCACAACAGTTAAGGGCATTAAGAGCTTTCTTGGTCATGCTAGCTTTTATAGGAGATTCATTCGAGACTTTTCAAAAATAGCTAGACCCTTGACCAAACTTCTACAAAAAGATTCTCTATTCGTTTTTTATGAAGAATACAACACAGCATTTGAGTTAGTAAAGAAGAAGCTTACACAAGCACCTATAATGGTACTGCAAATTGGAATTTGCCTTTCGAACTCATGTGTGACGCTAGTAATTCAGCAGTAGGAGCTATTTTGGGGCAGAGGAGAAACAAGCATTTCCAACCAATTTACTATGCCAGCAGGACCTTATCTGTTACTCAAGCAAATTATACAACCATAGAGAAGGAGCTGCTCGCAGTCATCTTTGCATTCGAAAAGTTCAGGTCTTATTTAATTTTTTGAAAAGTTACTGTTTTTACTGACCACTCTACTTTAAAATATCTGCTTCCAAAAATTGATGCAAAACCTAAATTGATTAGATGGATTCTATTATTGCAAGAGTTTGATTTGGAAATATAAGATAAAAAAAGGGTGTGAAAACTTAGCTATAGATGATTTATCACGGCTTGATAATCCATGTGAAAATAATTCTAAGATTGAGATTGATGAAACATTTCCAGATGAAAAATTATGTTCTATGTGCACCATAGATAATTTCGAGCCTTGGTTTGCAGATATAGCTAATTACTTGGTTGACAAATAAATTCCCACAAGGCTTGATCATAACTAAGATAAAAAGTTCTTTTTTGATTTGAAATATTGTTTTCAGGAGGATCCTTTCCTTTTTAGAATTTGCTTTGACTAAGTAATTCGGCGATGTGTTTCTCATGAAGAAGGCTAAAAAATTTTAAATAATCGTCATAGTGGACCAACTAGGGGTCACTATGGTGCAAATAGAACAACACATAAGGTTTTAGAAGTTGGATTTTATTAGACATAAATTTTCAAGAATGTAAAAGCTTTGATTTCAAACTATGACAATTGTCAAAAGAAAAAGGATGTCTCGAAGAGGGATGAAATGCCCCAAAAATTTATTTTAGAATGTGAAATCTTTGATGTTTGGGGCATAGACTTCATGGGACCTTTTCCCACATCTTTTGGCAACAAATGTATTCTGGTAGCTGTTGACTATGTTTCAAAATGGTAGAAGTTCAAGATTGCCACATTAATGATGCCAAAATAGTCACAATTTTTTTTTAAAAAAAATTGTTTTCAAGATTTAGATGTCCTCGTGCCTTAATCAGTAATAGGGATACCCATTTTTGCAATGACTAATTGGAAAAAGTTTTAAAAAGATATGGAATACATCACAGGGTATCCACCCCTTATCACCCCTAAACAAGTGGACAAGCTGAGGTCTCTAATAGAGAACTCAAGTGAATTTTGGAAAAAACTGTGGCATCCAATAGAAAACTTTGGGCTAAAAAGTTAGATGATGCGCTATGGGCAAATAGAACAGCTTTCAATACACCTTTGGACACAACCCGTATAAAATAGTGTATGGAAAAGCATACCATTTACCTATTGAGCTGGATCATAGAGCATAATGGGCTATTAAGTTGCTAAATCTTGCTCTCATAAAGGCTGGAAAGAAAAGATTTTTGCAGATGAATGAATTGGATGAGCTGCGACTGGAGGCCTATGAGAACAACAAGATATACAAAGAAAAAGTCAAAAAGTGGCATGATTCTAAAATCAGATTTCCACATGAATTCAAAGAACGAGACAGAGTACTACTATTTAACTCTAGATTAAAGCTTTTTCCAAGAAAACTTAAATCCAGGTGGTCAGGGCCCCTTCAAGTGCACGAATTATTTACTCACGGTGCTATAGAGAATGAAGGAAAAGATGGAGAAATTTTCAAAGTTAACGGGCAAAGATTAAAACTGCATAAAGCACCATCTCAAGATCCCATAATGATAGAAGGAATAAGCCTGATGCACCCTCATGATAGATGGAGGTTTGTTGAAAAAAAAAAAGAGAGATATTCTTTATTCTTTTTAATAAACTGTAGATTCTTGGTTTTTCATTCTTTTATTATGAACTACTTTTGTCCATAGCTCTATCGAGGCTTTGATTGAGCCTTAATAATAACATCTATTGTGTCCAGTTTTTTGTTTTTACAGACTTAAACAGGCCTCGACAAGACAAGTTTGACCCTTGAGTTTACACATAGAGATGTTTTCTTCACTTCTTAATTTCTTTTAAATCTTGCTTTAAATAAAAATTGTTTTGATAATTGAATCCCCTGTCTGTTTATATTGTTTGAACATTGAGGACAATGTTTGTCTTAAGTGTGGGGGAGGGTTAAGCAAGATGAATGAGTCTAATAAATGAATTAATTTCATGAATTGTTTTGATATAAAGTATGTACTGATATAGGTCAATTTTCCCAAGAAAATTCATAAGAACTTAATGAAATGGTTTAAATTTGACAAAAATTTTCAAAAAATCACTTAGCTAAATGACCTATGAAGTTGTTTTGAAACTGAACAATTTTTACTTTGTTAATAAAATTCATAGTATTTGTGTGAAGTAGTTTACTTATTATTTAGTCTAGAATTTTAGAGTTGGAATTAGCTTAAGGTCCTTAGTAAGGTTACTCAATTTTCTTATGAAGCTTAAATGACTTGTATGTTTTCCAATTTAGTCATTTTGAGAGCCGTTTTAATCTCTAATGAATGTTCAAATGATGATCATAACTTGCTAATTTTTCCTTGTGTGTTATAATTAAAAACAAAACAAAAATTGAATATAAAACTCGTGCTTAGAGTTGGAATGGGCTTGGGTTGGTCCCTTAGAAGATCAACTTCTTGTCCCCTTTATCAATTTCAAATTCCACAAAAAAGATAAAAATAAAAATAAAATAAAAAAATAAGCGTAAAGATGTGGGCAATACCCCATCCAGAGATAAAGAAAAATGCAGGCAAAACCCTGTCCCTCTGAAGCTTTGAATATTTAATAAAGTTAAGGAATACAAAACACAAACAAGAAAAAATATTCAAGAGATGAACTGATGTATATTCATTTACTTTAGATTACTCTGCTTAGAGAAATGATTAAAAGACTACATACTATTATGTATAAGGGGATAAAAGCTTATTGAGTTTCTTCTTACTTTGATTGATCTTTTGAATAATTTGTGCTTTATAATTCTTTATTAAATAATGAGGGTAAAAGCTAATTTACATAGTTAAGCCACTTGATTTCAGCAAAAGTAACTTTATTTTAGTTAGTAAAGATGATTGAGTTCTTTAAATGCTGAGATGATTGGTGCTTAAAGTATTAAGGTCAAATAAACCATTCATGATTTGTTTTCTTGATAAGCCTTGTGATCTTTAAATTGTTTTATTTGCTTGAGGATAAGCAAAATGCTTAAGTATAGGGGGGTTTGATAAGTCATTTTTACTCTATATTTTCATAATCATTTTCTAAGAATTTCAAAAATAAAATTCTGTAAAACTTATGTTTTTGATAAATAATGTTGTTTTGAAGCTCTTAGAATCCAATGAGAAATAATCAAAGTGTTTTAAATTAGATTTGGAGAAAAAAAACAGTAAAGTCAAGATTGCAAAAATCTAGCCCTATAATGTGATAGCTGAGGCCAAACGAGGGAAGAAGATAGCAAAAATTGGTTTATCGAGCCTTCGACATGACCTTCAACTTCAGTTGAAGTGATCAAACATCGTTATAGAGAAAATACACTGTCGAGCCTCAAATCTCAACCCTCAACAAGTGCTTTTACAGACTAATTCTTCATTAGAATTGCCACGAGCCTCAGCAATATGAGCCCTGACTTTCTCAATTTTACCCTTAATAGAGCGATGGATAAAAACGCATAGTTTACTTTAGCAATTCCTGAAGTCGAGCCTGATTTTTCTTTATACAAGCCTCGACCAATAGATCACACACGACCCTCGATAAGTGTTTTCACAGATTATATGCATGTGTGGAAAGTTATTACAAATTCTATTAGAAAGAATCTATCACGTGTTGATAAAGTAGCATGCATGTGCCTAGTAGCCTATAAATAAACGGGCAAGCATGCATTGTAAAGTATTTACCAACAATGTTAATTAACATATTAACGTAGATTAGCTTTCTGAAGGATTCTTGGGTGAAAGAATATCCTTTTCTTCTTACTTGAGAATTTCTTCTATTTTTTGGGTAAATTCAATTTAACCTGATGTTTGTGATTTCTATGAATTTCTGAGCAATTAATTGATTAATCTTTCGAATTTGATTTATTTTCTTATGATTCATGCTTATTTTGATAAATCCATGGAAAAATAAACTTCTATAGCTTAGGGATTACGAATCCAATTCCTGATTCAGTTGATTTCAAATACGCTTTTAAGTTAATTTCATTGGGTGTTTGTAACTAGTGACTTGAACTTAAACTTATGGTTTTTAAAGGAGTGGTGCACTCTTTTAGATCCATGATTGATTTCAATTGGAAAGATCGAGAGATCATTCAATTGAATAGATCTATGGTTGCTAATGAAATCGATCATAACTACCTCTTACCGAGGAACGGGTGAAGATTTTCTATCACTTGTTTAAAAAATTCATTGGTTTGTTCTTTTTTTTTTTTTTTTGAAACAGTGGATTCATATTCTTTATGAGAGTCTAATTGGAAATTCAGATTACTGGTTTCGACTAGATCTAGAACTATTGGCTTTGAGAGAAGCTTTAGTTTAAATTATAGAATCTGATGATATAAACACACAATTCAAATAGGTTTTAAGAAGTTCCTTGTTTTTAAGAAATCATTCTGATAAGGAATTGGAGAAGTAACCCTGAGTTGCTATTTCATAAAATTTATAGGCTTATTTCTTATTTTGCCCATTAAACGTTTGTGAATATTCCTAACCTAGGATAGTTTCTTTTCATTATGATCTTCTAAACCTTTCTTTGGCTAGACAATGGGTGAGGTTGGGAGTATACTAGCTGCCATCCATTCCCTTAGGATCGACTTAAACCACTATCTATGCTACATTTGATGAGTACGCTTGTCCTGTGAGACCATAGTTATTCCAAATGATTTAGAAAACATTTTTAAATTTGAAAAACTCGGTCAATGATCAGTATGAACCTGACTAAAAACACACAAGCAATAACTCTCTCTAAAACTATTCTAGATCTAAGAATGTCTAACCCAGGAGTGTTTACCCAAAGACCCCATAAAGATGTATTTATATAGCAAATAAGGAGGACTTTGCGCATAGACATTGGCTGGCTCGAAAGCTAGCTATTTTAGGGAAGCTAAGTCGATGGCAAAGCTGGCTACTTTAGTTGTTATGGTGCCAGCATTGATTGTTGTAGGCGAAGGTTGACAACTTTGAAATGAAAAGCTAGCAAGTTTGAACTTCAATTGGCCGACCTACTTTATATCTTTTCTCCATATTTGCTCCAAGGTCTGAAATTATCAAAATAAGTGCAGCTAAGTACCATTTCCTTATGATTTATGTAATATACAAGAAAATATTTCATAGTGGATGTATTAGTGTAATATATAATTGTTTAAAAAGGGTATTTTTTTTTCTTGGAACAGATAAATTTGGACACGGGGAAGTGTTACGTGTATGACCAGACAATTTTGGAGTAGGCTAGCATATAGGCCGCTAGCCTATAATTCTAAGTTGTCAGCCTAAATATAAAGGACGACGGCTTAAACATTAGCTTAGAGCTTCGAAGGAAAAATTTTGCAAATTGAAGAATTTAGCCGTACACCGGCCTTTAGGCCACCGACGTACCCATGGCAGCCGCTGGCCTAAGTGGTGGCCTTGGATGAGTTTGAGCAACCTGAGACATTTAAGCCGCCAACTTAATTTCGTATGCGTCCAGCCTATATTCCCTCGAAAATTACCTCTATAAGTTCGTCCTAAACTCAACCCTAACCCTCATAGCCTCTCTTAAACATAAACAAACCCTATACGATACTTTAAGGAGGATTTCATCGAGGAATCGAGTAAGTAACCTCTCCTAATCCTTTAGTTCATTCTAGGATGTGTTCTTTTTAAGATTTTGTGGTTGATTAGTGAAGGAAATTGATTGTTGGTGAAAATTGGAGGAAAACGCTAAGTGTAGTAATTGAGGGATTTCAAATCTACGACAAATTGAAGAAGGTAAGACTTAACTCGGAACTATAATTCGTAGATCTTAAGTCGTTAGGAGAATTTAAATCATAATTATTGTTGAGAATAATTGTGAATGTATGAACAATGATGAGTAGGTGATCTAGAGAATTAGGGTTTCATTATTTCTTGGTGTTGATTGGAGGTCTGGTGATTCTACGGGTTTCACAGGAGAGAAGTGTGTTGCAGATTCTAGATTTGATGAATTAGGGTTTAGGGTTTATATGTCTTATGTTGTTATCAATGCGCAATTGATTAGTGGAACGGGTGATTCTTTGTTCAGGTGTTCAATTGAGAATAGGATTTCGATTTCTTAAGCAGAAACAGGTACGTCCTTACCATGCTTGTTTGTTTGTGCTTGTAGGATTAGTTAAAAATCTGACCTAATTATATCTGACTATAATTGAATCGTGTGTTGGTTGTGAGTGGCTATGGTTAGTAAAGACCATGCAGAGTGTAATAAAACACTGGCAACTTGATGATCTATGTGTGAGGATATCCCGAGTAAACTCTTGCATAGAGATGATTCTGGTAGTTTAGGAGTAGTGCGAGTACGACACCCAGGTGTGTGGGAGATGCCCAACACCATATATGTATTATATTACTTATTTTCCTATATTACTTGTTTTTAAGGAGTCTGAGTTACTCCAAGTTTGGGATTAGTCGCGGATGATCTTAAATCGTGTTGTATGCGGGATTAATGAAAAGATAATAACTAGTGCTTGCTGTATTAGATACTAAGTTGTGTGTGTGAACTGTTTGATGTATGGTCATACGCCTGTGTTTTCGGTTTGGATGTACTGGGTCTTTGTGCTCATTCCTTTTTATTTTTCAGGAACAGGTGATGATCAGATAGTGTACGATTTATCTGGCTTTGATGTATTCATAGAGCCTGAGGAGGATGATAGTAAACCCAATTACCTAGCTGATATGTAGATGGCTGGAGTGGAGTTTTATTTATCATGTTGAGTTGTTAGATTTCCTTTAGGTTCCCATTGAAAAGATTTTATAAGTTATTAGTTTTATGTTCTTGTGAGGATTTTTATCAATTGGCTTGGTTTATGCCAACATAGATGCTATTGAAATTATATTATCTGGATTTTCATATTGAGTATCTTTTATGTGAGTTATGGAGTTATGTGATGATATGTATTGTGGTTTAGATATTTATAGCCTTTGTGTATGCCTTTGAAGAGAGAGACACATGGCGAGTTGTAATGCCTTAGTTTAGGGCGTTACAATTTCTTTAAAATCAATAATAATTTAGCATGAATTGAGTAATGAAAAGTGAGTAAAATATGACTTTATCAATTTCCCCACACTCAATTTTGCTTGTCCTCAAGCAAAATAAATAAGACCAAAAGAAATCTATCATAGAAAGTACAAAATTCTTAACTTTCACAGATTCAAGCATCTTTTCTTTAGTTCATGATTTGTAATTCTAGCGTCCACAGCTTTAACCAAATTAGGTACATGTAATTAGATTACTACAATCAAAATTTAGTAGCTAATCCAAACAAAACAAACTTTACTCCCAATATTTAGCAAAAGAACTTTTGTCCAAAAGTAAATACTCAATCTAATAAGGAAAAACACCCATTTAAACTTCACTAGACATTAGTAGGCATATATTCCTAATAACATAAAGTGAAAGCATATGGTATCTACTCCTTCCCTAGATTTTCTTGCTCTTTATTATAAGTCTTATTTTCTCATTGTTTCTGCATTCATTTTCTTTTTGTTTCATTCAAGCATTTATTGATCCTTCAGAGAGGATCCTCTAGATGGGTTTTAGTCTGCTTCCTTTAAGCTCATATCTCTTTTTTTTTTTTTCTTTCAAAGTTCATGTAATGAACTTTTGCCTTTCCGCATGATCAGGTTTCAAAGGGACCCTATGAACTCTCTCTCACTCTAACATTCAAGTTTAGATACTCTTAACTTTGTTACCCAAGTAATTGGAGTAGAGGTTATGCTTGTTTTCTTTTGTTTTGAATGCTTCAACAAATTTAAGACTTTTTTTTTATAAGGGATCACTAAGTAAAAAGTTTCATCTATCTCTTTCATTACGTGTTGAAATGCTCTTAAAAAGAACTTAAAAGAGTATATACAAACCAACCTTTTCTTAGAAGTAGACCTGTTTATTTTTCACTTAAGGATTCGACCTACTCTCAAACTTTCAATTATAAAGCTAAATACAAGGTAAATTTGTTCCTTAAAAACTTTACTACTTAATTTCAACTAAGTATTCTAATTACAACAGCAAGTGAGTAAGGCATAATCGATATAGCAATCAAAAGAGTTGTCATCATTCACCATTTGGCTAGCATCAAGGATCTAAGAACTTGAATAATTAAAAAGTTAGTCACACAAAACAAAACAAAACAACCCTAATGTTAGACATGGGTTGCCTCCCAAGAAGTGCATTGGTTTATAGTTGCTAGCCTAACTTTCCTATCTCAGGATAAGGAGATTTCAATTCTACAATGGTAGCATGAATGTTTCCCTTATCATAGTAATGTTTGAAATTAACTAAAGATTAAACTAGATTATCAATGATAGCAAAGATAGTGTTTGAGAAAAATATCTTAGCTAAGTGTATGAACAACAAATTCAGCCATAGCTTCACTAATCAAATTGTAATCATATTATAATAACAATTAGTGATGTGGATATTCATATGAAATTGTCAAAGCCTTTAATCCTTTTCCAAGTTTTAAAGTCTGAAAATCCCAAATCAATTCATTAACTTCCGTTATATAAATTAACAGCGGACTCTAAATTACAACCATAAATCTCCCGATTCTATGGTTGACTAATATCCTAAATTAATCACTTCTAATCCCTTAGTGAGAAATTAACTAAAAACATTGCATTAATTTCAAAGGACAATTTCTAATTAGATTGAATAACTTAGCTCCCGCATATATCATTCAATCATAATTAAGAACTCTTATGAACCCTAATTTCTCTTCCAAGTCATTAAGATTACTTTAAACCTAATTCAATCAAGAAACATGATTTATAGAATAGGAATTACAACATGAATATTCCACACATCTAACAATTCTATAATATGGCTACAATTATCATTTTAGCTAATCTAGGGTTTCATCATATTCCCACAAATAAAACTTAGAACATCTTGGAATTGACAGCGTAATCACATATCTAAAAAATTATTGCATTAGAATTCATGTTTAGCAATAAAATCAAATAATTAGATTGCATGAAAAGATTAAGTTTAGAGATAACCAATTCGATTGACACAAATATAAACCTTAGATGCACAAACTACCCAAGAACTTCAAAAACAATAATCTTTTGATCTCCAAGATGGATCCCAAGTTTCTCAATTAATAACCAATTAAGAACATAAACAACTCTCTCTGAAACTATTCTATATGTAAGAATGTCTAATCCTAAGAATGGCTCCCCTGAAAGACCCCATAAAGATGTATTCATATAGCAAATAAGGAGGACTTTACGCATAGACATTGGTTGGCTCAAAAGCTGGCTGTTTTGTGGTGATGTAGAAGCTAAGCCGATGGCAAAGTCGACTGCTTTGGTTATTGTGATGCCAACATTGATTGTTATAGACGAAGGCTGGCAGCTTTGAAATAAAAAGCTGGCGGCTTTGAACTTCAATTAACTAACCTACTTTTTATCTTTTCTCCATATTTGCTCTAAGGTCTGAAATTATCAAAATAAGTGCAACTAAGTACCATTTCCTTATGATTTCTATAAAATCAATAATAATTTATCAT
Organism: Combretum micranthum; assembly: GCA_024138025.1. Classification (NCBI taxonomy): domain Eukaryota; kingdom Viridiplantae; phylum Streptophyta; class Magnoliopsida; order Myrtales; family Combretaceae; genus Combretum; species Combretum micranthum. Next base: position 1,569,615 of record JAMXBD010000077.1, read on the forward strand.
GAATTGAGTAATGAAAAGTGAGTAAAATATGACTTTATCACTTAACATCGCCAATGGTAAGCTATAATAAGATAACAGTGTTACTAGTCCTTTGGGAAAAATCTAGGTTCTTACTAACTATCAAAACTAAGTCTAATCTCACTATTCTTACTTATCTATCTTTATCTATATCCATTTCTATTACCTTATTTTCTAAACTTGTTGCTATGATACCAGCCTAAACTATCACGCTTCGGAGGGTACCATAAACGTGGCAGTCTGCCACATACAATATTAAGATTTAAGAATGACTATCTTAATAATGCGAAAGTCTTGATGTCATATGTAAGGCGTACGATATGACAATAGGAGACATCGATAGGAAGTGTAGTTTGAGCAAGTAATATAAAGTATGCAAGGATCTAGATGAATATTAACCTACAAAATATAACTTTTGTAAGGCCCTAAACTAAGGTATTACAACTTGTCACGTGTCCCTCTCTTAAACGAGACATGCAAAGGCTCTAAATTTAAATTTCACGAAAAATAAACATATAAAAATCTCCATGTGTAAACTCCTAAAGTTTTGAGATTAATTTAAGCTTAAAACCTAATTAGAAATCAACCGGAATCCCAAAGTCAACAAAACCTTAGTCTTGTGCAACTGTTCAAGTCCGGTATTCCCGTTTAAGTAGCCCTAGGAAAATTAGTAAGAGTTCAGTATGTAGAATAGTTCGTAATAACCTGAGAAAGCTTAAAAATATCAGATTAGTCAAATCGTGATTCGTTTTGAGCACAACTGGACACAGTTCTCGAAAAACGTGTCCCAAAGCTCGGATTAGTAAAAATATTTTGAATATACCATTAGACTCTTAAAAATATAAGATTTTCAAAAATATCAATTTCATAATTTTTCGGTAACTAAAAATCAGATATAGCAATTATATGCGTATTTTCTTACTACTGGTACTTAAATTATTATGTCTACTTTACATTACACTATTTTCTACTATTCTACACTATTCATCTATCTCTACTTTTTCTTACAACCTACTCTTACAACCCATACCTCTATTTCTTACAAATTTTCATTTTTAATACAACTTCACATCTTTCATATCTTACATTTCATTAACAAAATACAAAAAAATAAAATTCACTCCCTCACACACTCAAGATTGCGCCGCCCCCCTCTCTTCCTCTCCAATTTGTTTTATTTTCAATTTAATTAACACAATTAACCTCCCACATTTTCCTATAAATACCCCCTCTTCCTTCCACCTCTTTCACACCTTTCATGCACAAAGCTACTCTCTAAAATTCTCTATAAGAATTTTCTCCCAAAGCTCTCTCAAGTTTAGTTCTCTTGAGTAAAAATTCTTCAAGTCTTCTTTATGTTCATTTACTTAGTATGAGCTTAGTGTGTGTTTTCTAAACCATGAAGGTTAAAGAAAGCAACAATAGGTTCATACTTTGTTTTGTTCATGATCTAATTTGCTTATGTTGTTTAATATAGTTACTAAATATATCTATGTAGCTATATATATGTATCTTTTAAAGCATATAAGCTCATTTGTTTTGTAATTTATTTACTTTCCTTACAATTTATTTACTACCTTGCAATTTATTATTTTCATGTTACCTTTAAGACTAGTCTTTTTAGTTTTAGACTTGTCCTCATCAAGTGAAAACATTTTCTTTTTTTTTTATGGGACTAGTCTATTCTTAGCCCCGGGATACCTTGATGAAACTAAGGTTCCAATACTTGATTTATTTCTTTACTAGCTTATTCTTTTATTATGATTCTTTGTTTTCATAACTCTATGATTCATATTCATGCATGAACATAATGATTCCTGTCTCAACAAAAATAAATGAGGAAAGGTTTTCTTAAAATAATTTTTTTTTATAGAAATAAAGTAGGAAGTAATTTTTCTAAAACTAAGAAGTCATCTCAACAAACTTAGAGGAGTTCATAGGAGTTTTTATTGCATAGAAAGAATTATTTGGAGTAAACAAAAGTTTTGCTAAAACTTCACATTTCATCAAGTACAAGAAATTCCTTTAATGAAAATAAAATAATTTTAAGAAACAAAGAAATTGTTTCTATAAAAATATAATTGTTAGTATTAGAAACAAAGGAAATAAAATCATTCTTTGAAAATTTAGAGGAAAAGGAAATTTCTCATAACTTGACATATTCTCTAACAAAAAAGAAGAATTTTCAAAAGTTCCACTTTTCTTTAGAAGACTTTACTTTTACAAAAATTCATGGTTTGAGACAACTTCATTAACTTCATACATTTAATATGAGTCAATAAATATGTATATGCATTTCAAAGGTTTTACAAACTATTATAATATCTATCTCTTCAAAATGAGCTTTTGTTAAAGAAGGAATTCAAGATTGTAAAAATTCGTGGTGAATCTGGTCACCACTTTTTCGAAACCCAAATGAGTTAGTTTAATGAAAATAGTTTTAGAAATAGATAGATCTTTTCGAATAGGTAGAAAACGGTATAAATATGCAAAATTCCGAGCTAAAATGAGCAAGTTATGGCCATTTTAAGTTGGAATTTCCTTCAATCTGGTTTTACTGCGATTTTAAGATAAACTTGGAGTTTTCAAGAATACAAATTCTATGAAAAACTCATTATGGGTATTTCATCTTGTCTATGTGAAGGAGGAACTGAGATCACTTTCCTGAAAGACTACTTCAATTAGGAAGCTACCGACATGGAGTGAGTTAATCCTTTACTAAGTTACATTTCCTTGTTTGTGCTTGTAAGTAGTAGCACTAGAAATTAAGGAAAAGATAAAAGTATTGTGTGATTTGAATTTATGATTGGTTGAATATAAGTTAAGAATATCGAAAGAGGAGTTGATAATTAAATTGTGATTCTTGCATTGATATGATGAATATCGTTTTGATCGCCTTTAACTTGAACCCAACATTATCTGGTAAAACTTATATTGAAAAAAATTCATGCATATCATATTGGTGAGTCACATTTGTTTCACTACTTTTCTCGTGTGGGGAAACGAGGAAGTTGTAGTGGTGGCTAGTAGGAGCCGGAAAGTCTACATGGGCCAGTAGGAGCCGGAAAGTCTGTAAATATTGATGGTCGTATGGGCCTGTAACCTCCCAACCCCCAACATAGAAGGCGTAAAATCCATGCTACACATGATTTCAGGTTAATCTTGCGTATTTTGTTTGCTCATGTGTTTGGTGCATTTTCATATGATTGTTTAGATACTTGATGATTTATGGAAATGTCTTGTAGATGGGAAGTATCTCATTAAGCTAGATTTGCTTATACCCTATAGCTTTTTGTTATAGTATAATTATCTTTGGTTGGCACCGAGGAGCCCCGTATGCCAAGTATGAGCCAAAGCTACTAGGAGTTTTTGGGAGAAGTTATATGTATTTAGTTTTGAACATAGACTTATAAGAAAATCTCTATAGTAGGTTTATGTTATAGTTATGTTTACTTTGTTAATGGACCATTTTAAGACGGGGGAATGCCCCTAAGATGATGTAAGAGTTTGTTATTTAAATGAAGATTTCATGTTTATTTATATAAGTTTTTGCTTGGTTTTATCTACTTAAAATGTAATACTCCTGTGAGTCTCCTATTATCTTGGAAGCACACCTTGCATGTGATATCAAAGCTCCTACATGACTAAAGTTGTCATTCATTAGCTTTAATATTATATGCGGCGGACTGCTATGTTTAGGGTACTCTATGGGGCGTGACACCATGAACCCACAATTATTGGTACTCTAGAAGGTACAAAACCTATAAAACTTGTAATTTATAACTTTCAAATATCTCATGTAATAAAAACTAAACCCGATTTGGCAAAACCAAAGCCAACAATAATCTAGAAAATATCTAACTTCCAATTTAAAATCATATGATCCTGCTGTAAGCTCCGAAAAATTTCAGTAAATAATTTCAAGATGAACTTTGAAAATAAACCCTAAAAATCACTCCAAATTAAAGCGAATTTCGATAAGTCCTAAATCACGAACGAATTCAGAAACTTCTTAATCTTGAGAAATGAAAATCTTTAAACAATAAAATAAGAACTCAGTGGTCTTCAAATTCAAAATCACTACGTACGACAAATTCCATACGTGACTCCGATTTATAAAATCGGGTAATATAGATCCCAAAAACGAATTATTAAAAAGTAAATAACGATTAACTTTCGGAAATGAAACCCAGTTCAAAAATTCCGAAAACGTTAAAATATATTAAATACTTACAAAAATAAAATTTAAAATAAATTTCTCAAATTAAATATGTTGTATAAACATAAATATTCGTTTCCAAATTGGCAAAGGCCTAAACCGAAAAATCACCCGGAAACCCTAATCGGAATACAATAGTGTAAGTTCGGCAATCTAGTGCCCCTAGCCCTAGAGGCTGAGATGTGGTTTAAATATGCAGAATAGCTCATAGTAATATGAGTTTGTTTAAAAATATCAGATTGGTAAATTTTTGACCTATTTCAAACCCGTTTGGGTACAGACTTCGAAAAGCGTGTCCCGAGGCTCGAGATATAAAAAAATATACCAATAGTACCGTTAGACTGGTAATTTCATAATTTCTAAATATATCAGTTATATAATTTTTCGGGTTATAAAAGTTACAGTTATAACCTTTTTATCGTATTTCCTTATTATCGGTAATTGATTAGTCATTGCACTATTCACTTTTATTTCATTACAAAATTTTATTATTCTCATAAAGCCTTATATTTGTAGAATAAATATTTTATGTTATAGAAAATTTTGTTTTTTCCAAATTTAGTTCGTTTCGGTTATTTACAGGATCAGATTCTGTTTAAGACCCGATACTAAAAATAAAATAAATTAATTTAATAATTGGAAAATATTTTAAAAAATTTTTTTATTTCATAAAATAATTTTTTTGAATTTTTCGGGTTATAAAAATTATTTATATCCCATATTCACGTATTTTGATCATACCGGTAACATATTTGTTAAACTACTAAAAAATTCAAATAATTATTTAATTTTAATTAAGAAAAATCTGCTACAAATATTTCGAATAAATTTTCTAATTTTATTTTATTTTAATTTATTTTATTAATAAAGTACTTTTACAACCCATACCTTCAAGTATACTTTACACATATCACTTTTTTTTCACTTCAATCTGTCGACACAATATTCCATACTTCATGGCAGAATTTTTGACCCATCTTTGCTGCCATTGTCCTTTTATTTAATCCTAATTTGACTAAAATAATTATTTTCCACTCCTTCTTAAAGAAGCTACACATACACATTTATTACACAAATTAATTTCAAGTCAAAATTCAACAAAACTCTCTCTCTCCTCTCTCCCATTTTCACGTGCAGCATATACACTTCTTGGCTGCCTTGTTTTATTTTTTTTTTCTCATTTAATACACTCATTTTCTCTCTCTCTTTCATTTACTTATTTTCCTTTTTCATTCTTTAACCTTTTCTCTCTCATTTTCCTCTCTTTCTTTCTTCTTCTTGTTCTTATTTCTTCAACAAAGCAAGCTGCCCCCAATTCATCCTTGAGCCTCCACTCATATTTCTTGAAGATTTTTAAGCAAATCTTCATCTCAAAGCCTTCATAGGTGATATAGGTAAAGTGTAATGAAGGTTTCATGCATCAAATGACTTTCCATAAGCTTAAAAGCTTAGGATGATGATGCCAAAAATGAAACTCTCCTTTTCTCTACTTTTATTATCTTGTATTTCAATTATTTTCATGTTTAAAGTTGATATATATTGTAGATCTAACTTTTTATAGCTTTGATTTTTGTTTATGCCATAGATCTTGTTATTTAAGTTGTTATTTTTTTTATTCCTTATGATTTATGCATAGATCTAGCATCCACATGTCTATCTTAGTGATTCATGCATGTAAAACTAGTTTAGAAAACTAGATCTAGAGTTTTGAGTTCATAAAATGCATTAGATCTTTGTTTTATGTTCATGAGCAACTTGTGATAGCATGATGATGGTAGGAAGATCGTAAGAAACTCAAGACCTATCTTATTTTCAACAAAAATCAATTTTGAAAATTCGGATGAAAATGGAACCATATTTAGAAAAGTGGTTTTTCAACTTCAAAATGTGTATTTTTCATTTAAAATGAAGGGCTTAGGGTATAGATAACATAAATGAGTAATTTTGGTGAGCAAAATTTAGATCTATGAGTTTAAAGTTTGTTTTCATGGGTTTCATCTAGGTGTATGTTCATTTTATGTGTAGATCTTAGATTTGAACTTGAATAAAATTTGTGAAATTCGTATTTTGGCAAGACCAATAATTAAAAACCACTTTCCAAGTGTCAAAATGTAAATTTTTGTTAAGAAAATGAAGGTAATATATGAATATCATCAAGATTTCTTTTTACAAGAATCTAATGTGATTTTCAAAAGTTATTTTCAAAATAAAAATTCCATTTTCGGATTTTGGCCAAGGCCTATTTTAAAAACATGTTTTCCAACTCAAAAATGAAGTTTTTATTTAAGAAATGAAAGGCCCATAAGATAGGATATGTAAGGAATGGATTTTCATGAGCTTAGATAGATTTTATCAAAAGATATAACCAAAAATGAATTTTGTAAATTCGGATCCCAACTAAGACCAATTTTTAGAACCCATTATCAACTCCAAAACTCATGTTTTATGTGAAAAATGAAGTTAAGGTAATAGATATCATTAAGCAATGATTTTTACAAGTTAAAATGAGTTTAGGCATGAGTAAGGTGTTAAACAAGTAATGGAATTAAAATGAAAAATTTTGAGTTAGTGATTAATTGTCAAATTCGTAATTTGAGATGATGCATAAGTAATCACTTAGTATTTGAGCTCAAATTGCAAGTTTTTGTGTTAAATGAAGTCCTTAGGTAATTGATATAGTAAAGCCTTAAATCTTAATGTTTTAAACAAGTTTTCCCCCAAATGAATCATTCAAAATGTGGATTTTCTAAAATTCGGAATTTTGAGTAAATCATATTGGAAAACATTTTACAAAGTGTAAATGAAAATTTTTATGTAGAAATGAAGGTCATAAGTAATAGATATAATGAAGACTCAATTTTAACAAAAATAATTATTTCTCTTAAGTAATAAATCCAAAACAAATGGAAATAATCAAAGTTAGGAAACTAGTATTCTTAAAAGTAGTTATCCTTGAAGTCTTGCAATATAAGAAGTTATGAAATTTTCTTTTAGCAAGAATCATCAAGACCATGCATACATTAAGCTCATCTCATGTCATTCATGTTAGGAAATCATTCATATTTCATGTATAGCCGATTTCTATAGTAGGAACATTACAAACTCTTACAAAACTATTTTTTCGGAAATTGAAATTGTTGCTGCCCTGATCTGATCCGAACTTTTCAAATCTTTAAAGTTTTCAAAACTTAAATATACTATTAGGAATAGATAGATCTTTCGAAGTAGATAGAAATCGACATATAATTTGCGAGATTCCGAGTTAAAATACCCAAGTTATGGCTGTTTTAAGTTGGAATTCCCGCTTAGGACGCGAATTACGAATTTGATAGTTCGTATGAAGTCGTTGGATTACTTTGAGTTGAAATACTTATTAGAGTATTTCTTCCTTTTTAGGTGATCCCGAATTCGACGATTCCCCACCACCGGTTATTATTATTACTAGAAGACCAGTGATCCAATGGCCGAGTGAGTTTTCTCCTTGTTTTGTTACCTGATTGTGCTTGTAGTTAGTTGCATTAGAACTATAGGAACAAGATAAAAATCGATATGAATGGGGATGGGATATATGATGAGACTGTGATGAATGTATGCCAAAGAATGCTAAAGCATATCGAAACCACGATTTGATTGGATACTATACCGTTCATTTTATATTCTGTTATTATGTGTGATATGGTTGGTCACTCTAAAGAATGTATAAATGTTGTTGACCTAAGCAAATACTAAATTGGTCATGCACCGCATCGAACATATTGCATTGGTAGCATGCTACTCCTACGCAGGTTGCGGTATGATCCGTAGTAGTTGCCTCGTTTGGATAATGAGCCGGTGCCAGAGCTCATTTAGGGGTACTAAGGCATGTGGATGCATTCTTGGATGACTAGCCGTAGTCGAGTGCTAAGAGCTGAGGGCTTGGGGACTAGATGCGGTCGTATAGACTCAATACCATTCCTAACCCAAGATACGGAGGCGTAAGTCCGTTCTGTGTGTGGGTTCCGGATACCCATGCATAATTGCTTGCTCACGTGTTTGTTCATGCATAGCATATGATTGATTAATAACTTGTTTGTTATGGTACGAACTAAGGGAATTCTCACTAAGCTAGTGTAGCTTATACCCCAATAGTTGTTTAAATGAGCAGGTTATTTCAGAATGCAAGTGGGGACCGAATTGGTTGAAGCCGGGAATGACTTCGGGATTTCGCAAAGAACACGAATGTTTGAAGTTACTAGCTAGTTTTATATTTGCCTTGTAATAGTTTTACGTAGTAGAATCTTTTGATGAAGTGTAATTGAAGTTTAATGACTTGTACTATGAAGTATAGTGATTTGTATTTGAAGTATAGTAAATTTGTATTTCCTTTACATTACTACTCAAGCTATATCAACATAAAGTGTATTACTCCGATGAGTCTCCTCCATGTGTTAGACGCCTTATACATAGTATGGAAGCCTTAGCGTGACTGAGGTAGTCATTCTTAGGCTTAATATTGTGTACGGCGGACTGCACGTTTAGGGTACCCTTTGGGGTGTGACACCTATTTAATAAATATTACATAAATCCATTACTTCAAATCCTCAAAAAGATAAATAATCAAAATATTGTTTTAAAAAATCTTCAATAATTCAAGAAATCCTTTTCATATGTCCTCTATAACATCCTATTCCTCTGCAATGTAGTCAAGTCTACTATCGCCATCCCCATGATCAAAATACAAGTCATAACCAGATAAGTCATAAACAATATTTCCATCACATGTACCTGAAAAAGAAAGGAATGAGCGAAAATGCTTAGTACGCCAGTCCACAAACAAAATATAAATTCAAAAACAACATGTATATATATGTGCAACTAACTAAATGCAAACAACATGATTATTATCTTCATTTAGCTTTCTAAAACATCATGGTTTAGAATCATAGATCTCTGATCCTAAACCTAGAGTTACTCAGACTCCTGAAAAACAACCAGATATCGAAAATAAATAATCATATACATATATTGGTGAATGGGTAGTCCCCAAACACCCGCGGCCATACTGCCAATAAACCTATATCTACCCGGAATCATCTCCAAAGGCAACTCTACTAAGGACAACGACACACAAGGATCACCAGGGTGCCTCACCAGTATCACTGTTTGCCAGGTCTTTACTGGTCAAAGCCAAAGTCATCCAGAAAAATGAATTAAGCCAAATAGAATGAAGTTCATTTATATATCTATTCCTGCAGGCAACGATTAGAAACTAAACCTGCAAGCAAATACAACAAACAAGGAAAGGTCGTACCTTTTCAATTTCAGGAAAATTCTCCAAATCCAAAATCCCTTATGAACAACAACACAAAATATCTAAATCTCTTGATATATAAATAAAAAGAAATATGTAAATCCTCAACCCATACAAATCCTAACTTATCAAAATCTCCAAAACCCTAACCTTTTGTGGAAAATACAACAACAACTGCTTCTTCTTCTTCTTTCAAACTCCTCAAAATCCCAAAAGAACATATCTTTCTCCAAAATCCTAATATGGAAATCAACAAGAACAGATAAATTTCTTCAAAATCGAACTTTTATAAAATCTTTGATTTATAGGATAAGAACTTACCTTTAATTCTTTCTGAAACCCAAACCCTAGGTTTTCTTCAATTATCATTGGACAAAAACTAAAAAAAGAACAACTTTCTCCAAAACCCTAGATTTGAGAAATTAATAAGAATAGACATGATTCGTTGAAAATAATCTTTTCATTTCAAATTTACGATAAAGAAGATGTAACTTACTTGATTCAAATCTTACTCCATGATCGATTCTTCGAAGAGTAGATCCTAATTGAAAACTAGGGTTTCTCCAAAGAACTCCTTCAAAAGCACAAAAATCTATGAGAATATGTTGTTCCATATAAATCTACACGAATCTTGATTAGATCAACTTACTTAGGTCAAAGATCTGTTTTTCTTAAGATTTCCCTCTTAAGTGCTCTCAAAACCCTAACAGATACTCTTTGGTCAAAAAGATAGCAAGAATTTATGAGAAACACAAACGCTAAAATTCTTTTATAATAAACATTTTGGGCAAGAAAGTTGGCACCTATGCTGGTGGCCTTTCTTTCAACGTCGGTGGCCTTTATGCTAACTTTCACCAATCTTCACAAAAAGTCCTAGAGCTTTACACCGACGGCTTTCACATATAGGCCGGTGGCCTAAAGACCAATTTTTCCTTTGTAAAAAGCTACTCTTCAAATATCTCTAGATCATAGACAAAACCATCAACTTAATACTAGGATGGACCATAAAACCCTCTCATTTTTCAACATATGACAACTTTTTCCTTTTACCATAATTAATTAAAGATTTACCATCTTTAAGGATTTGTGACCATCATCAATGTGAGAGATAATTATTATATATCTCATTTATTAGGAATGACCAAAATTTCCCTCTTCTTAATTAACAAATGTCATTCCTTTGCTCTTCTTTATAAATATTTTTCTGTAGATTACAACTTTACATGTTTATTACATAAATCTTAAGGGCATTCCCTCGCTAGAAATCTCCAAGGATCGAATAATAAAACTAATTCTTACAATAAAACTTAAATAATATAACCAAAGATTTTAAAGGAAGTCCGATCTAAGTCCATGATTGAATTTCCACCAAAAGCTCTCCAAAAGAAATCTTACGCGGATACAAAATGTTCATGTGCATACAAAAATCTGTAAGGATGTAAGCTTTACTAGCTTAGTGAGAATATTCCCGGTTTAACATATTCAGAGCAAAGATATCAAACAAGTTAAATTAATCAAACAAGTGGAATGCAACAAATACGTGAGCATACAAGACGTACGGTTTTCTGAGAACCATATGTTGAATGAATTTACGCCCTTCATTTGGGGTTTGGTATACCGGCCAATTAAGACTAACATTTTTACAAATAAATTTTAAAGTTCTTATCGGCTACTACATGCCATAAAAAATATATAGGTCCTACCGGCTACTACTCGCCACATGTAGATACTACTAATTATGCTGACCACCATTATTATGCACTTGTCCCACCAAATGTATAATAATGAATGCAATGAGACTCATTAAATGAAGTGCATGAATCAATTTAATTAAGAATTTAGCATATAATTACAATATCTGAAGGGTGATCATACAATTTTAGACAATTCAACGTGGTAATAAAGCATACAATTCATTATAGGCAATTCAACACTCGATATGCTTAGTATAAATTTACCAAACATTATAAATCACATGCACTTCTCATTTGTGTTGCACATAGAATACCTTTCTGTATCTTGCACGAGTCTCAACATCACTTGTGTACTACATTATGTTCCTACACCAGCTAGATTGTGTTCTCTCTTATGTAGTTTGCACTCTTCTATCTTTCTTCATCTTGTACAAAACTTGCTTTAACTCATCTAAAAGCCTTCTTTTAAGTACAAATAACCTTCTAAAACCTGAAATCCACATTTAAACGATTAGATATTTTTTTCTTATGATTTTCACATAAAAGCATTGAGCTCTAAATTTCCTTCTCAAATAAAGGTTAAATTATAACTTATCAATAGATGACTCTAACTCAATGTTACATTGCACAAATTTTGTAATATCTATCCCATTGAAACTAACATCCTCTATACCTTCATCATCAATGTCACAATCTTTGCCATAAGTAATATCCACCCATGCCACATGATCACCTTCTAGACTCTCTTTGAGAATATCAGCATTGTCTTCTTTAACTACACAATCTTGCTCAAATGCAATTCGTTAGTAAGACATTCATCATTGAGGTGTCTACTAGTTGTATCTTCTCCTCTAGTTCAGAAATTGAAGTTGAAGTTTCTTTTAACGAGGCTGCCCAGATGGCTTCCTCCAATGTCTGAAAACTTTGATGACCAATACTTTTAGTGATATCATAGTTCAAGCCATTCACGAATCTACTGATGATACTTATTGGTATTTCATTTAGTTCACATCATCTAACAAGAGTCATAGTCACTTGGGCATGTTCAATAACCTTCATATACCTTGTTTTGATGCTAACAATGCGTTATATTATTTATCTTGATAATAAGGTAGAACAAGTTTATTTCTCAATAGTATTTTCATCCAATCCCCATAAATTCTCTATATAGCCTCCAAAATCCATTACATCATGCTTTGTCTAAACGCCAGAATACGGTGGGAGTCAAAGAAAAGGGAGCTAATAACTCCAATCACTTGGGAAATGTTCAGACATGAGTTCTTGGAAAATTACTTCCCAAGAAGCTTACGAGTAAGATATAGTGCAGACTTCTTGCAATTTGCTCAGAAGGAAGAACTATCGAGCAATACAAGACCAAGTTCAGCAGATTATTGCAGTATGCCCTGACTCCTACAAGTATAGCGAGGAATTGAAAAGACAAGTCTTTATAGGAGGATTGGATGAAGATATGAGAATGAGGTTGGAAGAATTCGATATAAGGAGTTACCGAGAATTGGTGGAGAGAGCTCGGATTGTAGAAGGAGCAAGAAAAAGGAGAGAAAGGGAAGAAGAAGAGAAAACCCTGATTGTTGAGAAGAAGTTTTATGTTGAATCTAGTTTCATACCCCCACAAAAGAAATTCAAGATTTCCAACAATTATAAGAAGAATGATGACAGTGGGAAGATCGCACCAAAAGATGTCCGGTGCTAGAAGTGCAGTAGAGCACACTACCCCAAGAAGTGCCCTCAGTTATTTGGAAAGTGTTTCTTCTGTGGAAATGCAGACCATAAGATATCAAAATGTCCAAACAAAAGAGTTAATACTTGTCATGTCTGCAAACAGAAAGGGCATTTCGCCAACAACTGTCCACAAGGGAGGAATATTCTGATAAGATCTTCAGGAGGAGTTGTACCTATAAGGATTGAAGTAGAAGTGAAAGCAGATGAGGATCCATTGCTTTAGGAATTCCAATCTACAACCTAGAAGGACAATGGATAAGTGAAGAAATAAATGAAGAAGATGAAGACTTGGCTACCTTGGAATGCAATAGAGGCTATAGCTGCGACATGGGAACGGGTAAGTCTTAAAACCCCTTTTTGTTGTTATTCCTTCATTTCAAGCAATAGTTTAAAGTTTTTATAGATAAGTGGAGATGAGAATGGAAGTAATAATCCCTCTATCAGATATGCAAAAAGATTACGGTTAGAAGACTAGAATGTTTTTGCTCTTTTGGATTTTAGAGCAATACATTCGTTTACATCTAGTCTAGATGAGAAGTTAGGACTACCAATAACAAACGTCAACCCCTAGTTTTAAGATTTAAAAATCCCCACAAGAAAGGACGATGAAATCCAAGAAGTGTTGAAGGATCATCTAATAACGACGTAAGGACATGCAGTCGCTCGTGATGGAATTAAGAAGTAATCCTTGGTACAAAAAGTTTACTTCTCGATAAAGCTCCAATAAAAGTCACAAAGAGAACATAGAATTCATAAACCAATAAGAAGGGAAGATAACGTGGGTAAAGAACCTGCTATCACAAGAAAAGAAAAGTCACGATTCTTCCAAGTTAATAGAGAAAGTTCCAAAAATGGATGACAACCTTGATGATACGGAAGAAAATAAAGAGAAACCGACCTTAGAGATATTCACGATCTTCAATGAAGTTTTTGGATAAATAGGATGACATCTGAAGAGGAGAATCAACTTTGAGAAAAGACTAATGGTCTAGGAATAATCTTAATAGAGTTCAAAAGAAGTCGGAGGACCAACTACAAGAATTTTGAATCAAGGCTTTATGCAATCAAGTATACCCCCATGGAATATGCCCTAAGTTTATGCGTTGATTCTCGAGGATGAACAAGGTCACAATCAAGAGTGAATACCCGCTCCCAGGAATTGAAGATCTTTGGACCAACTATAAAGAACAAACGTGATTTCTTATGATTTAAGATCAAAATACTACTATCTAAGGATCGAATCAAAGGATGATTCAAAGAAATGCCCCTCAAACTCATTACGAAAACCCCAAATTTCTAGTAATGCTTTTTGGATTGCCGAAACCAAGAACATAAAGTTCCTACTAGATAAGCAAATAATTGACAAAAATCGTAGTATAATCTGAAAAGGAAAAAGGGGATAATCAAAGATTGTGATCTTAAGTATAAGAAGTTGATAAAAGGAAATTGAGAAGTTGAGAATCGAGGTTTCAAGACAAGACATAAAAAAGGAGACGACTGTTATGGTATTAAAACCAACCTTGAAGGAAAAAAATAAAAGAGCTTAACGCTAAGGTAAGAAGATACGAAGGATAAAGAAGACAATATAGAAGGAAAGATGTGCGGATCAGCAATAGTAAGATGAACTTGAGAACTAAGATCAAGGAGGTAAGTAAGGGAAAGGTCATGAGTACAATCCGTAGCCTGGGATTAACGGCGGCCCATTCGAGAAGAACTCGAATATACCAAGTTTTTAAAGAATGTTAGTAATAAGGTAAGAAGAAACAAAATGTCACGAGAAAGTAAGAACACCAAAGGACAAAAGATCTATGAAGCCTTTGCTGGATACCTAAATAAGAATGGAACCAGACTTCCCAAGAGTTTGGATTTCCACAGTACTAACAGGAAGGTAAAGACGTTCATGGCATAAGCTGATCGATTAACTAAGTTGGCTCGTTCCTTAGTCGATCAATATAACGTTCTCTATGAACAAACTGGTAAGGTCTTATATAGAAATTAGAGGTGAAAGCAAAGAGTCCTAGTCTGGATCATAACAAACCCGAACATAAGAATGATACATTTTAGAGAAAAAGAGACCTTTTGATGCTTCATAACGAACAATCAGAGAGAACAATCCAATTTTGAGGAACGATTACAAATGTCTCACGAATTTCCAAGAATGAGAAAGGCACAAGATAAACAAAGAAGGTGAGACTGATCAGAAAATGAGGACCTTAGAAATTTTGGACGGAGATCAAGTGTACTTAAGAAAAAGAAATGTTTATCATATGATCCTTTGGAAATAATAAAACAAGTTGGAAGTTTAGCTTGTCATCTAAACCTGTTGGGAACATACGACATCTTCCAAATCCCTATATAATGATTGGTCAAGGGATCGGTTTCGGAGATAAAAAGGTGGTATTCTTAAAGGAGGACCTTTCCTATGAGGAATACCTATGACAAAAATTTGTCCAAAAAATTCAAAAGATGGAAAATAAGAAAGTCAAGTAAGCTAAAGGTCTAAGGAGAAATCCTTCAAATAACTTGAAGAACTATGGATGAAGTGCAAGCCAAGCATCCAAGTTTGTTTGAAGCTGCAGTTATGAATTTCCAAGTTTTGAGGACAAAACTTTCTTTAAGAGGGGTAGGTTGTAAAACCCTAAATTTTTGGAATTAGTTTAGCCTAAAACCTTAAAACAGAAGTCAACCGGAACCCTAAAATCAACAAAACCTTAGTTAGACGTAATAGCTTAAGTCCGACAATCCCAAATAAGCAACTCGGTAAGAGTAAGTAGGAGTTTAAAATATAGGATTGTACGCAATTATCTAAGAAAGCATAAAAAGATCAGATTAGCAAAACCACAACTCGTTTAGATCCCGATCGGACACGGTTCTTGAAAGAGGTGTCGGAGCCTGAAATAGTAAAAATATTCCGAATATACCGTTTTAGACTGTAAAAATATAAGGTTTTCAAAAATATCAATTTTGTAATTTTTTGGTAAGTAAAAGTAATAGATATCGCAATTATACGCGTATTTTCTTACTACCGGTACTTTATTGGTCATATCTACTTTACATTACACTATTCATTACTATTCTACACTATTCTTTTATCTCTACTTTTTCTTACACCTACTCTTACACACACCATAACCTATAACCTTTACTTTTTACCTTTCCCATAACTTTATTTCACATCTACCTTACTTATTACTTCATTTAATCACAAAATACAAAAATTAAATCACTCCCTCTCTCCTCTCCATGTATGGCCGTGGCAAGACCCTCCCCTCTTCCTCAATTTGTTTCAATTTCATTTAATTTAATCATACAAAAATCACTCCACATATTCCTATAAATACCCCCTCCTCTTTCACTTCTTTCACACAATTACTACCCACAAATTTCCTACAAAAACTCTCTCAAAATCTCCTCTCAAAACTCTCTCCAAATATCCTCTCAAAACCTCTCAAAATAAATTCCAAAACAACTTCTACCTACAACAAAAACCAAAACCACATAATACTACCAAAGTCTCTTTAGGTAACCTTTCCTATTGATTTCTTCTTCTCATGTTATGTAACTTTACATGACCATAGTGTGAGTTTCTAAAGACTAAATGTTATGGAAGCTACATTATGTTCATGTATTGTTCTTGTTCATGAAAATCTATTTATGTTTATGTTATTATTTTTGTTCATATTATTGTTACTATATCTAAGTATTATTATATATATATATACATATTCCTTAGAGCATATAAGCTCACTTGCAATTTATTTATTTTATGCAATGCAATTTATTTATTTATTCCTTTGCAATTTATTTATTCATTCCTTGTTATTTTAAGACTAGTCTCTAGTCTTAGACTTGTCCTCATCAAGTCAAAACAAATTTTTCTTTCTTTCATTTTATTTTTATTTTGGGACTAGTCTACTTCTTAGTCCCGAGAGCCTTGAAAAAGCTAAGACTCTCAATACTGACTTTATTATTTATGTTATTTTTTTGCTACTTCTCATAATTCATGTTCATTCAAATTGTTGTCCAAAATTTCAAGTTCTAAAAATAATTGATAAAAAGGAGATTTTTACACTTAGAAATAAATTTATGTAAAGGATAAGATCTATGGTTTAAATAAAAATAAAGTTATCTCTTTTCAAGTTACAAAAAAAACCCACTAAGATTTTAGAAACTACTTCTTAAATCACTTATTATCCCACTTTGTTTTATAAAGAAAATAAATTTTTTATACAAGAATGATTTCTATGAAAAACATAACATGAGAAAAGGATGAGGAATTTTCAAATAAAGATCTTTGCAAACAAATAGACAAGGAAAATGGTATAGGAAAAATAAGTAGGAAAAAATAGCACTATTATAGAGAACTTAGAAAGAAGAAAACTAAGTTATTTAAAAATAATAATAAGGCAAACATAAAACACCCTTAGAAAACAAAAGAAACAAAATATTCATTTCAAAAGATTTACAAAATGAATTTCTTGTAATCTATAGTTTTCTAAAGTTCTAAATTAATATTTCCTTACTCAAGAAACATGATTGGACAATAAACACTTGAGCATGAATGAATATGAGCTATGTAGCTATAAAAAGAGGATTTTTCAACTATATAGATAACTAAGTATTTATCAAATAAAATTTTTGGATGATTGGACCAAAGTTGTTTTTGAGTTGGAAAGTTCGTTGTGAATTTTATCACCACTATTTCGGGGCCTAAATGATTTAGTTTGATAAAAATAGTTTTAAAAATGAGTAGATCTTTTTGAGTCGGTAGAAATCGGTATATTATATGCGCAATTCCGAGTTAAAATGACTAAGCTATGACCATTTTAAGTTGAAACTTTCCTTTATACGAACTTTAACGTTCTTTTGACATTGTCTTGTCAAAATTTAAGAAAATCATCAAAAAATACTCATTTTGGGAATTTTCTTCGACTAGGTGACTCTAAGGAAGGATACCTATATCCCAAAGATTATTTCGATTGAGTGGAGTATGTGAACGACTCATCCGTATAGAAGAATAGTCGACATGGCATCGTGAGTTTATTTCCTTTAAATGCTATACTTGTTGTGCTTATAATTTAGTTGCATTAGAGCTATGAAAAGACAAATGGATATGTATGTAAACTAATTCTTTGAAAGAATCCTAAGAAGATCGAGGCCGGAATTGATTTAAATGTTTGTTTTAGTATAACACTTGCTTTAGTATAACACTTGCTTTCTATGAAATTCTTTGATCGCCTTAAATTTGATAATAATATATTATGATATCATAAATAAATGGATTCATACATACCACGAAGTGAGTCATATTGTATTTGGGTTATTATCCTTGGGTGAGAAGGATAGTAAGCTCATGTCGAAAGCAACACTTGGCGGAGTGTCCGAAAGTGATTGCTTGGCGGTGTTAAGGAAATGCTTGGCGGAAGATCCGAAAGCAAGACTCAATTCAAGTAGACTTCACATGCTTGGCGACATTGGTCGAAAGCATAAATCTTTTTAACTAAAACTACTTGTTTTGAGGTTATGTATCACCAAACCCCGAATGGAGGGCGCAAATCCATTCAACATATAGTTTCCGAAAAACTATATGCCTTGTTTGCCCATGTGTATGTTGCATTCCATTGTTTGATTAAACAAACTTGTTTGAAATTTTGTTACAAGAAGTTATTTATGGAAATAGTTCTCACTAAGCCTGTCAGCTTATACCCCCATAGATATCTTTTGCAGTTCCCTTGCCTGTGGTTGAGGCTACGAGGACCTTGCAGTCAGGTAATTTCTTTTTGGATAAGGAAATTTTAAGAAGTTTAGTATTAGAAATGATGTACCAATATTCTTGTAATAGATTAGTGAATTAGGGAAATGTCTCTAAGTTTGTAAAGATCATTGTTATAAGTAAATTGAATATTATGAATCCTTTTTCTTAATATGTTGCTTCATAATTCCATGTATGGTCCTCTAAATTTTGTGAGAGCACGCCTTACATTTAATATAAAAGCTTTTGAGAATAGCTAAGGTTGTCATACTTAACCTTTCATATTGAGTGTGGCGGACTGTTGCGTTTAGGGTACCCCTTGGGGCGTGACACCTACTATAATCATGAAGCTTGATTGATAAGAGTGAGGGTTCAAGAGTAAGAACTCACAAAGAGGAATAATTTTATTCAAAGATATTAATCTTTTGTTTAACATAATGAAACCCCTTTTATACCCAAAACATAGGTTAAAGGGTGGAATAGTCAATCACTAACCAAAAATAATAAAATAAAATAACTAAAATTCACATAGTAATTCCATGGACTGAAATCACGAGCAGTAGCATGGGATATGAAAGCTTTTGGCTTTGATCCTGCTTCATATAGCCTTCCATAGGGGTTATAGGACAAGTACGGAATAGTCTAGCTTCACTTTCTCCTTAGCCTAGGCTAACACAACTATTTATATGGAACATGGGATTCCATATGGTCCTTCATACGGCTTATGGAATTTAGCATGTCCTACTCTTCTTCCCTCAGTTTGATCTGTAGTGTCTAGCATGGGCGTATGAATGACTGTGGAATGCACTATATTCATCTTTTAAGTTATTTTCCCCATCCATTCAAGTGCAAAATGAACTATATCCTTTTATATAATGGATCAAATAACTATTAAAGAAATTATGATCATCTTCAAATGGCTTCGTGGTAAATATGTGCTAGACTAAATGCTGCAAACCTCTAGCTCGAGCTCTAATATTAAGCCCTACAACCTGATTCCTATCATCTCCCCCAACTTGATTCCTATCATATCGATTCCTATAATTTGACTTTTATTAGTAATTATCTCTTCTATTTGTTGGTAGTAGAGCCCGTAAGATGATAAAAGTGTTTTCCTTTTCTTATTGAAGTTTAATAATCAAGATGGAAAGAAGAAAGCATGAGGACTTATCAAGTAAACATTGCACTTTGAAGAGAAAAATCAAATCTTCAAGAAATATAGGGATTAGGAGTAATGGTCAAAGTCATGAATGGGAAAAAAATGAGAAGTTAAAAGCAAATAAAAGGGAGTGAAATAGGTAAAAGGGTAAAAATAAGAGGAAGATAATAGTTGAGAGTATGATAATAATATGATTATTTAAGTTATGAATAGTAAGCATGTTGTCAAAACAACAACTGAGAGGGAAAAAATCCCTATACATAATAAAAGTTAACATGACAAATAGACAAAAATGTGTAGACTTAAGATAAAAGGAGTACACTTATGCTAAAGTTGGCTCAGGAAGAGTAGGGATATCACATGCTTAAATGCATGAGGCATTTAGAGTCAATTTTATTGAAGATAAGTTAGTGAATATTTAGAATAGGCTCAAATCTAAGTATTACTATTGAAGGAAAAAATATAGAATAATATGTCAAGGACATACGTTATTGGTAGTAACCAAAAGCATGAAGAATGCAGAAAGTACAAAAAGTTTAATAGAAACAAAAGAACTGCAAAATAAATAACAGGGTATTTCAAGAGAAAAGAGCTATAGGTAAATGAATACAAGAAAGGTAATTAATAAGAAGTAAATTTGATGAAATTGGATGAGTTAACATGGGAAGAAGCAAATGGACTATAATACAAGTCAATTAATTAGAAATCAATGGTATGCCAAGGATATAAAAAAAACTTTGATGGAATTGATGGAGATATAAACTAATAACTAAAGAAAGATATCTCATGGTAAATGAAAAAAATTAAAGCTAACGAATTGAAAGAGATTCATATTGAGATTTGATTGAACCCATGATTGAACTTTAGAAGTAGTATGGGAAGGAATTAATGACATATAAGTATAGATGTGGCTGAAAGGCAACTATATATAAATTATATGAACTATACAAATATTGAATTAATCCAAGCAATTGAGAAATAATTGAGGTTAACAGTTATGATGGATGTTTTATGGTCAACATTTATGTACAAAATTATTTGAAACCCTTAAGCATTCAGTTGAGTCTTACTACAAGTAACGACTTATCATGGTTGTGGAGACTAAAAAACAAAGTCTAAGATGACAGCAATCAAATAGAACAAGATTTAGTGAGGTAACTAAACCAAACGAAAGCTACCTGGGAGCTAAAAAAAGAAATGAGGATGAAGTACCCACAAAGTTTCTCAAAGATTCAATGAACTTTCAGGGACAAAAGTTCTTTAAGGGTAAAAGAATTAAATAACCAAATTAAAAAAATGATATAGCTTAGCGAGGAATATGGTCAATTAACCTGAAACTCAAATATAAACCTACTTAAATCTAGAAGAAACATAATCTTTTCCTTTCCTTTTTCTATCATTGGCAGTTTTTTTGCTCGAACTCATGATATTTTCCCTCATAGCATAGAAACCCCATATCAACTTGGTAGGTGTCTCTTTCCTGATTACTTGACATTTTCTTGACTACAAAAGTGAATTGGAGAAGAATCTTATTTTGTCCAAACTTATAACAACAGTTAGCAAGTGAGATAGTAAGTTTTTCCGAAGTTTCAACAATGGTTTCTAGTAAGTTTGGATGTTAAAGGACGTTACAATTAATTATTGTTAAAGATATAAAGATTAATTGATATTAATTTCTAGTCATTCAAAGTTGAATGGTATGAAAGTACGATGAGACAAGAATAATTCAAATAAGTTTTCTTCTAATAATATTTGAGTAAGTTGTGATGGTGTTAAATGAATGATATTTGATAAGCATAAGCAACTGTTTAAATGTAAAAGTGTGATACCATATTAACATTTGGATTAAAGTATGTTGTATACATGATGCTTTCATAATTTTTATTGTTTTTGTTTGTTTCAGAATTGCATTAGCTTGCTAATACATAAGGGAACTAAGAAGCTAATGTGAGAGAAAAAATTTATAGAATGTAAATTTCATGAACTGACTCGTTGATCTATATAAAGCTAACTTCTCAGCTTCTCTTATCTTGTCGGCTTGAGATAGGTAGCTAGCTGGTCTTCAAACATATTATCTCCTATTACGTATGCGAATTTTCTTAGTTTATATAATTAATTTAAGTTTTTTAACTAGCTTCTCAATCTAAACTTATACTTGAATTTATCAAATTTTATTTTCAATGAACCACTTTTGATGTTGATGATATCCATAAATGAGTTCAACACATAGAAGCTTAAAATCTAAAAGAGATGAAATTTAATTTATTTTTTTTGGTTTTTAGGTTTTTATCAATTGAACAATAAAAATAAAAGGATATGGACAAGTTCAATCTAAATAATGTATCGACAACATAGATTAATTTGAAAAATATTTAATTATAATTTTATGACGATGAAAATCATAACTAAACAAGATCTTAAATTCAATTAGTTGATATTACGACACATACAATTGAAATTCAATGGATGTTTGTTATGATTCAAAGAATCAATAAGAACTAAGGATTTAAAGAGAATTCTCTAGAAAAAGGGTTTTCGTTTAATATCTTTTTCTATTGCTAATGTTCGATAGCAACTCCAACAATTCTAGGGGCATAAGTGCAAATATTAAAAATAGAATTCTAAGTAATAATAAGATAAAATCTTATGAAAAAAAATAGCTTATCTTAATAAAATATATACAAAAAGATATAAATTGAAGTATAGGTGAAGTACACAAGTGTGCTCTTGACTATGTATCTCTTTGACTTGTATATCACAATTTAAGGAATATTTTAGAGAACACAACCAACTATACAATCAATAATATAGACATGCACATAAGAATGTACTTCTGTAGATGCTACATTCTTCTTCATTAAAACATGGCTTGATTCAGTGTCTTGTTTTAGTCGTGGTGTCATGTACTTGAGCATAATTTGAATCAGGGGTAGATGTAGGATGAATTGTCTGTGGGTGGGCGAGGGGGTGCAGATCTTAATTAATTTATTAAATGTATTCATTTGCGATTATAATTATATTGCATCTTATATATTTATAAGAATTTTGTTAATGATTTTTATTGTGATATTTTCCAAAATGTCATATGTGTGAAAAGAATTCATCCAATAGATAATTAAGTTTAGGTATTGCATTTAGTACAAGAATATTATATTACATGAATCTTAATTGTCAGTATAATTAATTCATGAAATCTCAAATTATATAATTAGTATTTGTTGGTTTGTAGGTTCTACACAAGAGAAAGGAGGTGCAAAGTTCTATAGGTTCCATAAGATGATTAGACACTTTACAAAAGATTTTCGAACGCTGAAGAGGATTTTTAATGAAAAGGTTCACAATGGCAAACTTAAACTTGAAGACAATGATACACAAATGATGGATGATGAAGGCATAGATAATGAATAGCATTTTTTTCAGTAATATCAGCTGTGTATTAAAGGCAAAAGCTGCCTATTACTTATCCCATCTTGTAATAAGGAAGAGAAATAAAGTAAACGATAATGATAATGCAATATTTTTTCTTTCCCTTCTCATCGATCTTCTTCTATACTCACTCGTACTTATGTTTGAAGCAGTTCTAATAAGCATATGGTACTTAAATATATCTAAGATACTTGTTTGAATCTAATCTTTTAATTATTAAATAATGCAAGCTTTAGATGGACACTTCTTACTATCTTGGTATGGCCATTATTGCTACCATGATGCATAGCACTTAAGAAAGTGAAGGCGTAGCTAACATTGCCACCATAATCTATGAGCACATGGATATAGCTAACATCGCTGTCCAATGTTCTACACTCATAGTGTAAACCCCTTAATTTTTAGAGTAAAGTTGGAATGAACAATAACTCTAGTCAAACTGGAATTTCAAATGTTAATTATGATTAAGGCAAATTGGCAATTTTAAATCTGACAATCCTGCGCTTGAAATCTA
Source organism: Combretum micranthum (assembly GCA_024138025.1). Taxonomy (NCBI): domain Eukaryota; kingdom Viridiplantae; phylum Streptophyta; class Magnoliopsida; order Myrtales; family Combretaceae; genus Combretum; species Combretum micranthum. The sequence continues at coordinate 1,593,427 of JAMXBD010000077.1, forward strand.
AGGGCAATAAAAATGAGCTGATGGTAGATTATAGTTCAGAATGATATGAGGAAGCCTAAAAACATTAGATTTGCCTAAAAATCATTCATTTTGGATAAAAACGGGATTAGTTCTCGAAAAATATGCACAAGTGCTCGGAATAGTAAAAATATTTTGACGATACCGTTAAACTCATAATTATATAAGGATTTCAAAAATATCAGTTTCGTAATTTTTTTGTGACTAAAAATATCAGATATAGCTCATTTACACGTATTTTCTTTAGTACTGGCATATTATTTGTCTAGTCTACTATTCATAGTACTATTTCTACTGTTCATTACTATTTAACTATCTTTACTTTTTCTTACTACCTATTCTTACATTCTACCATGCCTATTTCTTACAATTTACCTTTCACATAAAATTTTATTCACATCATATCTTACATATTATTACTTTTCATTAGAAAAATACAAATTTAACTAATTTCTCCCCCTTTTTCTTCTTCAAACTGGCGTTGTCTATCCCTCTTTCTTTCTCTATTTATTTCTTTTTCAATTTATTTTATTACATCAAAATTCTCTCCACATTTATCTATAAATATCCTCTCTCCCCCTCCATTTTTTTTTAATTTTTCCATACATACCAAAACTCTACCAAAATTTCTCTGTAACTTCTCTCTCTATAATTTCTTCCCAACACTCTCTTCTTTCCTTCTCCAAACAACATCAACCCCTCCTTTTTCTACCACCTATCTCTTTACATTTGGTAAAAACTCCTATAAATATTCTATATGTTCATGTAACTTAACATGACTATGGTGTATGTTTTCTAAACCCATGAGAGTTAAGAAAGCACAATATATTCATATTTTGTTCTTGTTCATGCAATATTTTTATCATCATCATCATCATCATCATCATCATCATCTTACTTCTAATCTAGCTCCTATATACTATTAAATATATTTACGTATATATATATATATACATATATTTCTTAGAGCCTATAAGCTCACTAATGTAACTTTATTTATTCATGCTCTTATATTTATTTCAATTTATTTATTTATTTCATGCAATTTTATTAAGACTATTCATTCTAGTCTTTGACTTATCCTCATCAACTCAAAATGTCTTATTTTTTCTTTTCTTACGACTTGTCCATAATCTAAGTCTGGGAAGCCTTGACATAAATCTAACACTCTCGTGTTTTTCTTATTATTTTCTTGTTTTTCTTTTTGGAACTAGTCCATTCTAAGTTCCGGGAAGCATTGATGCAAGTTGGGATTTCCTAATACTTGATTTTACTTATATGCTCATTTAATTTTGTATGACATTTATTTTTTATATACGTTGTACTTCTTACATAATTATAAGTTCATATTCATGCATGAACCTAATGTTGTTGTTTTGATAAAATTTCCAAAGAAACAAAAAGAGTTATTTTCTCTTGCTTAAGAATAAGAACTAAATTCTCCAAAAATATGATTTTAACACCTAGGAAAAATTTCCATTGAAACTTAAGATCATGATTCAACAATACAAAAAAAAAAAAAAAAAAACTCAAATAAGTTCATCATAAATTTCTAAGTATTGTTATTATGCAAAGATTCTTCAAAAACTTAATTATGTGGTTCTCTTACTCTCTTTTCAAAATACTAAAACAAATTATTAAATCTTAAGTTTGACAATTATTTGTTATATAAATTTTTCTTAAGAACTTGTTTATAGGATTCACACCTACATATTGATAAATATTAAGAATCAAGCAATTTTTTTAAGACAAGTTTAAGATCAACTCATGAGTCAAAAATCTACTTAGAAAATAAAATGTATACAACTTGGGAAAATGATTCAACTATGATTTTTTCAGACTAGTGAAATAGGATTATTATAAATTTTTAATGTTGATAATTCTTTGCAATGTAATATTTTCTTAACAACTTATTTGTAAAGTTAACATCAACACCTTGAAAAATATTGAGAACAAAGTAAGTTTTTCTAAGTCAAGATTAAGTTATTAGTTTAACATTTACTTAGGAAATTGTTAGATAACTTAAAGAACCAAGTCTTTAAGAAATAAATCTATCCTTATAAAGTTAAGAAAATATAAAAATGATGGTTTTGTAACAATAAGCATTCATTAATAATAACCAAAATTTTGATTTTTCTTCTAACAACTTAAAGAAAGATTTTGTGAACTTCACTTTCTAACTTCTAAAAGTAAAATGTTTTATGAAAAGTCATTGTTAAGACAATATCACTAAAATCATGCATATAATATGAGTATATATATATATATATATATATCTATATTAATGGATTTTTCAAATTATATAAATATCTAGGTGTTGTTATGGACTTTTTGGATGAAGTAAGATTTTGAAAAGTTATAATTTAAGGGCTGGGATTTTTGTGATAAATTTTTACCGAACATTCTAGAACCCAAACGGCTTTTAATGTAAAAAATAACCCTAAATATAGATAGATTTTTTTGAATAGATAGAAAATGTATCTTATATCCGATATTCCGAGTTAAAATGAGCAAGTTATATCCATTTTAAGTTGGAATTTCTATTCATCCTATTTTTGAGGAAAATAGTGAAATAAGAATTAGAAAGCCGAGTAGAACATCCATGAAATACTCATTCCAGGTATTTCTTTCATTTAGGTAATGAGAAGTTGGAGGATCCATATAAGGAGGACTATTACAAGTGAATAATTTTTGCCAAAGATGGTAGAGTGAATTTATCTTCTATTTTTATGTACTTATTTGTGCTTGTAGCTAAAGGCACTAGAAGTAGGAAAAAAATGAAAATGGAATATGCATGATAATATTAGTTGAAAGTATACTAAGCATATCGAGTATGAATTGTTAATTAAATTTATGTTTTATGATCATGATGGAGTGTTTGCAAATTTTATGATCACCTTTAAAATACCTTATTCACATGTCAAGAATTATATTAATTTATTTATACATATCTTGAAATGAGTCACATTGCATGTAGCTACTATGCCTCAATAGGACGAGAGTATAGTGATGAGTTAATTGCAAGAATGGTAAGACTGCTAGGATGGACGAATGGGAGCTGGAAATAAGTATTTCAGGATAGGCAAACATGAGCAAGAAAGAACTCCAAGTTGGATGATAAAGATGGGTTTTCAAGAGCTGAAAATACCTAACACTAAATGGAGGTCGTAAATCCATTCAAACTTATGATTTTCGGTAGATCATAGTATTGCTTGTTCACTTGCTTGATGCTTTTCACATGCTGGTTGAATAACTTATTTGAATTTATTGATACGAGTATTTTAGTTCGGGAATATTTTCACTATGCTAGTTGAACTTACACTCTAGTAGATTTTTGTTGTGTAAGATTAATATATCTTATACTCAAGGCCTCTGGTTATTAGGATAAGCTTATGCTTTTGGAAAGCTTTTGATAGAAATATTTTTGAAGATCTTAGAATAGATTTCCTTCAAAATCTTTGTAGTTATAGTTGTTATTATATGTAAGATTCAGACTATGTTTTGGATATTGGAGAATTATCAGGGCAATGCCCCTAAGTTTATGTAAAAACCTTATCGTGATTAATCTGGTGGATATATGTTTATTGATTCTTGTATGCTTTATACTACTACTTAAACCACATATCCCAACGGTGTTTCTTATTGTTGTGTTAGACGCTTTACATATAGTATCGAGACTTTCACATGACTAAGGTAATCATTCTTAAGTCTTAATATTATATGTGGTGGACTGCTACGTTAGGATATCCTTTGGGGCGTGACATAGGAGATCAAAGCGAGCTTAGTTGTGACGAGTCGAAGTGACTCTATAGTATGCTTGACAACTATAATGCCATTTCGCAGAATAGAGGTCGAAGCAACCTCATCTATGGCTGATCGAAGCAATCACTTTAAGATAGTCACTATCGCTTGGTACAAGCATCTGCTTTAGGGCCTACGACTGATGCAATAACTATTTTCTGTTACATTATTTATAAGAATGAAGCGATATCAACTCTGATAAGTCAAATCAACTCTGCAATAGTCTTGGCAGCTATAACACCATTTCGTAGAATCGAGGTCGAAGCGACCTCATTCATGGTTGATTGAAGTGATCACTTCTTGGTAGTTGATATTGCTTGGTAAAAGCATATACTCCTGAGCATGCAATAGGTACAATATCCATTTTTGCTACATTATTTATGAGATATAAGCGATCTAAGCTGTGATGAGTCGAATAACTCCATAGTAGGCTTGGCAGCCATAAAGTCATCTTGTAGAATCAAAGGTTGAAGCAACCTAATCCAGAGTTGATTGAAGCGATCACTTCATGGTAGTCGCAATCGTTTGGTAAAAGTATATGCTCCTAAGCATGTAGTGGGTGCAATACCAACTTCTACAACATCATTCAAAAAATTGAAGCAATCTCAAATGTGAAGGATCAAAGCAATACCACAGCAAGATTGACAATCATAACATCATTTGAGAAGATTAAGATTGAGGAAACATCATCTATGAATGATTAGAGCGATCATATATGGTAACTAATCACTTAGTTGAAGCATTTGCTCCTAAACGCAGTGGATACAATGCCCACTTTTATAACATTATTAAAGTGGTTGAAGCAATCTTAGCTATTCATGGATCGAAACAATCTTATAGCAGACTTGGTAGCCTTAATACCTTTATGCAAAGATTAAGGTTGAAGCAACTTTATTCATGAATGATTGAAGCGATTATGTCATGACAATTACAATTACTTAATGGAAACATTCATTTTAACCACATGGTGAGTACAATGTCTACTTTTGTAATATTATCTAGATTATTGAATTGGCACTAGCTATGATGGATCGAAGCAATCTTATAACAAGCTTAGTAGTTGTATTGCCTTTCTACACAGTAAAGGTTGAAACAACTTCATCCATAAACAATTGAAGCGACAATGTCGTGGCAACTATAATAGCTTAGTGGCAACTATAGTCGTTTAGTGGAAGAATCTCATTTTAAGTACCCAGTAGATGCAATGCCCTTCTCTGCAACTTAATATAATCAGACAGTTAGCCTGCAATCTCGATGTGAGCCCATGATAGGCATGACATCTATTATACTAGATCATATGATCTTCAACTCTAAGAATGCACAAACAATAAGTGATAGCTTGGTACAAGTTACTGCCCCATCATGTAATGACACACCATCAACTAGGAGGAGAATAAGTTGATACTTAAACTTTTGGAGGTTTTCCCTAAATGTCACTACTTCGGGAAGTATTTACCTATCTTTAAGAACAATTTCTTGACATAAAACTTGACTGTAAAGCATGCTAAAGTGGTGTACCTATCTTAGTAGTCATAGGTGATTTACCTCCAATGCGAAGAGCACAATGCGAAGAGCACAATGCATGTAAACCCCTAAATTTTTTAGAATCGGTTTAGCTTAAAACCTTAATCTGGAAGTCAACCGGAACCCTAAAGTCAATAGAACCCTAATCAGACGTAGTAGCTTAAGTCCGGCAATCCCTAATAAGCAACTCAGAGAAAGTAAGTAAGAGTTTAGTATATAGAATAGTGCGTAATTACCTAAGGAAGCTTAAAAAGATCAGATTAGTAAAACCGCAAATCGTCTTGAACTCAGTTAGACACAGTTCTTGAAAAACATGTCCTGAGCCCCGAAATAGTAAAAATATTCTGAATATACCGTTAGACTCGTAAAAATATAAGGATTTAAAAAATATTAGTTTTATAATTTTTTGGTAAGTAAAAATAATACATATCGCAATTATACACGTATTTTCTTACTACCGGTACTTTATTAGTCATATCTACTTTACATTACATTATTCATTATTATCCTACACTATTCTTTTATCTCTACTTTTTCTTACACCTACTCTTACAACACCATAACCTATAACCTTCACTTTTTACTTTTCTCATAACTTTATTTCACATCTACCTTACTTATTACTTCATTTAATCAACAAAAATACAAAACAAAACGCACTCTCTCTCACTCTCTCTAAATGTCCCCTCTATAAATATCCCTCTCCCTTTTCACTTCTTTCACACAATTACTACTCACTAATTCTCCTCTCAAAACTCTCTCCAAATATCCTCCCAAAACTCTCTCAAAATCATCCCAAAACCACTTTCTACTACCCAAAACTAATACCTCATAACACTCCAAAAACCTTCTTTAGGTAAACTTCTTTATTATTTTATTCTCTTCATGTCATGTAACTTTACATGACCATGGTTTGAGTTTTGAAAAACTAATTATTATGGAAACTACACTATGTTCATGCATTTTCCTTGTTCATGAAAAACCATTATGTATATATTGTTTTATTTTGTTCATGTTATTATTATTATACCTAAGTATTATTATATATATACATATTCTTTAGAGTATATAAGCTCACTTGCAATTTATTTATTTTCATGCAAAGCAATTTATTTATTTCTTTCATTGCAATTTATTTATTTCTTGTTGTTTTAAGACTAGTGTCTAGTCTTAGACTTGTCATCATCAAGTCAAAACAAATATTTTTTTCTTTCTTTTTATTTTCTTTTGAGACTAGTCTACTTCTTAGTCTCGGGAGCCTTGAAGAAGCTAAGACTCCCAATACTTGGCTTTATTTATTATATATGTTATTTTTGCTTGCCATTAATTCTTATAAATCATGCTCATTAAGATTATTGTCCAAATTTTTCAAGTTCTAAAAATAATTGATAAAAAAGAGATTTTATCACTTAGGAATAAGTTTATATGAAATATAAAATCTATGGTTTAACAAAAATAAAGTCATTCTTTTCCAAGTTACTAAAAGAACTCACTACAATTTTAGAAACTACTTTTGTTATGAAAAGCTTTTTAAATCATTTATTATCCCACTTTGTTTTTCATAAAGAAAATGATTTTTGACAAAAAAAAAATGATTTCTATGAAAAACATAACATGAGGAAGGGATGAGAAATTTCAAATAAAGATCTTTCAAACAAATGGTCAAAGGAAAAATTATATAGAAAATAAATAGGAAAAATAGCACCAATATAGAGAATTTAGGAAAGAAGAAAATTGCTTTTCAAAAAAGGTCATCTAGGAAAAATAATAAGTCAAACATAAAGTAATTCTTTGAAAAACAAAATATTCATTTAAAAAGATTTACAAAATGGATTCTTGTAAACTATATTTTTCTAAACTCCTAATTGACATTATTTTACTCAAAGAAACATGATTGGACAACAAATACTTGAGCATGAATAAAAATGAGCTATGTAACTATAAAAAGAGGATTTTTTTCAACTATTTAGATAACTAAGTATTTATCAAACAAATTTTGAATGATTTAAGGTTTGAATCAAAATTGTTTTGAGTAAGAAAATTCGTGGTGAATCTGATCACCATTGTTTCAGGGCTTAAATAGTTTAGTTTGATAAAAATAGTTTTAGAAATGCGTAGATCTTTTCGATTAGGTAGAAATCGATATATTATATGCGCGATTCCGAGTTAAATTGACCAAGTTAAGACAATTTTAAATTGGAATTCTCCTTTATAGGAACTTTGACATTCTCATGATATTGTTTTGTTAAATTTCAAGAATATTATCAAGAAATACTCATTTTGGGTATTTTCTTTGGATAGGTGATTCCGAGGGAGAATACCTTTACCCCGAGGACTATTTCGATTAAGAGGATTGTGTGAGCGACTCATTCATGTAGAAGAATAGTCGGCATAGCATCGTAAGTTTATTTCCTTAAAATGCTTTACTTGTTTATGCTTGTAATTTAATTGCATTAGAATTAGGAAAAGACAAATGGATATGTATGTAAAATAATTCTTTGAAAGAATCCTAAGAATATCGAAGCCGGAATTGATTTAATGTTTGTTTTAGTATAACACTTGATTTGTATGAGATTCTTTGATCACCTTAAATCTGATAATAATAATGTTATGATATCATAAATAAATGGGTTCATGCATACCATAAAGTGAGTCACATTGCATTGGGTTATTATCCTTGAGCGAGAAGGATTGTAGCTCAGGTCGAAAGCAACAGTTGGCGGAGTGACTGAAAGCGATTACTTGGCGACATGAAGGCAATGCTTAGCGGAAGATCCGAAAGCATGGCTCAATTCAAGTAGACTTCATATGAGCATAAATATTTTTAACTAAAACTACGTGTTTTAAGGTTATGTATCACTAAACCCAGAATGGAGGGCGTAAATCCATTCAACATATAGTTCCCCGAAAACTATATGCCTTGTTTGTCCACGTGTGTGATGCATTTCATTTGATTGCTTAAACAACTTGTTTGAAAGTTTTGTTATAAGAAGTTATTTATGGAAATAGTTCTCATTAAGCCTATTAGCTTATACCCTATAGATATCTTTTACAGTTCACATATTTGTGGTTGAGGCCACATGGACCCTGCAGCCAGGTATTTCCCTTTTAGTTAAGGAATATCAAGATAAAGTTAGTATTGGATAAGTTCTAGAAATACTCTTGTAATAGATTTGTGAATAAGGGAAATGCCCCTAAGTTTGTAAGATCATTGTTATGAATAAATGAATATTATGAATCCTCTTTTCTTAATCTATTATTTTATCTTCTTAAGCTTCATAATTCCATGTATGGTCCTCTAAATTTGTGAGATCACGCCTTATACTTAATATAAAAGCTTTTGGGAATGGCTAAGGTTGTCATACTTAAGCTTTAATGTTGAGTGTGGCGGATTGTTATATTTAGGGTACCCTTTGGGCGTGACAATGCATTATGATGAGGTGTTGATACCCAAATGCGAGTATTATGTTTAATTGATGATTGCAGACTTGAGTTCCCCGTAACCTGAAAGCTACCATGTCACCTAGTATTGATGATAACTTTTAGAGTATGCTTGATGGTAGGGATGTGGAGATAACACTAAGATTATTCTAACCCTTACAAGGTGGTGATATGCTTTACTAGTAGAGTCAATCCTTGATGGCATAATAATGATGCCTCACTACAAAGAAGATTATCTTAACAAAGCTTGATGACAATGTACAACTAACAATCTTTAGTGGAGTAAATACTTACTATGATGAAAGAATGACAATGCAAAGAGAGCACTCATTAGTGGAGTAAACAAACACTGACGAAGTGGTGATATGGTGCCAATGGAGCAGACTCCAATCTTTTCAAGAGAGTAAACTTATTGTCTAATACTTAGTGTCAATAGAGAAACAACTAGGAAGCAACATAAATAAGGCTTAAGATCACCCACAGGCCCCTATCAAAGTTAGAAGAGGCCGGGTGCTAGAATAACACAAGCCCACTCGTGGTTAAGCCAAAAGGTCGGTACCTAAGCTACACAAGATTATTCGTGGGCCCGTGCCAACTCCATCATAGAACAGGAGAGGTAGGATAACAGATTGGCCCATTATGAGGCCTAGTATGAATGGGCTTAAAGATCTGCAAGCCCGTCTAAAGCTAGAAGAGGCCGGGTGTTAAGTAACACAAGTCCACTTGTGGTCCCATGCCAGAGGCTGGGTGACAAAGCGATACAAGTCTACTTATGGGCCCATGCTAAGTCTAGTAGAGAGTGGAAGTGTTACAATAATAGATAAGCCCACTATGAAGCTCAAACAACAAAACGCAATTTCATCAACCTACAAAAGAAGAATAACAAACATTAGTTAAAAAAAATAAAAATAAGAAAATTAGCAAAAAAAAAAAGAAAAAAAGAAGAAGAAGCTATCGAGTAATCACCAATAATCATGTGTACATCAATTGGTTTGAGCTAAGACAAGAGATTTTTCAATCTCTTTTCCTTCGATCAAGATGACAATGGTAGCGATATGCATCAATTACTCACCATTGATCTGTTAATAGAGTAGAGATTGTTTTGATCGTGTTACCTAATACCCACCAATCATTATCTTATGAATTAAGCCAATCTTGTTGATTACAGTAACATTGTCAACTAGACTACTAATCATAGTGCCATCGTTGTTATTTAAGCAAATTCTTCGATCAAGGTCGCCAATCAACTGCATCATTTGTGACGACCCTAAATCACTTTGTCGATTTGTTTTTTTTCCTCTACTTATGCTATTAGATATGTGAGGAAACCATGAAGTTGTCATGGATAGTATTTCAACCACCATGAACAAATGTACATGATAGATCCCCCCCCCCCCCCCCCCCCCCCCCCCCCCAAAAAAAAAAAAAAAAAAAAAAACGGAAGACTTCTCTTATATTATATAAAGTGAGGATGGTAGAGATAAACATGGCAATCATATTTTGTAACTTGGGCAAATTTGTGATATATATATATATATATATGTAAGAGCAAGGAATATTAAGTTTATGATATTTTCGCATGAGTAATCCATGAATGAGAACCATACATATATGGAGGTATGAATATGGAAGGCGATGGAAAAGAGATGACCAGTGATTGTCTCTAAAACAGGATGATGAAGCTCATTCGTTGAATAGTCATCATCTTTGATTACATGTCTAAAATTGACATGTCTAGAGTGGGCCTACAGTATTCATATCTAACCTCATTGGGGCCCATTATCTTTTTTTTTTTTTTCCATTTACAATGGGGAGATCCCTCTCACTTGAGAGACTAGAAGAAATGCTACTAGGCTACAAAACCATTGGCACGGTTCATTGTCTTATTTACTTGTCTAAAATTGACCAGACTAGCCATGAATTTCATCTATGCATGATTAAATATAGTTAACTACTAGATATTTAAAGAGATGGAAAATAGCCACTTTCAATGCTTGATTGCAAAAAAAAAATAAAAAAATTATAGCTATGTTCAAAATCCATGGGCTGTAATCTTTTGGGACTATAACTCATACAATGGTCATATGCTTTATATCATAAAAAAGGGATGGAAATACACAAATATATAAATCGTCTCATGTGGAAAATGCTTCGTGATAGTATCTATCTTGTTTAACACTATGTTTTTTAGTTATACTCAACACTTTTAACAATTTCTCAAGTATCAAGAAGACAACATGTCTTTGAGTTTGAAGAAGATTTGTTCAGCTTGCTTTGGTTCATCGATAAGCAAAAGAAGCATTACTTCAATCAATGCAATAGATGATTTGATGCCAAGTGCAACTTTTGATCAGTGTTCTACAACAAATTTGAAGATAACATCCACCCAATGAAATGCCCAAAACCCCTTTTATGACTTTACTAAATGAGCTTTTAGCCAGGGGACAAATGTAGAGGGTCATTTTGGTAATTGGGCGGGCTGGTCTTCTGCGCTAGTGACAAGGTTTAGAAGAATAAGTCCAATAAGGGATGTCATATGGAGATTTGGCTTGGTAGGCTTAAAGCAAAGATTGTCAAATCGGTTCATTCCGCTTTCAGTTTGATTCGGTTTTCTCATGTGTGAATAGTAGACTCTAAAAATATCTTCTCGAGTTAATTTGGGCTTTATTAACTGATACGAACTCCAGGGATATTGAACCTAAAACCTAACGATTAGTTTGCGGAAGCAAGCCATCAGGAAAGCTAAATCATATCAGAGTAGACCTTGACCCAAAGTTGTAATTCAAACTTGAAAGTTGTATTGCAAACTAAAACAAAGGTTTAGGAATCGAATTGAATGCCATAAGATGATATCTTGATAAGTTTACAAGTTCGTAATGGAACTAAAGAAGAAAAACTCTCTCAATTTAATATTCATTCAAAAGTTCATTGGAAACAATAGAAAAATCTGTTCATCTTTTTGAATCTTGTAAGTATTCTGATATCCATCATAGATAACTCGTCTATCATACTACCATGATCTACCCAAAAATATCTAAGCACAATCCAAAGGAGCTACATCACATGCTATAATATCCATATAATCTCCAATAGTAATGGATACTTTAGCCTGTTTATGTATGTATAGAACATCTAGAGAACTCAACCATCGAAGGCTATATGGCTTTGGATGTGGAATCACCTACAAATTCATTTTCTTCACAAAGTCTTGGGAAACCAAATTTGCATAGCTACCTCCATCAACAACCAACTTACAAACCTTCTCTTGCGCCACACATCTGGCTTGAAAAGGATTCTCTCGATGACTTGAATCGTCTTGCACCTGCAAATTTGAAGGAATAGCAGTAACAACAACTTTTTCTTCCTCAACTTAGGAATGTCATCAGCTTTCTCCTCCACAATTTCCTCCTTGTCATCTTCTACCTTTACCTCTTCTTTCTCAGATAGATTTTCTTCAACAATTTCAACAACTTTTTCAATCCTTTCATTCTTCTTGTCATAAAAAATTGTAGCTTTTGGTTCAACCTTACTTCTGACTTTTCTAAATTTTCAATATCCTTTCACTAATCTTCTCCACCCATTCATCTATGGTTTTCTTAAGATGTTTCAACTCTTGCTTTACATCTATCATCTCTCTTTGCCTATGAGAATCATCACAAATGATTTTCCTATTTTTGCTTTCAATATGCCTAGATTTATCATGTAATCTTGAAATGCCATTATAAAAATTCCTTGCATGATATTGATATAATTCTTCTTCATGATGATTTTGGCAATCAAATCTCAACATATTTTCAACAACAACAATTCTCAGATTCTAATATCACCAAACCCACAATTCACCAAAAAATATACAAATCTACCATAGCCAAAATTCAACCCTTAAGTCCAAAAATCATAAATCAAATTGATACGATGACTTACCGAATTGAAGCGTGACGAACCAAGAGCTTTGATACCAAATGATGCTGAAAACCTTGGTATATTAAACCTAAGACACAAAGTTCATCAAATGGAATTGAATCCCAAGGACCTTCTAAGAAACCTGGTTGAAAACCACAACCCGATGCCAATATGGAGGCAAGAACCTTGGTATAATGAAGACGCCACAACCAGTGATGGAGTTCCGATTGATAAGTCAAAGGATTCGAACGCCACGGATGAAATCTGATAAGTTCATGAACATGATCAATCAAGAACACACAGAGAAAAAAATCTCAATTTTATTTAAAAGAAATAACTTATAATCTGCTTTATTGGATGACAAAAGCCTATTTATAATAATCCCTAGGAAAACAAAAAGACATATATAATAAAACTTAAGAAAACTAAAGACACAAATAATAACTACTAATAAATACAATAAATATTCTTAAGGACATAATAAATATCCTTAAAGACATAAAAATAAATATGGCGGCCTATATTACACATTTGAATTAAAACAATATCTCGCTTCAATAAAATTGTCGAGAGCAAATTCTTTCCTATGCCAGCTTGTATTATTCAAGATCGGCGGTGTTGAATGCTATTTAGAGCAAATGGAATTACCATTTTGATGCTTTAGAATTTGGAATTTCGGATTTGAGATGTTGCAAACATGAACACCCTCTACTGTATCCACACAAATGAATTTCCAATCGGATCTCTGTGAATGTGCTAACACATTGGAACAATTTCGAATTTGGGAATCTCTCTCAATAGGGTCTCTCTTTTTGAGTTATAGGGTTTCTCTGTAATTCTAATGTGACGGCAAATATCTGTGAAAACCCTAAGGAGATCCCTATGTTCTGTTTATAAGAAACTCTGTCATAGTCAACTGCCCTAATCTTATTAGGGATTTCAAAGGCTATTAGGAATTTCAAAAGACATACATAAGTTATTAAGAATTCCAAATGACACACTTCTTATAAAATAATGATTGTAATTAATAATTATTTATTAATCTTAATCTTATTAAGATTAATAGATAATTAAGTAGTATCCATATGGCCTAGGGCACATCACTAATAAGAAATTCTTTGCTTCAAGAATTACGGTTTCTTCAATCCTTCCATCAAGAAAGAACGAATCTTGCACAATAAAGGAAGGATCTTTTTAGGGTTTTCCGTATAGGTAAATAAAAGTAAGAAAAAGATAAAGGATATAGACGAAATTGTAATTCGAAATACGAATCATAAAGACAAACTAGTTTGTAATAAGAATTGTAATTCGATATGACACACACGAATTACAAAACCAGTTACTGATTAAAAGAATCAATGATTCAATCAACATAAACGAATAGAGAAAATTCAACTTTCAATATCAATAAAAGATTTGCAATAACATACAATTCAAGTTCTTATCTTAAGAACTTGTAAAAACTCTCACAAAGGAGAAACTTTCAAAAGAGAAATAACATAAAACTTCTATCAACACAAATGAATAAAGGAAATCACTCTCTCAATATTCATAAAACAATTGCAATGATTTGCAATTACAACATAGGGTAAAGTTTCCATCTTTTTATACCTTTGGTTCAAGTTTGAAATAAAACCTTGGGTCAAGGTCCGCTCTGATCTGATTCAGCTTTCCTAACAGCCTCCTTCCACAAACTAATTGTTGGGTTTCAGGTTTAATATACCTGGAGTTCGCATCAGTTTTTGGTATTAAAGCTTCAGCTCTAAATCAGGTTATCTATTTGCCAATTTTTCTTTTGTCTTCTTTGTTCTTGTTTGTTGTTTCTTGGTTTCTGTTTTGTCATTTCTTATTCTTTCTAGAGGAAATTAAGTCTAGGGTTTATTTTAAAAATCTCAAATCGTGAGAATCTATGATAAAAGAAAAGTCTTTTAGGCTTCTTTGTTGAAAAAAAAAAGTTGCGATCGAGAGCAATGTGAAAACTTTGTTGGAACATTTCCAGAAAAGATCAACGCATCTACTTCACAAAGAACAAGTCAAGGAAGATCACATCTATCTAATTTGATCTTCTGTCACACATGCGCGCTCGAGAAACCAGGTTTGCCTGCTCCTCTTCCCATTCATCTCTCTATGATATCCTACATGTGTCATCAGTTTAGGATTTCTCTTTGGTCGACTGCCACACCTATTGCACGCAATCGATCAACTACAGTAACCCCATCATATAGTATTATTTTAAAAAACTTTATGGAATAAAATAAAAATAAATTGAAATATGGACAATATAATTATTATTCATAGTACACCATGAAGAAAAAATAGATGTTCACAAAAATTTATTTAGTAAAATATAATTTTTTTGTTATTCTTTGATATATGAATTTAATTCTATCATTATCATGGAAGAGAAAAGGTTAAAAAAAAAGTGAATGCCTAATAAATGCACTTTTGAAAAAGTAAAAAAAAAATACACGCGTGGGATTTGAACCCATGACCTTATAGATATAAAACTAAATGTTTAATCATTAAACCACATTTGTTTTCAAGTCATTATTTACTTTTTACACTATACATATAACATGTATATTTTATTCTTTTTGAAAAAATTCAATAGAACCAACTTTTTTTGAGTTATCCTGGCTCCCCTTTAGATCTCCCCATGATTTGAATGATATTCACATGCTTATCATCCTTGTCATCATCTCTAGACTCCAGAAGGTTTTTCCTTAATCTAGAATAAATATCCTCTAGGCTTACACACTATACTGCAAAGCTCAAACAAGGCTAAATGGTAATAGCCAATGAACCTAGGCTCATGAACGTCATCCAACATGTGCTTTGCAAATTGTACCTAGAATAGTAACTCTCAGAGCATTTTAGCATCAACTCCAAGAACTCTTAACTTTTTAGTGCTATAGTCCATGGCCATAATGAAAAGCCTTACAGATACTTCATACCACCCATCATGAACTCAGTTAATGGAACCCCCATGAGCCCATTGACAAATGTCCAGATTATGTGATTACACATTATTGCAAGTTAAATATATTGCATAAGGTACTTGAACTTTCATAATTTATCAAACTTGAGGATATTAATTTCTCTAGATAGGCCTATAGGTATAATCTCAACTCCATGCATTAATTTTCAAACCCGTAATGGCTCATGTGCTACTTCTACATATCTATCCACATCACTCTCTACTTCATGCTTCAGTTCGTTCTCATCACCTTTGCTCCCAACATCCATAACATTAGGAACTTTATCGATAGTCTCAACAACACCACAGAAGCCTACTTGAACATTCACTAAAAATTGTTGAGCAATTACTTTATTTTTCACTCAATTGACTCCTTTCTAGGACATTTGTAACGTCGAAATCTTAACTTCATTGAAAAATAAGTGGACTCATCTTATCCTCTTAGCATCTTTTTATAAAAAAAAAAAAATACATCTTAGCATTCATCATAATAACCCTTTTCCACTGCAACAAACTAGGTTTTAGAGGCAAAATTTCTATCTCAGAATGTAAATTTTGTCCCAAAAATCATCATTGTTAATTTTTTTTTAGAGATATAAGCTATTTTTACTATAATTTTTTTGTCTTTAAAGGTCAATTTTCCTATAGCATCTTTCACATGCCTAGGTATTTTCAAGTACTACAAGAGATAAAGTAGTAGCCATTACACTGTACATGTTCTCATCAGAATATTTTCTTAAAATAGAAATGGGTACTCTCACTTGCTCAAAGGTATTAATGCATTCTACACCATCCCTACGCCAAATATAATAAGATTTTGGATAAGTTGTACTAAGTAATTTCAGCTTGTCCACTAAAGTTACAGTTGTGATATTAACATGAATTCCATGACCAAGAATAATTACAAAAATGTATATATTAACACCAAATATAAAATGAAAAAAAATCTCTTTCTTCCTTTTTTTTTAAATAAGAAAGAAAACACAAATTCAAGAAAATAGAAAACTAAATAAAACCATTAAAAACCATAGGAAAAGTTGTGCTATGATACCTACATGACACAATATCTAAGTTTAACATGCGGAAGCTAGTAATCCAAAGGAGAATGCAATCTAAATAAGAATCTTGACATTTTGGGCATTTTATTAGTTTTATTATTTTTTATTTGATAGGAATATAAGAAGGATATGGATGAGTTAATCTAGGATATTATGCACCAAGATTAATTTTAATTGAAGCTTCATTAGTCTTTAATTGATATGACACACAATTAGAGATGAAAAATGATTGTTGTTTACTACAGATAAATAAAAATAAAGGTTTCAATTTATTCAATTAATATCACACAATTTAATAAAACAAAAGAGTTGTTGCTCACCACAATTTGAAAACAACTAACATGAACAAGAATTTAGAGAAAACCATCTTTACGGTTTTCATTCAATAACTTATTCAATTTCTAAATAATGTTTGATGACAAAAATATATGTTGAATCCCTAATAACCCTAAGGGAATAAGTGCAAATTAAAAAATAAAGACTCTAAATAATAATAACATGAAAGTTTATTAAAAATAACTTATTTTAACAAAAAGACGTAAAACTGAAGTACATGAGCTAAGTATGCAGTAGTGTTCTCAACCATGTGCCTTTTTGACGTACACTTCACAATTTAACGAATATTTTAGAGAAGGCAATCAGGTACGCCGTTATGAACATGGGCATGTACTTCTTTAAATGTATATTCCTCTTCATTGAAACATAGCCATGTACACAACTTCTTGTTCTAATCTTGATCCCATCCTCTTAAGCATAATTTGAATGACATTCACCTACTTATGATCCCTATCAACTTTGCAAACTACTTTCCATTATACCACAAACTAAAGTTGTAAACCCCTAATTTTTAAGGCAATTTCAAGCTTAAACCCTAGGCCAGAAAGTCAACCGGAAACCCTCAGTTAATAAATCCCTAGAAAATCCTAGCAGTTTAGATCCGGTAACCCGTGTTCTTGAACCAAAGAGTCGAAATATGAATGAAGAGTATAGATTGGATCGTAATAATATTAGGATGCTTAAAAAATTAGATTAGTGAATTTTTGACCTATTTCGAACCCAATCGAATACAGACTTTAAAAAGCGTGTTTCAGGACTCGAGATACTAAAAATATGTTATTAGTACCATTAGACTTGTAATTTCATAAGATTTCCAAATATATCAGTTATATAATTTTTTGGTTTATAAAAGTTATAATTATAGTCGTTTATTGTATTTTCATTACTATTGGTAATTTAATTGTCTAATTTACTTTTTGATTTCTAATCAAACTATTCACAAGTACAACCACACATACCCTATTCTTATGTCCTTACAACCTATTCTTACTATTACATTATTTTCCTTACATTTACTTTTCCAACACAATTTACTACACAAATTAAATTTGAAAAATTGTACAACACTCATATTCTCTCCCTCTCCTCTATATGGCCGGCGTGAACCCCTCATTTGTTTTATTTTTCTTCCTTTATTTTAATCACACAAACCTTAATCTCATTCTCTATATAAACTCCTTTATGCCTTCACCATTTCATTTTCTTTCTTTCTTTCTTTCTTCATTTTCACTTTTGGAAAATTTTACAAAACTCTCTCTTTTCTACCTCCTTTGCCGTGACATCCTCTCCCTCACACACACACACACACATATTTTCTTCTTCAAGTTTGCTTGTTCCACATCATTAATAGGTAATAGATCTACATATTACCACGATAAAACATGTAATGGAAAGGTCCTACATGTGTAATTCCACTCAAAATCCTCATGAGCTTTTATGCTAGGGATGTGGAAACACTTGAACATGAGATTCTTGTCATCACAATGTTGTGGATCTTATTATCTAAGTTATTTTCTATTATTTTTCTTTATCATTGATTTATGTTGTTATTATTGATGTTTTGCGCATGTATTCATTATTTAACTTTACCTACATAATGTCCATAGTGCATTTGCATTTATGACTAGCATGATATATTAGATCTAGTTGTTTTGAGTACATAAATGCATTAGATTTTTGTTTTATGTACATAAAGTATTTGCACGAGCATAGTAATAGTGGGAAAATATTAGAAAGTCTAATATCTATTTTAGTTTCAACAAACCTAGTATTTGGAAATTCAGATAAAAAAATAACCCTATATAGTAAAGCTATTTTTAAACTTTAAAATGAATATTCGTAAACCCCTAAATTTTCAGAATCGGTTTAACACAAAACCCTAACCGGAACTCAAACGAAATCCTAAAGGTCAACAAAACCCTAGTATACCGTATCCATCTAAATCCGGCATTGCCGTTTTCTTTGGCCCGGAAAAACGAAGTTGGGATAATTAGCTAAAATAGTTCGTAATAACTATAGGTTTTATAAAAGTTCCAGTTTCGCGAAATTCGGGTGTCCTTCGAACTCGATCGGACACAGTTCTCGAAAAACGTGTCCGGAAGCTCGGAATAGTAAAAATATTCCGAGTATACCGTTAGACTCGTAAAAATATAAGTTTTCCAAAAATATTAATTTTCAAATTTTTCGGTAAGTAAAAATAACAGATATAGCTATTATACGCGTATTTTCTTACTACCGATACTTTAATTATCATATCTATTTTATATTACACTATTCATTACTATTCTATACTATTCTTTTATCTCTACTTTTTCTTACACCTACTCTTACACTCTACATAACCTATAATCTTAACTTTTTACCTTTCCCATAACTTTATATCACATCTACATTTACAAATTACATCTTTTATTTATCAAAAAGTCACAAAATTAAATCACTTCTCCCCCTCTACAAAAGTGGCCGGCACCCCTCTCTCTACATCCACAATTTGTTTTAAATTTTGCTTTATTTTAATCACACAAAAATCACTCCTCAAAATCCTATAAATACCCCCCTCCTCTTTCACTTCTTTCACACATTCACTACCCACAAATTCATACCAAACTCTCGCAATTTTTCCTCTCAAAGCTCTCTCAAATTTCTATCTCAAAACTCTCTCAAAATAATTCCACAACAACTTCCACCAACAACAAAAACCCATAACCACATAACCATATCAAAATCTTCTTTAGGTAACCCCTTTTATATATTCTTTCTTTCTTCATGTCATGTAACTTTACATGACCATAGTGTGAGTTTCCAAATGCTACAAGTTGTGGAAACTACATTATGTTCATGTATTGTTCTTGTTCATAGCCAATCCATTTATGTTTATGTTGATTTATTATGTTTATATATCTATACATATTCTTTAGAGCATATAAGCTCACTTGCAATTTATTTATTTCATGCAAAGCAATTTATTTACTTTTCCATCGCAATTTATTTATTTATTCCTTGTTGAAATTAAGACTACTAGTCTCTATTCTTAGACTTGTCCTCATCAAGTCAAAACAAGTTTTCTTTCTTTTCATTTTATTTCATTATGAGACTAGTTTATTTCTTAGTCCTAGGAGCCTTGAAAAAGCTAAGACTCCAATACTTGACTTTATTATTTATGCTTTATGTTATTTATTATTATTCTTATAATCATGTTCATTTAGATTGTTGTTCAAAAGTTTTATTTTCTAAAGATAATCAAATAAAAGAAGGCTTTTTGTCACTTAGGAGTAAGTTTTTGTGAAACATAAAAATATAAGATAACAAAATAAACTAATTCATTTTCAAGCTACAAAAAGAATTCACTATGAAGTTAGAAACTATTTTTACTTAAAAAGCCACTTAAATCCTTGTTATTTTACCTTGTTTTTCAAAAGAAAATATTTTGTTGACAAAAATGGTTCTTTTCATAAAGAAAGAAAATAAGATGAATGACTAAGGAAATTTTTAAGTAAAGACCTTGCAAACAAATAGGCAAAGAAAATTTATGGTTTGAAAATAATAAAGTTATTTCTTTTCAAGTTACAAGAAGAGGTTAATAAGATTATAGAAATTAGTTTTCTACAAAAAGTCCTTAATTGTTCCATATTGTTTTTATGAAGAAAACAAGTTTTCATGCATGGATAATTATTTTTGAAAAATATGAGACATGAGAAAAAGAATGGGAAATATCAAAGTAAAGATTTTTGCAAAACAAGTAAACAAAGGAATTTACACAAGAAAAATGAAGAAAATCATATTTCCTAGAAAAACTTCAAATATAGTAACTTAGAAAGTAGAAAAATTTTATTTCCAAAAGTTACTTAGAAAAGAAATAAATAAAATCAACATAAACGTTTTTAGAAAACAAAGGAAGCAAGGTATTCATTTCAAAGAAATTTATAAAAACAATTTCCGAAAAGCTTCAAACCGACATTGTTTTACCTAAGAAAAATAATTTGGACAACAAGACACTTGAGCATGCTTAAATATGAGTTATATAATTATAAAAAGAGAATTTTTCAACTATATAAATAACTAAGTATTTATCAAACAAATTTTGATTTCTTGAACCAAAGTTGTTTTTACTTGAAAATCCGTGGTGAATTTTATCACCACTTTTTCGGAGCCTATATGGCTTCATTTGTAGGAAATAATTTTAGAAATGGGTAGATCTTTTCGAGTAGATAGAAATCAGTATATTATATGCGCGATTCCGAGTTAAAATGACCAAGTTATGGCCATTTTAAGTTGGAACATTCTTCTATATGAACTTTAACGTTCTTTGACATTGTTTTGTCAAAATTCAAGAAAATCTTCAAGAAAAATGCATTATAGGTATTTTCTTTGGTTAGGTGACCCCGAGGAAGGATTTCTTCACCCTGAGAACTATTACGATTAAGTGGAGTGTGTGAACGACTCATCCGCTTAGAAGAATAGACGACAATGGCATCGTGAGTTTATTTCCATTAAATGCTACACTTGTTGTGCTTGTAAATTAGTTGTACTAGAGTTAGGAAAAGATAAACCGATATGCATGTAAAATAATTCATTGAGAGAATTCTAAGAATATCGAAGCCCGAATTGTTCTAAGTGATTGTTTTAGTTTAATATTGATTGTGTGAAATTCCTTGATCACCCTAATGTTGAAAGTAATTATGTTATGACTTTATAAATTAATGAACTCATGCATACCACGAAGTGAGTCACATTGCATGGTTGGGTTATTATCCTTGGGTAAGAAGGATAGTAGGCTCATGTCGAAAGCAACACTTGGCGAAAGATCCGAAAGCGATTGCTTGGCGGCTTAATGGAATATGCTTGGCGGTTGATCCGAAGCAATGTCAAATCAAGTAGATTCGGAATACTTGGCGATGAGTGCTCGCAAGTTTAAAAGTTTTTAATGAATGCTTGGCGATGAGTGCTTGCAAGCTTAAATTTTATATTATTAAAAACTACTTGTTTTGAGTATCACCAAACCCCGAATGGAGGGCGTAAATCCATTCAACATATAGTTCCCGGAAAGCTATATGATTGTTTGCCCACGTGTTGATGCATTACATATGTGTGATTAACCAACTTGTTTGAATCTTGTTACAAGAAGTTATTTATGGAAATAGTTCTCACTAAGCCTATTAGCTTATACCCCGATAGCTATCTTTTGCAGTTCCCGTACTTATGGTTAAGGCCACGTGGACCGTGCGGGCAGGTAATTCCTTTTGAACATTAGAAACCTGGATAAAGTATAGCTCAGTTTTAGCATATTAATATGTATATAATAGATTAGTAATTCAGGGAGTTGTTCCTAAGAATGTAAAGTCTTTGCCATGAACAATTAATTACTGTGAATCCTCTTTTCTTAAATGTGTTTTTATATCTCCTTAAGCTTCATAAATTCCATGTATGGTCCTCTAAAGTTGTGAAAGTACGCCTTACACTTAATATAAAAGCTTTTGGGAATGGCTAAGGTTGTCATACTTAAGCTTTAATATTGAGTGTGGCGGGCTGTCACGTTTAGGGTACCCACTGGGACGTGACAATATTTTATATTAAAAATAAAAGGCTTAAGGAATGGGTATCATAAATGAGTGGTTTTGATGAGTAAAACTTAGATCTACTAAGGAATATTTTTAAAACAAGAAAAGTTTACAAAAGTTATGTTAGCATTATGTTTCAATCCCAACAACAAACTTAAAATTCGTAGTAAGGAAAGATTGATATGTGAAAACCTATTTTTTAACCCTAAAGAAAGATTTTTATTAAAGAAATGGAAGCCTTAAGGAGTAGGTTTGATTAGGAATTAATTTTAGAAAGATTAAATGAGTTTTACACAAGAAACAATCTCAAATATATATTTCAAAATTCGGATTTAGAAATGACCTCTGTTTAAACGCCTATTTCCAAATGCCAAAATGAGGATTTTAATGGAAAAATAGAAGTCCTAGAGAATACATGTAATAAAGACCTAATTTTGACAAGGATAAATGAAATTTATCAAAGTATAATCCTAAAACAAGGAAAGGTTTCTAAGTATAGATTAAACAATGTTTTCATTCCTTAAAATTTGGTAAAATTCGTAACTAGGTAAACTTCCTATTTAAGCATCTATTTTCCAACACTAAAATGAAGAATTTTATTAAAATAATAAAGGTGTTAGGAATATAGGTCATTAAGGTTGAGTTTTGATAAAAACAAGTGTGATTTTGCAAGAAATAAAACTAGTTTTCTTAAATCTAGTAATATCAAAAGTCTTACAAAGCAAAAGTTTTCTACAAGAATTCTTAATATCAAATATCATTGATGATATACATATAGATATCTTATGTCATGACATTCATAATAATAACTTGTAGGTATTGCATGTACAGATGATGCACTTGGTAGAAACAAAGCTAGGAAAATAGTGTCTTACACATCCCATAAAAGCATTGTCTAAGTACATGAAGAAATAGATTAACCAACACCTATGAATCATACATGATATTGAGTTATTTATGTATATAAAAGAGTCTTTCAACATATAATGATAGCTAAGTATCTATCAAAGTTTAGGAATGATACTTGGATTGAAATGAGAAATTGATTTGTGAGTTGGGAATCTCGTATAGCATTATGTACCCTACTATTCATGGACGAAACTACCTTGTTTGATGGAAATAACTTTAGATATAGATAGCTCTTGATGAATAGGTAAAAATCGGTATATAATATGCGAAATTCAGAGTTAAAATGACCAAGTTATGGCCATTTTAAGTTATAATTTCCTCTTAGACGAACTTTAACGAACTTGTTAGAATAGAATTTATAAGTTCACTTAAACTTCATAGAAATACTCATTGGATTTATTTCTTTTGATTGGGGGACTTAGGAGACGAACTAGACCTTCCCGAGGATTATTACGATTAAGTGGATTTTCGCGCAATGGCAAACTGAGTTCACTATCTTTAAATTACATGCTCTTGATTGTGCTTGTAATAATAGTCGCATTAGAACTAGAATAAGATAAAATTGAAATGTGCATGTGAATTTTGTTTGATTGAATTGATCATAAGAATATCAAAATGGGAATTGTTATAAATATTTGTATGATTTAGTATAGAATTGAAGTGTCTAAAATATCTATGATCGCCTATAATTCGCTTAAATAATATGCCATGATCTTATAATTAAATTGACCGTGCATACCATATGTTGAGTCACATTACATTTGTTATTATACCTTTATGGGAAGAAGGCATAATAGCTAAGCAACGAGTAGGCCTGAAAACTCGAATGTTGGCATGGAAAGGCCTAAATTAAAATTGAAGTAAAGTAGGCACTTGAATCAACTATAAAATTAGTGAGTGGGTGATCACCTGAATCAACCACTATATAAATGAGAAAAATTGAAATCTATGGTTTTATGGGCCTAAAACACCTAACCCCAAATGGAGGGCGTAAATCCATTCAACATAGGACTCCTAGAAAGTCTTATGTATTGTGTCACGCCCCAAAGGGTACCCTAAACGCGACAGTCCACCGCACCCGATATTTAAACTTACGTATGACAACCTTAGTCATCCCATGAGTTTACATATCGTGTGTAAGGTGTACTCACACAACTTTTAGGATCACACTTTGATTCGAGTAGTCTTAAGAAAGTATACATAACATTAAGAATATACATCACAACAAGATAAACAGTTAAACTTTACAAAAGCCACGGGGGCATACCCCCGCCAAAATAATAGGAGTCTACATCGTTTAGCTCCAATTACAAATATCTGAATCTACATTAAAGAGATCTTCCTAGAAGTCCATGCCTATACTAGGTCCTGACTTCCTCAAAAGCTCTTTAATCCAATATAGTAAACCTGCACAAAGTGTCCTCTCAGAAAATCCAAAAATAGGAACACTGCAACAAAAACTATTGGGGTATAAGCTAATTGCTTAGTGAGATTCATTTTCCAAGTAACATACTCGATTAAGCTAAAATGTCTATACAAGCAAGTTATACTTAAGCAACCATATGAATGCACAAGCAAATGAGCAAGCAAGCATATGACTTTCCGGTAGTCATAAGTGAATGAATTTACGCCCTCCATTCGGGGTTTGGGGTAGTTCATAAGTCATGCAACTACAATTCCAAGTTGGTCCATAAGACATGCAACCATAATCCCAATCTTAAGTGGGGTGGTCCATAAGACATGCAACCACAATTTTTAATGTTGGTCCATAAGTCATGCAACCATAGTTTCATTATTTGAATGGGGTGGTCCATAAGTCATGCAACCCTAGTCCCCTTCATTAAAGACCCGCTGCCTCCCAAATACACCTTTGTCCTACCAAAGGCATACTCGACAATGATATGCGACTCACTACGTGATATGCATGTACAATTTATTCATATAATCATGGTATATTAATTAGATAACTTAAAAGTGACCATACACATTTCAGACATTCCAAAACAATACTAGCTCATACAAGATTATTACAACAAAGCTTACCTCGATATACGTATCGTTCTTTCATGCAAGCTTAGATCACCATTCAACCACAATTTTATCTTTTCCTAAGTCTAATGCCACTACTACTACAAGCACATCCAAGAGCGTAATTAATTGAGAAATGAACTCACTTGTCCATGTAGTGAAATTCCACTAGTCGTAATAGTCCTCGGGGAGTGGTAACCCGTCCTCCAATTCACCTAGGTACAAAGAATACCCTCAATGAGTATCTCTTATGAAGTTCTATTAAACTTAACAATTTCATTTACTAAGTTCGTCAATTTCCGTCTAGGTTGAACCCTTAACTTAAAAATGTCATATTTAACTCATTTTAACTCGGAATTTAGCTTATAATATACCGATTTATACCTACTTCGAAAGAGCTATCCATTTCTAAAGTTAATTCAAACATTTAAGGTCATTTAGGGGTCGGAAACGTACTGTACAGTAGGGTTGCGAAAATTCCAGATTTTGAGCCTTTGTGAAAAATTTGCTATATCTACTCTATTTGACTATTTAGACCAACTTATTTTAGTCCTAAACTTGCAAGGAGATTCTCAAAACAAAATTAAGAAATTTCACACTTATTTAATTCCAAACATAAGGTTCAAATGAAACTTCTAAGAATCCATTTTCATAAAACCGAAATTTACAAGTCAAAACTCATTGTCTTGTTTTGAGTAATTCCTTTGCTAAAACTTACTTAGTTCAATGAAAATAATTTTCCTATATCATATATCATCAAAGCATCCCATTTTCAATATAAAACACTTGTTTTGAGATCAAAAAGAAGGTTTTAAAAATTGTTCTTCCTATAATTACGAATTTCCTCTTTGAAGTTTACAATGAAAACAAGATCTAAATTTTGTCTTTTACAAAACAATTGATTTGAGCAATACCTTTTAGGAAAACTCATTTAAACTTATGAAAATTCTTTCCTTAAGATATCTATATCAAGAGCCTCTTATATTTTTGTCTAAATCTTCATTTTAAAGTTGGATGATGGGTTCCAAAAATAGGTCTTGGTCTTGATCCGAATTTTCATAAATTTATTTTGGACATATCTCTTGAGAAAATTTATCAAAACTCAAGAAAAACAACCCATTACATATTATATCCTAAGAACCCTTCATTTCTTGAACAAAATCCTCATTTTTGAGTTATAAAACATGTTTTTATTTTGGGTTCTTGTCTTGATCCGAAAATACAATTTTTGTTTTTGAAAATAAACTTTGAAAATCAACTTTGATTCTTGTAAGATGGAGTCTTGATGATATACATCCATCAAACCTTCATTTTCTCAACAAAAACTTCTATTTTAAGACTTGGAAGAGGGTTTTTAACATGGAGCCTTGACAAGTTACGAATTTTACTTTTTCATTCCAACTTGAATCTAAGATCTACTCAATATATAACCATGAAAGCATAAGAAAAACTTAGTAGTAGGCTTAAACTTCTAGATCTACACATAAACATAACTAAAGCTTGATAAAACTCTAGATCTACAAGCTATCACAAAAACAAGAAGATAAACAAGCCTTCCATATAACAAAAATACTAAGAACAAAAAAGATCATCATCTAGAGGAGTGTTTCACTTCTTGGCATCATCATCCATAGCCTTTTAAGCTTGTGGAATGTCCTTTGATGCATGAAACATCCATGGTATCATCCTAGAACATCTTATAAGAGCAAAAAGGGAGAGATTACCTCAAATAATTGCAAGAAATATATGTGGAAGCAAGAAGGAAAAATGGGGACAGCTTGTTTTCAAGAAGACAAGGCAAGGAAGAAGAGAAAAAGAGAGGGAAAAAGAGAGAGGAAAAATGTAGGGTTTGTAAAGGTGAAAGAGGAAAGGAATGAGATGTTTAAATAGAGATAAATGTGTGTTAAATAATTTAAAAAAAATAAAATAAAATAGCAGCTGCATGGAGGGAGGGCTGGCGTGATTCCAAGGGGTGTAGGAGTGTGTGTGGTTGATTACCAATTTTTATTTTTGAATGTGTAACAAGTTGCATCCATTTCTAACTAAAATAGACTTTAAAAATATCAAATAATTGATTAAAAATAATGAAAAGTGGCTAATTTATGGGGAATGGGCAGCTGCAAATTTGGGGAAATGGAGTGTAAGAAAAAGCAAAAGAAGACATAATAATGTGTAGTAATAATAATGTATGTGTACTTGAGATATGGGTTGATAAAGTGGCTTTTTAAATAAGAAAATATATAAAATAAATTAAGAAAAATATTTTCATTTAAATGGCAGAATTTTTATGAATTAAATAAAATAATCAATTAAATTATTTTTAGAAATTTAACAATTAAGTTACCGGTAAGAGTAAAATAAGCTTATATGAGCTATAACTGATATTTTTAGAATCCGAAAAATTCTAAACTTGATATTTTTGAAATCCTTATAAAAATACGAGTCTAAAAATATTAAAGATATATTTTTAATTTTTCGAGCCCTGGGACACGCTTTCCAATGCAGTATCCAAACGGGTTCGAAATAAGCCGAAAATGAACCAATATGATATTTTTAATAAATCAAATATTATTACGGACTATTCTAAACACTTTAGTTATTTTTTGACTCCTCGATTTACGAACTCGGGTTTGCAGGATCTAAACTGTAGGGTTTTACTCATGATCCGTTGACCTAAGGTCTCCGGTAGACTTTCCGGCTTAAGGTTTAGGGCTTAGAAAACAGGGGTTTACATATTGTATGCTCATGTGCTTGTGCATTTCATATGATTGTTAATATAACTTGCTTGCCCCATTGTTTGATGAAGTATTTAATTTGGAAGTGAAACTCACTAAGCTCGTAAGCTTATACCCCTATAATTTGTTGTTGTAGTACGATTATTTATGGCTATCTCCAAGAGGCCACTTTTCTTAGGTATAACTTTTGGAATTTAAGGAGCTTTTTGAAGAAGTCGGGACCTAGATATTAGGCATAGACTTCTAGTTAAATCTCCTTAATTATATATATATATATATATGTTGTAAGAGATTTTTGTTGACCTAAGGACTCTTAATATTTTGATGGGGGTATGCCTCTTGGATCTTTGTAATAAATTAATTTGGTTAAAACTATTGTGATTTATATTTTTATCGCTATGTATGTCTTCTTAAGCTATTTCGATTCAAAGTAAGATCCCCTACATGGTGAACGTAAGCCTTACACTTGGTGTCTAAACTCACGGGATGACTAAGAACGTCATACTTGAGTTTAAATATTGAGTGTGGTGGACTGTCGCGTATAGGGTACTCCTTGGGGCATGACAAAAGTTTTTATGTCAAATTTTAGTTTATGCATTAGTATAAGTGAGGGCAAACAATAAAAGAGTTGTACAAGAGCTGTAAAAGGGTAAATGCTTATCATTGTCAAATTCTAGTAGAACAGGGTTTGTTGAATATAAGGGTTCAAATTAGATTTTAATGAGGAAATACATTGCACAATTGAACAAAAGTTACACTTAATTTGCCAAACATATTTGATATGTAATGTGTCGAAAATGGTTGTGTTTGTGCTAGTATGTATTTTGTAGGATAGTGTTGTTTTGTAATAGAGTTCAGATGGTAACTGAAGCAATCTGGACGATTTCATGATCAAAAGTTCACTTATCATGATCAAAATCCATAAGTAAGGTTCGAGCAACAGCTGAAGGAGTCCGAACAGTGAGATAGTTATGGTTTGGATGCTAGGGCATAGAGTTTGAATGCTGGCTTGATTATACATGATTAGTAAGCTATAGATCATGCTCTAATGGCTTGGGATATGAATGCCAGGTGAAGGAATCTGAATGCTAATGTGTTTTTCTAAAAAGAGTCTGAATGCTAGAGTATTTAATGCTAGAACATAAGACGGAAAAAAAGAGGTAATCACTAGTTTTTTAAGAAGCTTATAAATAAGGGTTGTTGGAAAAAAAAAATTTATAGGAATAAAAGTTTATTTTTGCGTACAAACACTTTTATTAATTCTCTTTAAACTGCTTTATATATCATTTACTATTTCTTGTAAGAGAGAATGAGTAGTGTCATTAAGAGCTTAGTTTACAAATCCATGTAAGGTAATAGGCACTACTTTAGGTTGATTAAGTGTTTATTAGGGGGTGTTTGAGTTGGGGCAAGTGTGAATGTGAGTTTATTGTAAAGGCATAAATCTTATGATATTTGCGAGTGTTGACAATAGAATTATCATCGGCCCACAATCTCTTGGGCCCCAAAAACTCTTATGACCATAGTCGGCGCAAGAGGCTAGCTGCTCGGTACATCCCAACATCAGGACAACGCTTTAGCCACGGTATGATGAAGGTCCCCTTTTAGGTCCCCATCTTAGGAAGACTCATCGAGCTAACTAGCTCAGTTGGTCTGCCCACTTAGCCTAGGTTCCACCTACACTCATTAATGTTCACCGAGATAACTAGCTCGTTTGGTTTACTAGCCCAACCTCGTTCTAGCTCTGTCTGGGGTCCTTACCTTCTTTAGCCATGATGTGCATCTTAATCACACTCATGACGAAGGGACATCAATAGCTCGACCACCCTTCGGGAAGTCAGACTCCTCAACTTAAGTACCCTTACCACGCTAAGTATCGGGTCCTGCTTGATACCCTGGTAAAATCCTCTAAATACCCTTGGCTTTCCTGGCCAGGGGGAAGACCAAGAGACAAAAAAGGGATAGATATAGGAAAAATGTAGACATTTATTCTTTCTGGATAAACCCTACTTATACTCACAGATTGACTTAAACATTGGAGTGGTTACTCTAGATAACCTCCAATGTCCATTTGACCTCTCTTTTATGTTTGCAAGAGCTATCTCTACCGGCCCAAATTCGCTCATGCAACATTTTGGCGCTGTTTGTAGGAACTATTAAACCTTTTCTTGTCGCCTCTTTTGACCCTATTAAAATCTATAACTAACAAAACCGCCTTTACACAATGCCTTGGCCACAACGAAGTAGGAATCAATTTGAATCCACTCCCTGGCCACCCGTATCTCATCTTGCGGAGGGGGAGAACACTAAAATGTAGTACCCTAATCCGTTTATTGTCACAAATGCCAATCGTATAGATGAAGGCTAAATTTTGGAGCTAGAACACTTATGTAGGCATCTAGCACACCAGAATGTGGAAAACAAAAGATCAAATGCCTCCTACAAGCTAGGATAACAGAGTTGAAGGGGTTAAAGGACCTGCATTTAGAAGAGTGGACCTCCAATGCATGGAGGAGCACCTCTCTAGTCCATTCATCACTCAAACATAATGAGGAGTCGATGTAAAGGAAGCACGACCACACTGCAGGATCATCACGGACTAGAACCTTGACCAAGGAACGATCTTACAGCTCAAAACTATCCCAAAGCACACATTGATAGGCTTGCCTTGTGTAGCCCGATAAAAGCCCCCCACAGTATGTTACGAGAGCACATAGCCTCCTAGCATTTGGCCCGAGCTGCTGTAAGGCATTAGGTCAACAATCATTGATATAACAAAGGGAGAACGGCAAAACCCTGCCTGGGTCGGGACTACAAGAGGGACACTCTCACTCTATCTCGAAGGACATGTAGCTCGATTTCAACAAGGAATGTGTGCTAGAGGAGATACGGGACATGATGAAGAGACTATCCACTATTAAAGAAGGATTTAAAAGTGAGCTCATCCCAAAAGCACAACAAAGCAAAATGCCCTTTGTATTCGAGATCCAGTATGAAGTACTCCCCACAGATGCTTGGCTACGTGCTATGGAGTCATATGAAGGAACGACGAACTCGAAGGACCATATTGCCCATTCCAATCCACCATGGTGATACATAATTTTTTAGATGCCATATGGTGCATAACTTTTCTTACCACCTTTTGAGGTGTGGCTAGGTTTGGTTCAACAAGATTGAACCAAATACAGTAGGTTCCTTTCTCAACTCACCAACCACTTTATCACACACGTTATGGCAAGCAAACCACCAGAGAAGATTGCCTCCTATCTTTGCATGGTGTGACAAAGTTCTGACAAACTCCTGAGGGGCTACCTGGCGAGATTTAACAAAGCATGCTGGAAATCCTAAACCTTAACCTAGGTGTGGCTTGGAAGCCATCCAATAAGGAGTCCTCGCTGATTGCCCATTTTCCAACTCCTTCTCCAAATGCTAGCTTACCATGCTCGAGCAAGTGAGGGAAAAGGCACAAACGAAGACTTTTCCTTTCTCGAGAAAAGAACCGACCTAGAGATCATCGCAACCCCAACTGAGTAGACAAAAATCAAGGTCTCAAAGATGGTGAAAAATGAAGAATTTTCCTATTGCACGATGAGCTCACTACCCTTAAACTACCAGTGCTCAATATGTTCCTTGAAATAGGAAACCAAGACCTCCTACCGCCACCACCCCCAATGAACTGATCCCATGAAGAAAGGATTCCAAAGAATACTACAAGCATCACTACGACCATAGGCATGATACGAGCAACTGTTGGTAGCTCAAAGCGCCATAGAAGATGCCATATAGTGAGGTTGGCTGAAGTAGCACATAGATCACGACCTAAAGCCAGAACCCCTGACATAAAAAGAAAGGTTGATGAACTCGAGAAGACAGCAATCACCCAAAACCCTCCGGATCACCCTCATCCTTGCCGGTTATGTCATGGAAAGATTAATAATATCATTGATAAAGTCATATTTCACTCACTTTTATTAAATAATTCATGCTAAATCATTATTGATTTTATAGAAATCACTAATTGGTATTATATACACTAATTATGATATTTCAGGTCTTGAAAGACTTATCATACAAGTACAAACAACTAGGAGACGTGTTATGCAAATTTGGGAAAGAAATCAAGCATGGTCGGCCATTATGTGAACTAAGCCACCAGCCTTCATCATAGGATAGTTTTGGTGATGTTTCATAAATTCAACATATCTCTCTCATCCAAGCTCCTATTGAGATGATTTAAAATGATAATGAAAGATAAGAGAGATATCTTCAATTTAGGTGCAGAAAAATTAGGAATGTATCAGGGTCAAACTGTGTCATGAAGTTGCCGCTATTACAGTGATAACATCCAAGAATTAGAAAATGATAAAGTTTGGTAAATTACAGATATCTTTCTCATCTAAGATCCTTTTGATGTGTGTCAAAATTTTATAGAAAGATAATAGATAGATATAAAATCTTCATGTTTCGATTTTTGGCTAATTATGAAAGAATGAAGGTTGAAAATCATCTTAAATTTACTGCAAGTGCAGAATATCAGTAAGATTTGTAGCTCAACATTGTTTTAGTAAATTTGACATATTTCTCTCATCCGAGGTCCATTTGATATGATTTAAGATCCTATTGAAAGAGGAGAGAAAGATCTAAAATTTTAATTTTGTAAGTTTTGGCGAATTTCAATCGGAGTAAAGTCAAAAATTGCCATGAATTTTCTGTACACAACACTACCTCCAAAACTACTAGTGTACACATGGATTTCATCACCCTTGGATTTTTAAATGTACACCGACAACTATAGATTCTACACCGCCAGCATTGAGGTAGTGTACATTCAAAAATGCTCTTGGAAATTAATTTTAAAAAAGAAGGCCGGCTGATTTAAAATGTACATCGCCAGTGTACAGTGCCAACCTAAGTGATCTATGGCCTTTCATATATATATATATATATATTATCTTGTTGTATCATTTGGTTATAAAGAAACCTTAGGTATGAAATTCCTCTCCTTTTCCATTGCTCCGAGGTTTAGATTAAGTTCTAGAACACTAAGGAAGTTTTCTTTTTGATTTGTTTGCAGATTCCATACCGGGATTCAAGTGAAAGACATCATTTGTGTTGAATTCAATAGCAGGATTTCCTTGACAAGGTGA
This sequence comes from Combretum micranthum, assembly GCA_024138025.1. Taxonomy (NCBI): domain Eukaryota; kingdom Viridiplantae; phylum Streptophyta; class Magnoliopsida; order Myrtales; family Combretaceae; genus Combretum; species Combretum micranthum. The sequence goes on from JAMXBD010000077.1 coordinate 1,626,862, forward strand.
CTTTGTTCTTTTTCTTATATTCAATTTATTGGATGATGTTTGAAACTTGTTTCTTTTGATCTTAATTTGGTTTTGAGTTATTGATTTGGATTATTCAGTTGATGATTTTTGCTGTTGATTGAATCCTTATTCATATTCGAATTGTTGATGCTATTTCACCATTCATGAATTTTGGCTTACATATGGAATTCATGATAGATTAGGATTGCAATTGGGAAATTCTTTTGTAATGATTTTGTGAATAGCTAATCAGGATTATATATCACATAGACATATGGAGTGAAATCCTATTAGGGTTTGGCGAATTGAATAGATTTGTCAATTGATCACTTTGCTAGGAATTGGGAATAGCGATTAGTTAATATAGGATAATAGCTTACTATGGAAAAGGAGTTGTTATCTGGTGCTTGATTGTTTGAAAACTAAACCCATTGATAATTGGGATTGGCAAGTGTAGTTCTGATCAGTAGCATACATTCGATTATTGTTCAAATCTGTTGGCTCTTAACCTAATTAATTACAGGTGTTGGAAATCCTAAATTTTTATATTAGTCTTAAATCAAAAACCTAAAAATATTTTCTCTTGATTTGTCTAGCTAAAATTAGAACTAATACATTTGATAGCTCGTCCTCACTCCCCGTAGATACAACTCAGTATTCACCGATATATTATTACTACACATGTACCTGGTACACTGGCCAGTTAATATATACGCATTTAAAGAATATGTAAAGAGACTAAAATGAGTTTTACATAAGACATATAACAAAAGTTTGATCAATCATAGACAGGCCCATGACCCCAACGAAAGCGAAGTTGCCACCTATCTTGAGTACCACTCAATTGATAATGAATGTGGAACCTAAAAAGCTGAAAGTTGATTTCACGATTTTGATTTCCAATGATGATTATAGGGGATACAGATCCCCTATCAAGATGCCCTAGTTATCACCGCTTGAATATCGGGATGGAAGGTCAAAGGGTATTGATTGATATAGGGAGCAACAGCGACACCTCATCAATCAGGCATACGAACAAATGAAGCACGAATTGAAACCAAAGTTGAGGCCATACGACCATGAACTATAACTTCAACAATCTACCTATTAGACCTCGAGGTATCATCACTTCGCCTCTCGAGCTCGGAGAAGAGCCGTGTAGTGTTAATACCCTATATATTTCCTTATAGTCGATTGTTGGTCCCCCTACAATGCCATATCAGGAAGGAGCAGTCAATCAGTATTTGCCATGACGGTTTGCAACCCTACCTCAAGGCTAAATTCCCTACCCTAGCGAGAATAGGACTATACCGAGGAGACCAGGAAAAATCTCGATAGTTATACATCAGAGCCTAAAAAGATCGAGTATGCACGATTGATGCAGAACCAGGCATAACCTGGAACACCGTATTGAGCTAGCCAAGCTGAAGAAGAGGTTACCCTCGATGATAGCCCCAACCACATAATCAAAGTAGAAATAACTCTCTATCTAGACATTAAAGAAGATTTGATTGCCTTTTTAAGGCCAAACAAGATGTCTTTACCTGGCCACGAGCTGACATGACATCACAAGCACGAGTGTAATCACACATCAACTAAACATCAACAAAACCCAGAAGCTCATATGCTAGAAAATTCGACACTTCACCCTAAAAAGACAGGCCGCCATTGAAGAAGAAGTTCATAAGTTACTCTAAGCCAGGGTCATTAGGAAGAAAAATATCCACTTAGCTGGCCAATATAGTCTTGGTCAAGAAGTCCAATGGCAAATCGTGTATGTGTGTAGATTACATAGATCTCAACAAAGCATGCTTGAAAGATTGCTTCCCCCTACTACGGATTAACCAGCTCGTTGATAACGTCTCGAGACACGAGCTGTAGGGCTTTATGGATGCCTTCTTTGGTTAAATGAAGGACACGGATGAGGTCCACACCTCATTCGTTACATCATTTGACATGTATTGCTACAAAATGATGCCCTTTGGGTTCAAGAACGTTGGTGCAATATTTCAAAGGTTGGTCATCAAGGTATTTAAACCCAGATAGGTTGAAACATGGAAGTCTACATTGATGACATGATCATGAAAAGTAAACAATCCAAAGATCATCTACACAACCTCCAAGAAACTTCGATCGACTTCATTTTTATAACCTCAAGCTAACCCACAAAAGAGTACATTCGGGGCCTCAGCGGAAAAGCTTTTAAGATATGTCGTATCCAAAGAGGAATTGAAGTGAAACCTAACAAGATCAAAGCAATCTTGACAATGAGCCTACCTAAGTCGATAAAAGAAGGTCAGCAGTCACGGTAGGATAACCATGCTGAGTAGATTTCTTCCTAGAAGTGCAGATCGCTGCTTGAAATTTTCAAAATCCTTAAAAAGCTAGATAAGTTTAAATGGAAAGAAAGATGTCAGCAGGCCTTCAACGAGCTAAAACAAAACCTGGCTACACCACCAACGCTTAAAACCTCGATTCTGAACGAAACCTTATACCTTTACCTCACACTTAGTGACCAAGCTCTATCATTTGTGTTGACGTGAGATGAAGGAAAGTAGCACTAGCTAATATACTACATCAACCATATCCTCTAAGGTTTAGAGTTGAGGTATACAAAAGTAGAAAAATTCACCTTAGCAGTTGTGATATCTGCAAGTAGCTTGCACTTTATTTTGAAGCGCACTAAGTCATCATCCTCACGGACATACCCATAAGGTCCATCCTCTAGAAGCCAAATGTCTCTAGGAGAATGATGAAGTACCCAATTAAGCTCAGCGCCATGGAATGTAGTACCAACCTGAGACATCACTAAAGCACAAGTCTTGGCGTAAATCATAGCCGAATATACCGACCCCCTCAAACGAGAAGATAAGGAAAAACCCAAGTGGACCATGTAAATGCCTAGATTTTTATACCGAGTTTTAAGCTCAAATCTAGAATTGGAAATAACTGAAAACCCTAAAGTTAACAAAACCTATATCAAACCCTAGAAATTAGATCCGACAATCTGAGCTCTCAAACACTAAACAATAAAGTTAAGAAAATGATGCATGATAGTTCATAATAATATAAGAAACTTAAAAATATCAAATTCGCTAATTTTTAGTATATTTCGATCCGAACAGGATGGTTTTGAAAATCGTGCCCTGGTATACCGAACGGTAAAATACTCTGATGACATCTTTAGATTTGTAATAATGTAAGGAATCAAAAATATAGTTTCATAATTTTACGGTGACTAAAAATTACAAATATCGTAATTATAGGCACACTTTACTATCGGTAAATTATTAGTCTTGTTTACTATTCATTGTACTTCTCTACTATTCATTACTAATTTTTCTTACTACCTGTTCTTGATACCTATACATCTATTTTCTTACTTTTTACTTTTCCAATACAACTTCACATCTTAATTACTTTTCTTTACAAAACAACAAATAAAACCAATTCTCTCCCTTGCCTTCACATGGCCGGTACCCCTCCCCCTCTCTCATCTCTATTTATTTTCTTTATTAATTTATTTTATTACATCTAATTTCCTCCATATTCAACTATAAGAATACCCTTTCCCTCCACATCTTTCACATACTCAATTTACATAACAAAACTCTCTCAAAATTTCTCTTCAGATCCTCTCTACACAATTCCTCACTACCAAAACTCTCTTCAACCAATTTTCTTCCAAACTCCTTCTCTACACAAAAACCATCTACCACATATCACTACCCACAAAGTTTTACAACTATCATCTTCTTCCTTCAACATAACACATGTTATGTAAAAGCTTTAAACCATTTGTTTTCTCATGTCATGCAACTTAGCATGATCATGGTGTATTGTTTCTTAAAGCTCATATGAGTTATAGAAGCAGTAACATGTTCATGTTTTATTCTTGCACATGCAAAGAATTCCAATTTTGTTATTATTATGATATTATGTTTTTATTGTTGTTATTATGCTCTTAATCTAACTTGATATATATATTATTAAATATATGTGTATCTATGTATTCCTTAGAGCTTAAAAGCTCACTAACTCTCTAACATGCTTATTATTATTGCTTTTCTTTTTTTTTTTCTTTTCTTTTTCTTTTGGGATTAGTCTATTCTTAGTCCTGGGTTGCCTTGATGAAGTTAAGACTCTCAATACTTGACCGGGATACCTTAATGAAGCTAAGGTTCTCAATACATGATCTTATTATTTTGCTTATTATTACCTTTTATATCTTCCATACATTATTATGTGATATTTTATTCTTTTTCATACTATTACTCATATACATGCATCATCATAATGATATTGTCTCAATAAAACTAAAGTGAAATTTCTGTAATAAAGGAAAATGGAATCAAATTCTTTTGATATATATTATATATATATATATCTTTGTCACTAAATCAGGATTTTGTCATCAAACATATAGAAATATTATTTTCTTTTCAAACTCATTAATAATTGTCTTAAATGACAACAAAAATGATTTTATCAAAGAAATTAACCAAACGAAATAAAAATTTTCTTTTCATAATAAGTAACATGAAGTTTATAAAATTTAGTGTGAATAATTCCTTGATATGCAAATTTTTATAAAAGCTTACTTATAGGATTCTTTACCAACTCTATAATAAACACCAAGAACTAGAGTAGTTTTCAAAGTTAAGATAAAATCAACTCACTAGTTTATAAACCCACTTAGAAAAATAAAAGTTGCCAAGTTTCTAAATAATAAACCCATTTTCAAATAAATAAAAGAATATAAACATAATAAGCTAAAAAACAATCGATATTATCAACAACTTAAGAAAATGTTGAAAAATGATTTCATTCCAAGTAAAATTGGTAAAGAACTTAAAAGATCAAATTTTTAGAATAAAATTATTTTTGAAGAAGTTAGGAAATAAAAATATAAGAAAAAAAGATTTATTTATCAAAACCATTTGAAAAGAAAAATATATACAACTCAAATTATTATAGGCTATTAACAACTTAATAAAAAATTTTGGACGCTTTATTTTTATCACTAGAGATAGAAAATGTGTAGAAACCAAAGCTAAGAAAAAAATTAATTTAATTTAGAAAATAAATTAGAAAAAAAATTAGAATTTACACATTTCTAATAACCCAAGAAATTGTAAAGTTCTTTTAAAACACTTAGAAAGGAAATTGTTAAAATTCAAGTTTCAACACCATAAGACAAAATATTTAAGAAAAATAATCGTTGAGACAATACCATTAAATTTTGCATACAATATGAGCTTATATATATGTATTCAAAGGATTTTTTAACCATATAAATTTCTATATTTTTGCTAAAGGGTTTTGGGATAAAGAAAAGTTTAGGAAAATTGTGTTTCAAGTGCTGGGATTTTCATGGTAAATATGTACCGAACTTTTTCATGACCTAAAAGATTTTTATGACAAAACTAACATTAGAAAAAGATAAATCTTTTGGAGCAGGTAGAAAACGGTATGTTATATGCGAAATTTCAAGTTAAAATAAGCAAGTTATGACCATTTTAAGTTGGAATTTCCTCTATACTATTTTTGATGAATTTAGTGAAATAGAATTACTAAGTTCTTGTACCCAAAGATTACTTTGACTAGAAGTTTCCACGCAAATAGCTAAGTGAGTTTATTTCTTATATTTTTGCACTTACATTTTTGCCTACAAAATTAGTGGCATTAGAATTAAGAAACGATAAAATAGAAAGGTGCATGTGCTTTACATATATGGTTGAAATTATTTCTAAGTATATCGAGACGAGAATTGTTATTATAATGAATTTTTGATCTAGTATAGGAATGATGGTCTACAAATTCTATGACCACTCGTAAAATACTTAATTATGCCATGAGTATTTAATTAAATTGATTCATGCATATCATTAGGTGAGTTCATTACATCTATTACTATGCCCTTGGTGAGACAAATGCATAGTAATGAGGTTCGTAGAGCCTATAAGATCTACAAAACGGCGAGGGTCACCCGAATTAAATTAGGGTGCATAAATATCTAAAAGAAATTATGTTTTGCAGCTGCATAGTGGCTTGAATGAAAACTATGAAAGATGGATTGTGTTTTTACAGCTTGGTAGTGGCTTCAAACAAAACTACAAAGGATTTATAATTATGAAAATCGGTTTATTTGGTCTGTAACACTTAACCTCGAATGGAAGGGCAAATCCATTCAACATATGGTTCCTGGAAAATCATATGTATTGTTTGCTCATGCTTGTGCATTTTATGTGGTTGTTTAAATAAACTTGTTTTGATTGTTGATTGTCGATTGTCGGTGTTTAATTGTGGAGATAATTCTCACTAAGCGCGTAACTTATACCCTCTTAGATAACTCTTACAGTACTCATATCTTTGGCTGGGGTCCAGAGGATACTTCACCATGTAATACCTTTTGAAGCCAAGAGCTTTAGTTAGAAGTCAAGAATTAGAAGTAGATATAGATTTCCAAGTAGAAACTCGAAAATGTAATTATTGGAAAATGGACTCTGTTAGACTAGTCGTTTTAATAAGGGAATGCCCCTTAAGGTTTGAAAGACTTTCTATATTTTAAAACTTTGGTCATATTGTTATGCTTCACTTTCTTAAATTTGCTATTATGTATAATTGCTTAAACAACTTGATCCAAAGTTTGGTCAACTATAATCGTAAAAGTACGCCTTACACCCGATATCGAGACTTTTGGGTTGACTAAGGTTGTCATATTTAAGTCTTAATATTGAGTGTGACGGGCTGTCACGTTTAGGGTACCCTTTTAGGCATGACAAATCGTCCACATCTGCGGTTCCTCCACACAAAGAGGAAGTGGAGTCGGCTTTGTCTTAAAAGGAGCCCATGGAGTCAAGGTCAATATGCTTTAAAATTTAGGTTCCTTATGAGCAATAACAAGGCAAAATATGAGGCCTTGTTAGTAGGGCTCTGGATTGCTATAGGTATTGGGATAGCAACAGGGCACCTCAAGAGCTTCTCTGATTCTCAGCTCGTAGTTCAACAAGTCAAAGGCATCTACAAAGCCAAAAATGAAGAAATGGCAGGGTACCTAGTGGCAGTTCGATCTCTCATGAGAGATTTACCTTCGTGGGGCATAATCAAAATACCCAGGACCGACAATGTCGAGGCTGACAGACTATCAAAACTTACCTCTATGATAACACCCAACCTAGGGAAGATTGAAGAAAGGATATTCATCAAGTTCCTACCCAATAAGTCTACATAGGTAAGCACCTATGAGGTGATAAACCTGCAGAATGAGGCCCCGCCTCCTATCTAGATGACGCTGAAAGACAAGTACCTTAGAGACAGTACTATTCCCTTGGATAGAGCAAAAGCCAAAAAATTGATGCACAAAGCTACTAACTATACCCTCGTCAATAGGATTTTATATAAAAGGGGTTACAGCTTTCCCATCCTCCAATGTTTACAAACACAAGACGGACAATGAGTCCTAGAGGAGCTCCATGCTAGAGAATGTGTAACCATGTCAAAGCCCAGTCATTGCACACCTAAGTTGTACAAGCTGGCTACTTTTGGCCAATGATGAATGTCACACCCCATAGGATAATCTAAATGTAACAGTTCACCGCAAACTATATAAGAATATAAACCATGAGTTCACATAATTAGTTACAAAAGTTCTAGGGGCATTCCCCCGCAAAAGAATATTAAGTTTAAACGTGGTCTTTTACAATCATCCAATAAATATTAAGGTTTCCTATGGAAGTTTATACAAAATTGAACATAAACTTCTACTGGAAACTCCTAATTCATGTACCTTCTTGGTAGGATGCCTTGGCCTTAACCATATATATGAATACTGCAATAAGAAAAAGCTGTGGGGACGTAAGCAACACTAGCTTAGTGAGTGAATACTTCCATAAAGACATTCATATCAAATCATTCAATCAAGTTATTTATTCAACCATATGGAATGCATCAACAACATAAACAAACAATCATATGATCAGATGGAAATCATATGTGAATGGATTTAAGCCCTTCATTCGGGGTTAGCAAATTAACGAATACGGTACTACCGTTGAATTAATATGTCGTTTATGGATCATAGGTAACCAACTTATGTCGTTTAGGGATCATGATCAACCAACTTATGTTGTTTATGGATCATGATCAACCAACTCATTTAGATCATTTATGGATCACGATCAACCAACTTTTAGCCGTTTACGGATCACGGGTAACCAACATATGCTAATGCCCCATCCCCGTCATGAGTGCTTGTGTCCATATTAATTTATCAATCCGAATAATTGTTAATACAAATTTTTAGGTGATCAACCAATCTCACAGACAATCAATCCTAATACTTTAAACAAGCATAAGTTAATCACCCAGTTCCGATATTCTTATCACAATTTCTCAACTCATCAATAAGCATACATTATCCCCGTAATTCCCATCTCGTAATTCTATTTTTATCTTTTGTCTCATAATCTAGTCCAACTAATTGCTACAAACACAAAGCAAGAAATGAACTTAGGAAGTAATACTCACTGCCATTGGTCGCCGGTCTCTTAGTAGTAATAATGCGGTGGTAATGAATCCTCGATATCCAAGTCACCTAAACGAAAGAAATACCCAAATGAGTATTTCGACTCATATCTAATCTATTTTATTTCAAAAACTATTAAGTTGTCATTTTCGTCATTAATGGAAACTCTAAATTAAAACGGCCATAACTTGGTCATTTTAATTCGGAATTTCGCAAATTATATACCGATTCCTGTCTACTTCGAAAGATATATCTAATTCTAATATAATATATTAATTTTGAAAAAATTTTAAGCCTCAAAAAGATCCATACATTCTGGTCAATATCCGAACATCCATTTTCGAAATTGTTTTTGTGAGAAATTATGATGTTTCTACTATCCATGCTAAATATGCATGCAATATGAACAAATTACTATCATGAATGGTATGTTATGAGCTTCCTATATGTATTTCATGATGATATTCTATTAGAGAATATTTTTGGAAACTTCTACTTTACAAATATCATGAATACTTAACCTAGTAAGTCTAGTTTTGTGTTCTTGACAACCCACACTTGTTTTAGAGATTTTCCTTAATAAAATTTATTTATTCTTGCTATAATTAAGTCTTTACCATATCTATTTCTTAAGGTCTTCATTTTTCAACAAAAATCCTCATTTTACACTTTGTAAACAAGTGTTTAAATATTGACTATTCCTAGATCCGAATTTTGTAAAAAATGGTTTTTAAGTGATTTCTTTAAGAAAACTTGTTTGATACTTTAAAATTTAAGGCTCCATTATTCCTATCCCCTAAGGACTTCATTTTCTTAATAAAACTTCTATTTTGAGTTTGAAAAATAGTTGTTTACATATCCTCTTTTCTTAGTTATGAATTTCATGTAACTATCCTAAGATCCAAATTTTTCTATTTTGTAAATATTTCTTGTTGGACAATTTCTCTTAGTAGATCTACCATTAAATTACTAAAATCATTTTCTATTGTTATATATTCCATAAGCTCTTCATTTTTCATATAAAAATCATGTTTTGGAGTTGATAAATAGGTTTTCAAAATACATTTCTTTTTCCATCCGAATTTACAAAAGTTCATTTGATGAAACAAAATTTGTTCTTGAGCTTTTTGGCTCATCTTCATAAATATCCTAATTTTTAGAAATAACAAATCATTCATTTATATTCTATGACCATTTATTCGTCTTAAACATAGTAAATGCATGAGATCTCCAATATCATGTAAAAGAATAAATGTTTAAAAGCTAGATCTAAGTGTATTGGTCATGTTAGATGCATGAAATGAAGTATACTACCATGATAATAATGTAGTAGCAAGATTCCTATATGAAATCATCACTATATGAACATACGTTATGATTATGATAAAAATATGAACTTTAAACATAATATCCACAACTTGTGATGGCTGGATCATCATGTTCTAGTGGTTTCATGTCCCTAGCATGAAGCTCATGGGGATTTTTATGAATCCACATATGAATGATCAAGCCATTATATGTTTTTGTGGTAGTAAAATTTAGATCTATACCTATTTAGGGTTTGAAACAAGAAAGCTTGAAGAAAAATTTGTTGTGTGAGTGTGTATAAGGGAGGGGAGTGTCACAACACACTAGAGAGAAAAGGAGAGGAAGTTTGTAAAATTTGCGAAAGTAAAATGAAGAAAGAGAATGAATGCATAAAAGAATATATATAGTGAGGGTTATTAGGTTTTGTATGATTAAATAAAAGAAGAAAAATAACACAAATTGAGAGGGAAAATGGGAGGGGGTGCGCAACCATAGAGGGGGAGGGGGAGAGAGAGAGTTTTGTAATTTTCAAATTTAGTTTTGTGTAATAAAATGTGATAATTTACATAGGAAAAGAAAACGGTAATGAGTGAAGTGTAAGGATGTAAGAGTAGGGTATGGCTTGTGAGTGTGAGTAGGGTATGGGCTTATACTTGTGAATAGTAAGGAATAGTAGATTAGACAATTAAATTACTGGTTAGTAAAGAAAATATGATAAAAAGGCTATAACCATAATTTTTATAAACCAAAAAATTATAATAAATATATTTTTTAATTCCTTATTAAATAGTCTTAATGAATATTCTGGAACATTTTTCAATTTCAAGTCCTGGGGGCTGATTTTTCGAAACGTATCCCGATCGAGTTCGAAACAGATAATTTTCCTAAAACTGATCTTTTTATGTTTCGATATATTCTTTAGAACTATAATTATATTGTTTAGCTCTCAAAAGTTCTATGGTTTTATTCTCAGTGAAGTCGGACTTAGGGTTTCTAGGTTTCTTCTAACCTTAGCTATTCCGGTTTAGGGTTTTCGGTTTCCAATTCGGCTCTTGAAGTCAAGCTTGGTTTACAAAGAAAACCGGGGCTTAAAATGAAGGCCAATGCAAGAGAATTTGCACAACGATGCGAGAAATGCCAAAAGATCGCCCCCATCCAGCATACCCCAAGTGTTGACCTGCTTTGCCTCACCAGCCCATAGCCATTTTCCATGTGGGGACTAGACATTCTCGGACCTTTTCCCCCATCCACAAGTCAAAGGAAATTCATAAGAGTTGGGATGTGATTACTTCACAAAATGAGTGGAGGCCAAAGCAGTGGTAAAAGTCACAGACACAAATGTTCAATGCTTTATCTACAACATCATTATCAGGTTTGGGATTCCATACTCTATAATTATAGACAATAGGAAGCAATTCAATTCTAAAAGGATTAAAGATTTCTGTGTTGAATACGACATAACTCCATGCTATACCTTTGTTGCATACCCTCAGGCTAATGGCTAGGTTAAAGCCATCAATAAGATCATCATGTAAAGTCTCAAGGCCAAGTAGATCGACAAAGTGGCAAATGTGTAGATGAGCTACCTAGGATCCTATAAGGATACTGCACCACCCAACGCACCACCCACCGAAAAAACCCCTATTGAATTAGAATTACAAAACATCTTAGTATGATCCTACAACGAGTTGGTCAATGAGGCCAGCCTCCGAGCCGAACTTGATGCCATAGAGGAAACTTGAGATAAGTAAGCAAGAGGATTGCCGCCTACAAAGAGCAACCTAATATTATGACAAGATTGTCAAACATAAAGCCTTTCTCCCTAGAGATCTCATCTACAAAAAGCTAGAAGTAATGGGGGTAGAAGAAGCTCGCGAAGCTCACCCCGAATTGGAAAGTTCCAGTAATGGTAAAAGAAGTCCTGAGAAATGATGCCTATAAGCTAGACAACGAGCTTATTCTAAGGACCTAGAACACAACAGCCTGAGGAGGTTCTTTGAATAGGTAAAGACTAATTTATATGTAATGTCTAAAAAGAAACCAACTACAAAATGAAATCAAGATTTTGCCTTAACGATGTGCCACATTGACCAATAAAGACCTAACAAAAATATGGAAGAGGCTCAAAATCGACCGTCACTCCCCTCGTAAGCTCAGGTAACTCCCTCTTAAGGGTAACTCCCCTTGTCAGCTCGGGTAACTCCCTCCCAAGGGTAACTTCCCCCGTGAGCTCGGATAACTCCCTCCCAAGGGTAACTCTCCTTAAGAGCTCGGGTAATTCCCTCTAAAGGATAACTCCCCTCGTTAGCTCCAGTAACTCCCTCCTAAGGATAACTTCTCTCGCGAACTCAGGTAATTCCCTCCAAGGGAACTACCTTCGTAAGCTCAGCTAATTTCCTCTTAAGGGTAACTCTCCTCCTAAGCTCGAGTAACTCCCTCTTAATAATAACCTCCTCCCCGATGAGTCGAGTAACTCCCTTTTAAGGGTAACTCTCCCATGTGCTCAGAAAAACAACAACACAAAAAATATATATATACATACAAATATATATGTATACAACCAACCACACAAGAAATCTACACATCCACAAACTTCTTTAGGCCAGCATAACTTTGAACTAAAAGACTATGATGAAGATTTAAACCTCAAATCAGAACAGATCTCCCCAGTTAATTGACCATAATCCAAAAATGTAGGTTCGGGCTGAGCACGACTTCGCTTCCCCAATCTCTGACCTCAACTTGTCCATCAACCTTCAAAACAAAAATGAACCTCAACTGGAGAGAAGCTCAGCAGAATAGGAGAATGAGGATTGAAGTCCACTCTCCAATTAAGCCCACAGCCAATATACCATTAAGAAACCAGGCTTAAAGGGGATATCATTACCTCCCACATCCAACAACCTCCATTTACATCAAGGATGGCACAATAATGTGCTTGGAAATGAGAGAAATAGGTTGAACGACCCTCCCACAATGACCTTACCCAGGTCGCCTATTGAAAATGGGCCCTAGTTCATACGACCTCAGTGACATGTCCCCATATACAAAGACCGCAAGGCTTTCGACCCATTTAAATAGTGATAGCGTGGCCCAGCATGAGACCACCGTGGACTTGACCTTTCAAGCCATCAAAGGCCAATGAGAATAGCGCTCATGATTTCTTAAACCTCCTCGAAGTATATGGTGAGTGAAAATCTCACACCACTAAGATAAGAAAATGAAAAGACATCTATGAGAAGACGACTCATAGAACAAAGTTATTCATGGGCCGAGAAGAATAACTAACTGACCTAACATTTAATGCCAAAAAATCTTGATAATCCCAAGCGCAACTCACCTCAACCATTCAATTATACCTAGGGAATCCACGAGCGTAAAAAAGGAACATTTCCTAACACACACAACATCCTTAGTAGACCAACATCATCAGTCTGGGAAAGTCGTACCTAAAAACCTACGACTAGTATAGAACAATACGACAAAACTAAGGTAAGCATCCTAATGAAACCAAGGTTGACATCATCATCCTCAGAGTGATACAACAATACTGTAAAATTACAAAGCGAAAACATAGTCAACAAAGAGGAAACAAATGATGCATTATCCAATAAAAGAGTACATCTATTTACACTACAATGACTTGCAAACGAGCTAAAAGCATAGCTCATTAAAAAAAATCATGACCAAAGTACAACAATATACAAGCAATGGTCAACCCCTAAAATCCTAGATTAATAAGCATAGACACAAAAAATTTCATCACTTGTCATTGGTTCGGGAACAGAAGCATCAATTTTGACCTCCCTCTCAACTGGACCTCTACCTAAAGGGTTAACAACGACATCAGAAGCTGCGGAATTAAGATTGTAAGCTCTTGGATTTATGCTACGATTTATGCTAAAATCCTAAATCGAAGGTCAACCAGAAACCCTGAAGTCAATAAATCTATAACAAACCCTAGTAGATTTAGATTCGACAATTCCACGCTCTTAACCCCTAAACAACGGAATTGAGATAATTGTGGATTATAGTCGTAATAATATAGGAAGCTTAAAAATAATCAGATTCGTTAATTTTTAGTTTATTTCAGATCTGAACGGGATCAGATTTCAAAATAGTGCCTGGGTACATTGGATAGTAAAAATATTTTGATAACACCGCTAGATTCGTAAAAATATAAGGATTCCAAATATATCATTTTGTAATTTTTCGGTATCTAAAAACATCAAATATAGCTTAATTATGCGTTTTTTTTACTGTCTGTATTAATTTGTCTTATCTACTATTTATAGTACTATTATACACTATTCATTACTATTCACATAACTCTACTTTCTACTATCTATTCTTATACTCTACCATACATATTTCTTACTTTTCACTTTTCCCACATAACTTTAATCACATCATATCTTACAAATTATTATTTTTAATTAAAAAATACAAAACAAATCAAATAACTCTCTCTCTCCCTCAAGCATTCACATCGGCCATGTACCACCCACACATACATTTATTTTTTTCTTTTTAATTTTATTTAATTCACATGCTTTTCCCTCCACAAAACTCTATAAATACCTCATCTCCCTCCATTTCTTTCACACACTCATTTACTTTACTAAAACTCTCTCAAAATCACCTCTCAGCTTTTCTCTCTATAATTTCTTCTCATCTTCCCACATCTCTATCATTTCCATACCAAAACAACTTCTCTTTTTCTACCTTCCATATTACTAATTTAGGTAAGACTCTTACCTATACCTTCTTACCATGTCATGTAATTTAACATGACCATGGTATATGTTTCCTAAACATCTAAGTGTTATGGAAGAAACAATATGTTCATGTTTTATTCTTGTTCATGTTTATGAATAAATATTATTTTATTATTATGTTGTTTTACTATTGTTATATTATTGCATGTTATTAATTATTGTTCTAATCTAACTTTTATATATTAGTAACTATATTTATGTATATATAAATATCTTAGAGTATATAAGCTCACTAACATAACCATTATTCATTTATTTATTTATTCAATACTTTTATATTAAGACTAGTCTTTCTATTCTTAGACTTGTCCTCATCAAGCCAAAGCAAATTTTTTATTTCTTTTTCTTTTCTTTTTGGACTTGCCCATGTCTAAGTCCGGAAGCCATGACTAAGACTTTCGATACTTGATATTTATTATTTGCTTATCTCTATATTTTTCCATATTTCTTATTAAGTATTTTTGTCATTACTTAGCTATAAACTCATGTCATAAATGATCATGTTGAATGTTGTCTTAATAAAAACAAAAATTCTTTCTTAAGTAAAAGAAAATAAGCTCAACTTACTATAAAAATGTGATTTTATCACTTAGAAAAGCTTCATTAAAGTTTAGAAACTTTATATCAACAAAATTCTTTTCAAAGAATTTTAGACAAAGGTCACCATAGATTTTAGTATTGTTAGCATACAAGGACTTTTCAAAAGATAACCAAGAAATTCTTTATTCTTTTTAAACTTCCATTAAAACCTTAATATTGATAATACTTTGTTATGAGAAATTTTCTTAAAAACTTGATTATAAAATCCTTGCTAATATTTTAATAAATACAAAGACCAAAACAAGTTTTTCAAAATGAGTTAAAATTAACTCACCAAGTAAAGTCTACTTAGGGAATAAAACTTGTTGATAACTTGGAAAGACTAAAATTTTTTAGACTAAATTACATTTTAGGAGTTAAGGGAAAATAAATCATATCACTTATTTAATAACACAAAAATCTTTAGTTCTATTCCTAAACAACTTTAAGTAATTTTGTAACTTCACTTTTTCAAACAGTAAGACAAGTTGTTTTATGAAAAATCATTTATTAAGACAACATCATTAGAATCATGTGCATAATATGAGTTGCATATGTATTAAAAGGATTTTTCAATATACATATATGTATATATATTTATATGTTTGCTATGGGATTTTTTTTTTGATAAAAAGTTTGGAAAAATCATGTTTTAAGGGCTGGGATTTTTGTGTTGATTTTATTAAGTGTGTTTTTAGAACCCCAATGACCTTTTATGATAAAAAAAAATAACCTTAGAATTAGATAGACCCTTTCGAGTAGGTAGAAAACAGTATATAATATGTGAAATTCTGAGTTAAAATGAGCAAAATATGACCATTTTAAGTTAGAATTTCACCACACACGAATTATGATGAATTTAGTAAAATAAAATTTGCAAGTTTAAGTAGAAATTCTAGGAAATACTCATTTTGGGTATTTCTCTTGTTTAGGCAATGAAGAGCCCAAGTTTCGTTATCCAAAAGACTACTTAGGATCTTTCTGCCGTCATGGCTGAGTGAGTTTATTTCTTACGTTTTGTGCTTATATATTTTCTTATAGAATAGAGGCATTAGATTTAGGGAAAGCTAAAAACATGAAAGCGCATGTGCCTTACATATATGGTTGAAATAATGTTAAGCATATCGAGGCAAAAATTGTCGAATAATCATTGTATGATTAGTATAGGAATGTTATATCTGCGAACTCGATGATCACTTTTAAAACATCTAATATTATGTCATGATTACTTAAATGAAATAATTCATCTATAACACATATTGAGTCACATTGCATTCATTACTATATCCTAAGGCATAGTAGTGAAGTCCGTAGAACCCGAAAATCTACTTTATAGCGAATGTTCACCCAATTGAAATGGTGAATAGACACCCGAATTAACTACATTTTAGTGGCTAGTAGTGACTCGTATAAAAGCTATAAAAACTTTATTTGCGAATTATGGCCTTATGTCGCGGAACACCTAACCTCGAATGGAGGGGTAAATCCATTCAACATATAATTCTTGGAAAATCATATGTATTGTTTGCTCATGTGTTTGTTGCATTTCATATGCTTGTTTAAATAACTTGTTTGAATATTGTTTGTTCAAGTACTTTATTTATGAAAATAATTCTTACTAAGCAAGGAAGCTTACCTCCTTATAGATATTTATTGCAGCACCCTTACCTTTGTTGATGCTCAGGGGATACTTTTCACAGGTACTACCTTCTGGATTAAGTAAAAAACTAGTTATAACTTAGATTTCTAAGTAAATCTTCAACGTATCTGTTGGTCCCGAAAATAATCAAGAAGGGGGGTTGAATTGATTATTTTAGAAAATTAAAAATTTTCCTTTTAAAAAAATCCCCTTTGATTTTAATTTAAGAGAACAATATGAACAATTAAACATCAATAAAATAAACTATAGAAATGTAAATAGAGAAAGGATAAGAAGATCAGGCAGATATTTATAGTGGTTTCGCCTTATGCATCAGTCCACTCTTCCAGCTCTGAGCGGGGGACCCCGATATCCTTCGGGTTAGTTCCACTATATCCAATAAAATCAATTACAAGTTTGTACAATTCTCTCTGCTCGATTCTCTCAGCTATCATCTAGCTTCAATCGATCTATAGAGTCTAAACTAGTAATTGAACTAACTCACTTGAAGCCAACAACAAGTTGCTTCGTTTGTAAAAGAATAAAGTGTAAAGATTGCAATAAATTTGCTACAATTCCGCACGTGGGAAGGAATAAAGAAAGTTTGCTTTTTCAACTCTTAAGATTTCTCGGTCAATGATTGAAGTTAAGTAGCTCTCGGTTTTGTTTTTCTTAAATCGTATAAAGTTCTATGTCTCTTTCTTCTTATATCTTGTTCACATATATGTCCTTCTATCGTTCAGAATTCTTTGTTCTTGAGATAAGATAGATATCCCAAAAATCTCGGATGAAAATCTGTAACCTCTTATCCTTAATTTAATTTTTCAAACGCTGCTGATATCTTCAAGAGAAAATCTCGTTCTTCTTGTTTACTTCGGTTCCAGATTTGAATTTAAATCCTTGATACGCTGAATTAAGATAAGATCTACTTGAATTTCATGATTTAAGATAATCCACTTATTTTCCGTTTGAAAGACATTGATCTTGAAGATAGATCTGGAGAATTGTTGCTGATATCACGATCTTCAAGGTGATCTTCGTGTGTCATCTTCTTAAAGATGACGTTGTTCTTATTTTGATTTTCTTAATAATATCCAATCCGAATTTGTTTTTATCTTGAGAAAAATCAGAAAACATAACTGTTCTATCTTGAAATCAGTCCATCATTAATCAACCGTAACTTCTGTCTTTATCTTCTGAAAACTTCTTTGATGAATATAACCAATCCAACAATTGCTTTAATCCCCTAGGATAATCCAACTTTAGTGGAACGAATAAGTATACTATCCGAATATACTTATTATCTCGGAGCTTGGTCTTCAAAATCATTGATCTTCTTCATAAAAAAAATGTAGATCTTGTTTGAGAAGATGAACAGTAACTATCTTTAACTCAGAATTACTGTTGAAGTTTCTTGAAAAGGTTCTGTAAAAACTTCTGTGTTTCTGGAAACTAACTTCAATTCAGAATGGTTGTTTTGAGTTTCTCCCAGAGGTTTTGTGAAAGGTTCTGTGTTGCTGGGAATGTTTTATACTTTAATTATACTTCTGGAAAACATTCTGTGTACCTTTTTCCTTTCTAAATAGCATCTGAAATCATCATATCGTATAACAACTCTTGTCTAACTTATCTAAAAACTTGTTCATATCCAAGAATTAATATCATTCAACCATATATATTTGTTCAACATATTCACCAATAATCTGTATAAAGTTCTGAATATAATTCTGCGCACTAATAGAGTAGTTAGTTCTTTGAGCTTTTTGTTATCATCAAAATTTTAGATATATAGAGAATCAAAATTCTCCTCCTTTTTGATGATAACAAAACAATTAAACATTTATTCATTACACATTCACGAATACACATACACATTCACAATTCATCCCTTCACGATTCATCACGCATGCACATTCATATCCATTAACCTTTTCTCCCCCTTTTTGTTATCAGCAAAATTAGGAGAAAACATATTAAAAGTTGATATGAGCAGTTTATCAAAATTACATCATAGGTTTGATGTGAAATATCAACAAAAACAGAAACAAAAAGATCCGTAAGAAAAGAAAACAGAACAAAAACTAATGCTTTTTAGTTCTTTTTGTGGATTTTTGAGCTATCCTTTTCACACGCCTGCGATAGTTTGAAGGAAGAGAGGGTTAATCAGCAAAATGTTGTGGAGGTGAATTAAGATAATTTGCTAGATGTTAAAGCACATCAAGAGGAATAAACGACACAAGACTTAAGTTTGGAGGATGGGTTCATAGGGTTGTCCAGAGGAGTGCCATGATCAATTGAAGTGTCAGTTGTGACAACTTCTGGAATAGGTTCTTGCTCAGGTGGTGAAGATCGACAAAATAAGTGGGCTGAATCAGAAGGCATCCTAGATGGTGGAGGTTGGGATTGTTGCAAAGAGGATAACTGAGTCTTGATCTCTGAAGAGATGAACTTTGTAATGTCCTATTTAAAAGATTCAAGAGAGGCTGTCAGCATCTTTGCGAGAGCACCTTTCGATTGAAAAGAAGATGCTTCTCCTAGACCTTCTGGAAAAGAATCTTCACTGTCCGAGGAAGAATCCATTTGCAAATTTTCCCTTATCTAAAATTTGCCACCAGTCATAGGCTTATATCTTTTCTTTTCTTTCTTTTTCATTGCTTCTTTACTAGCCTGTGCATTCCTTGATCTGTTTCCTATCTAATGAAACTTCTGGAGAAGCTTCTGGGGTTGGTTTTTGCTCCCCCTCAACTGTTGCCTTTACCTTTTCCTAGTTAATTTCTTTCCTATGGTTCTTGTGCAAGTAAATCGCACCATCAATTGCATACCATAATTTCTTATAAGGCCTAATTTGCATATGATGCATGCTTTTCTCTCCAATTCTCTTTAGACCTGTAGGAAATTTTATTTTCTTAGGAATGGGAATTCCTTTAAATTTGAATATCTCCATAAGAACATTCCCATATATCCTGTACTCTTATTCCTTCCAAATTCTTTTCAAAATTCTCTTGGCCAAATCTATCTTAATTTTCTGCATCATACTCAAGATAATCATACCATCATCTTTTGTGACTGTCGTAGAACTTCCTTTGCGAGGAAGAATATTCTCGCACAATTTTGTGAAGCATTCTAACGACTAGTTCAAATTCATACACAAACACATCATCATCTGGAAACTGTCTTACGTTTCCATTATTTTCAGAAAAATATCATTCCTTCTCAAAGAAACAACAGTATTATCATCATGACAATCTTTCAAACCAAAACATTTAATTAGATCATCACGAGAGACTGTTATATTACGTCTTGAACCCTTGACCTCAAACTCCTAGAATCGACATACTTCAAATTCCTATAAAATTCCTCAATCATTTCTCCAATCACATCTCCAATCAGATTACACAGCTTTCTACAACCAACATTATCTAGCCATGCATTCCAGTAAAATCCATTCCTCTTAAAATATCCAAAATCTATAAAAGCACAATCATGGATTTTTACCTTCTTATATGGACATTTGATTTCAGATTCTCTGACAGTCCTGCGCTTTTTGGATGGGTTCTGTTCTTTTGACGGTGAAGGTGCTTCTTTCCTTTTTTGGATGAAACTTTGGAAGTTTTCACCTTCTTGATTTGCTTTAAAGGTTCTGATATAGGTTATGGGTCAGAACTTTGCGACAAATTTTCCTTGAATTCATTCGTTTTCGTAGTTCCTTTAGGTTGTTGAGAGCTTTGCCCAAATTCTTGTTTGTGTTTAGTTCGCTCTTCACGAACCCTAGATGATGAAACGGATTGAGAGAGGTATTGTTTAGAATCGGAGGATTGTGTATCTTGAATAGAGATAGGATCTTTAGAGGTCACAGTTTTGAATTTTTTGTTAGAGATACGTTGAGATTTGCGAGGAGCCATGTTGAACAGACTGGAAGAAGGTTTGCAGCAAAGATTTCTTAGGGTTTTCTCGAAATGAAAATGTGATACTATGAATAGCCAAGACGAGGATAACACTTAAGAAGAAAGAGCATAGGAGAAACGAAGAGTCAAAACCTTGAGCGCCAAAAAAAATTCACGAGTTCCCGTACAGAATATTACAAAAAATTAATGTCCTCCTCTTTCTTTTTATTAAGAATTCTCGTTCAACATTTTCCAGTAAACAAAATTGAAGAAATTAAATTGTTATAATTATTATTTTCAATAAAAAAGATTACAAATTCCAATTTCATTCCTTATAAATTGAAAATTCAATTTTTCAAGCGATTTTGTAAAAATATCGGCTAATTGCATATCTGACGGCACAAATTCAACAACAATATTACCATTAATTACATGATCACGAAAAAAATGATGTCAAATTTCAATGTGCTTAGATCTAGAATGATGCACTGGAATTTTTGTCAAATTAATTGCACTTGTATTATCACATTTAATAGGTATATTTTTGAAAAAGAAACCATAATCTTTTAACTGTTGTTTTATCCAAAGTATTTGTGCACAACAATTACCAATAGAAACATATTCTGCTTCAGCTGTAGACAAGGTAATAGAATTTTGTTTCTTAGAAGACCAAGAAACTAATTTGTCACCTAAGAATTGACAAGTACCAGATGTGCTTTTTCTATCAATTTTACAACCAGCATAATCTGCATCTGAATATCCTATTAAATCAAAATTGTGATTTTTAGGGTACCAAATGCCTAACTTTGAAGTATTTATCAAGTACTTGAAAATTCTTTTAACAGCTGTCAAATGTTTTCTGTTGGTGCACTTTGAAATCTAGCACATAAACACACACTAAAGAGAATATCAGGTCTAGATGCAGTTAAATACAATAAAGAGCCAATGAGACTTCTATATAACTTTTCATTTACCTTTTTCCCATTAGAATCAGAATCTAACCTTGTTGAAGTACTCATGGAGTTGCAGCTCCTTTACATCCTTCATACCCAAATTTCTTCAGAATTTGTTTAGTATACTTTTCTTGATGTATGAAAATTCCTTCTTTTGTTTGTTTTATTTGTAGTCCAAGAAAGAATGTCAACTCTCATCATTGACATTTCAAATTCTGCCTGCATATCTTTGCAAAATCTTGACAGTATATTTCATTAGTAGAACCAAATATAATATCATCTACATATATTTGCACAACCAAAATATCTTGTTCATAAGTTTTTAAAAACAAAGTTGTGTCAACTGTTCCTCTTTGAAAACCTTTTGAAATTAAAAACAGACTTAATCTTTCATACCAAGCCCTTGGTGCTTGTTTTAAACCATATAAAGCTTTATTTAATTTAAACATAATTTGGTTTAATAGGATCTTCAAAACCAGGGGGTTGTTCAACATATACTTCTTCTTTTATAAATCCATTTAAGAATGCACTTTTTACATCCATTTGAAAAACTTTAAAATTTTTGAAACATGCATATGCAAGCATTAAACGAATTGCTTCTAATCTAGCTACAGTGCATATGTTTCATCAAAGTCAATTCCTTCTTCTTGTGAATATCCTTTAGCTACTAATCTTGCTTTATTCCTACTTATTTTTCCATTTTCATCTCGTGTTTTTAAATACACACTTAGTTCCAATTAGATTTTCCTTCAGGTTTAGGTACAAGATTCCATACATTATTTCTTTGAAATTGATTTAATTCCTCTTGCATGGCATCAATCCAACTATTATCATTTAAAGCTTCTTCAATATTATTAGGTTCAATTTCAGATAACATAGCAAAATGATTTTCAAAATCTTGTAACTTACCTCGTGTTTGAAACCAGTTTGTATATTACCAATTATTTGTTCAGATGGATGAGCAACTTGTATTTCCAACCTTTAGAAGTTTCTGGTTCAGATCTTACAATTTCTGAAGTACCTTCTGTTCTTGCTTCTACTTCTTTTTTGAAGGTTAGATACTCCAGATATAGGTTCTACTAGGTTCTGTTTTAGGATTGAGATCCTTTTCTTCATCTGACTCATCATCTTTTGTATCTTCAACAAACTTAACATTAATTGATTCTTCAACAATTTTTGAGGATTTGTTATATACACGATAAGCACGACTATTTAAAGAATATCCTAAAAATATTGCTCTTCAGATCTTTCATCAAACTTACCAAGATTGTGAACATTCCTTTTTACAAAACATTTAGATCCAAAAGCATGAAAATAAGAAACAGTAGGTTTCTTACCTCGAAACAATTCATAAGCGGTCTTTGTTGTCATGGGCCGAAATATACTCGATTGATAATATAGCAAGCTGTAGACACGCTTCTGCCCAAAAATACTCAGCAACACCACTTTCATTTAACATAGATCTAGTCATTTCTTGTATAGTTCTATTTTTGCGTTCTACAACTCCATTTTGTTGAGGTGTATATGGAGCTGAGAAGTTATGAGATATCCCATGTTCTTCACAAAAATTTATAAAATCTGAATTTTGAAACTCTGTTCCATGATCAGTTCGTAAACTAATTATGGAAACTCCTTTTTCATTTTGTATTTGTTTTGCAAATTTTTGAAAAGAATCAAAGGTATCCTTTTTATGTCTTAAGAACATAACCCAAGTATATCTCGAATAGTCATCTACAACAACAAATCCATATTTACATCCACCCATACTAAGAGTTCTAGTAGGTCCAAACAGATCAAGATGCAACAACTCAAGAGGTCTTCTAGTTGTTATTGCATTTTTACTTTTATGAGAAACAGATACCATTTTATTTTTTAAACATGTATCACATTTCACATCCTGTTTAATACTTATTTTAGGTAAACCTCTTATTATATTCTTTTTGGATAATTTTTCTAATTGATTAAAATTAACATGTCCTAGACGTTTATGCCAAACAAAGATCTGATCATTCATAGATAACAAGCAACATGCATCCTCCATTTTATTAGGTTTTATCAAATATATATTTTTCTTCCTAAAACCTTCAAATAATTTTATACCATTTTCACTAAAGGCAAAGCATTTATCTTTTTCAAAAACCATTTTATATCCTTTATCACATAGCTGACTGATACTTAATAAGTTATGTTTCAAGCCTTTTACTAAATAAACATTTTCTATAGTATGAGGAGACATACCAATATTTCCAGTTGCAATAATTTTACCTCTACTGTCATCTCCAAATTTTACATATCCTTTTTCTTCCCATGTTATGCTATTGAACAATGAAGCATTTCCTGTCATATGTCGGGAACATCCACTATCAAGATACCATGTTCCATTGATTTTAGCTTCATGTTCCTGCAAAAATAAAAGGATTAAACCTTTTTAGGAACCCAAACAAGTTTGGGTCCTTTGAAAAAAGCTCGTTTCATTTCTTTGTTTTACTTGTGAATACTGAGCTTGTTTCTTTTAATAACAGTACTTTTCTATGTGACCAATCTTATTACAAAAGAAACATGTATATGTATTATTATTATTCCAATACCTGTTGTTTACCTGTCTCCAACTATTTGTCTCGGATAACTTCTGGAATACTTCTGGAATACTTCTGGTATATGATTTCCATAAGAATGTTTTCTTTCTAAATAACTTCTGGAATTCGTTCTGGATTTTTGAACATACTTTTCTTTTCCACGTATTGCTTTATAATCAATCTTTTTAACACTTGATTCCGCATTTACGATTGGTTTGGCTCACAAATATAGTTTTCTTGGATGTATTTGAATTCAAACCATAATTATAACCTAAACCATGCTTTTCACACGACAATCTTTGTGATGAAATCAACATTTTTAGCTTTTCATCACTTTCATTGAACTTATTGAACGTGTTTTTATTGAATTCGATAATTCATCAATTTTTACTTTCAAAACGCTTGTTTCATCTCTTAGCAAGTTATTGTCTTTTCTTAGTTTTTCATTATCCTTAAAAAACTTTTCATTGTCACTCTTCAAGATATCATTTTCATCAACAAGCAAGGAATTGGTTTGCTTTAATGTGTCTTTTTCATTCTTTAATGATTTTATCTCATTATCATATTTAGCAATTTTTGAATCAGCTTTTTTAAGAGCAATCATATCATCTTCAATTGATTCATCATCAGTTTTAGAAGTTACCTCAGAAGTAGCCATGAAACGAAGGTTTGCTTCTTTTTCATTATCACTTATAGCTTCTAGTTCAACTTCTGACTCATCCAAATCGCTCCAAGTTGCCATCAGTGCTCGACTTTTCTTCTTGAACTTTTCAATCTTTTTGTTTAAAACAGGGCACTCATATTTAATATATCCCAGTTTTTTACATTCATAGCACACAATTTCTTTCTTCTCTTTCTTTTCTTCTTTGTCCTTATAGCTTTTTCCTGCATCAAATTTGTTAGATCTATTGAAACTTTTGAACTTTTTACCTTTCTTTTTCTTTAAGAATTTGATGAATCTCCTTGTAAGCATGTTAATATTTTCGTCATCACTGTCCTCTTCTGAATCAGATTCAACAACTCTTTTGGCTTTGAAAGCTATTGCCTTTGAACTATTTTCTGGTTCTTCAGTTGTATCATGATGTGACTCGTATGCCATCAGCTTGTCCCTTAACTGACTAAGGGTCAGCTTATTTAAATCTTGAGCTTCTTCTATAGCTGTCTTTTTGGCATCCACGATTTTGGCAAAATTCGAAGCATTTTCCTGACAAGATCATAATCATCTAATTTCTTTCCAAGTGAGGTTAGCTCATTAGTAATAGCAGTGAATCTATTAAAAGAATCTTTAATTTTCTCATCAGACTTAATTTTAAATAATTCATAACGTTGAAGTAATGAATTGATTTTTGTTTCCTTAATTGTGTCTGTTCCTTCATAAGTTTTTGAAAGAGTATCCCATATTTCCTTTGCTGATTCACAGGAGGAAATTAGATAAAATTCAGAAGGAGCTATGGTTGTGAGTAAGAGATTCTTAGCCTTATTGTTCTTTTCAATCAACTTTAGCTCTTCTTCTGTGAAACTCGCATCACCTGCCAAGAAGTATAATCATTAGCTCTTATATAAGTTGTCATTCGCATTTCCAATAAAGATAATTTGAACCATCAAAATATGGAGCTCTATTAATTGCAATATTGTTCTCAGCCATTTTGTTTGGATCACTCAATTTAATAAAAGAGCCCTGCTCTGATACCAATTGTTGGTCTCGAAAATAATCAAGAAGGGGGGTTAAATTGATTATTTCAGAAAATTAAAATTTTTCCTTTTTGAAAACAATCCCCTTTGATTTTAATTTAAGAGAACAATATGAACAATTAAACAGCAATAAAATAAACTATAGAAATGTAAATAGAGAAGGGATAAGAAGATCAGGCAGATATTTATAGTGGTTCCGCCTTGTGCGTTAGTCCACTCTTCCAGCTCCGAGCGGAGGATCCCGATATCCTTCGGGTTAGTTCCACTATATCCAATAAAATCAATTACAAGCTTGTACAATTCTCTCTGCTCGATTCTCACAGCTATCCTCTAGCTTCAATCGATCTATAGAGTCTAAACTAGTAATTGAACTAACTCACTTGAAGCCAACAACAAGTTGCTTCGTTTGTAAAAGAATAAAGTGTAAAGATTGCAATAAAATTTGCTACAATTCTGCACGTGGGAAGGAATAAAGAAAGTTTGCTTTTTTAACTCTTCAGATTTCTCGGTCAATGATTGCAGTTAAGTAGCTCTCGATTTTTGTTTTTCTTAAATCGTATAAACGTTCTGTGTCTCTTTCTTCTTATATCTCTGTTCGCATATATGTCCTTCTATTGTTTAGAATTCTTTATTCTTGAGATAAGATAGATATCCCAAAAATCTCGGATGAAAATCTGTAACCTCTTATCCTTAATTTAATTTTTCAAACGCTGCTGATATCTTCAAAGAAAATCTCATTCTTCTTGTTTACTTCAGTTCCAGATTTGAATTTAAATCCTTGATACCTGAAGTAAGATAAGATCTGCTTGAATTTCGTGATTTAAGATAATCCACTTGTTTTATGTTTGAAAGCTTCTGATAACGTTGATCTTGAAGATAGATTTGGAGAATTGTTGCTGATATCACGATCTTCAAGGTGATCTTCGCGTGTCATCTTCTTAAAGATAACATTGTTCTTATTTTGATTTTCTTAATAATATCCAATCCGAATTTGTTTTTATCTTGAGAAAAATCAGAAAACATAACTGTTCTGTCTTGAAATAAATCCATCGTTAATCAACTGTAACTTCTGTCTTTATCTTCTAAAAACTTCTTTAATGAATATGACCAATCCAACAATTGCTTTAATCCCCTAGGATAATCCAACTTTAGTGGAACGAATAAGTATACTATCCGAATATACTTATTATCTCGAAGCTTAGTCTTCAAAATCATTGATCTTCTTCATAAAAAAATGTAGATCTTGTTTGAGAAGATGAATAGTAACTATCTTTAACTCAGAATTACCGTTGAAGTTTCTTGAAAAGGTTCTGTAAAAACTTTTGTGTTTTTGAAAACTAACTTCAATTCAGAATAGTTGTTTTGAGTTTCTTCCAGAGGTTCTATAAAAGGTTATGTGTTGCTGGGAATGTTTTATACTTTAATTATCCTTCTGGAAAACATTCTGTGTACCTTTTTCCTTTCTAAACAGCATCCGAAATCATCATATCGTATAACAACTCTTGTCTAACTTATCTAAAAACTTGTTCATATCCAAGAATTAATATCATTCAACCTTATATATTTGTTCAACATATTCACCAATAATCTGTATAAAGTTCTGAATATAATTCTGCACACTAACTATTAGTTCTTTGAGCTTTTTGTTATCATCAAGACTTTAGATATATAGAGAATCAACAGTATCTCTTTTCAATAGACTATGATAGACTTTATCTTTTGATAGGAAAATGCCCCTTTAATATTTTTTCTAAGACTTTTATATTTAAGATGCTTATGTTGTGATTTCCATTCTTAACTGCTATTATGAATGTCTTCTTAAACAACTTGTTTCAAAGTTAGTCCACTATGATCGTGAAGGTACTCCTTACACTCGATATCGAAGCTTTTAGGATGACTAAGGTTGTCATACTTAAGCTTTAATATTGAGTGTGGCAAACTGTCACGTTTAGGGTATGCTTTAGGGTGTGACAAAGATCTCTGGGTTTGGCCCCTAACCTATGGCCACGGATGCACCAATACCTTCACTCTCTAAGTCCCAAGGTCAACAGCTCCCTAGGTATAAGCACTGCCATCCATAGAATGATAAAGTCATATTTACTCAACTTTGCAATAATCAAATCATGTTTATCTATTATAGATTTTATAGAAATTGAATGGAAATGGTACTTAAGTATGCTTAAATTGTTATTTCAGGTCATTAAGGACTTAGACAAAAAAATATAAGCAATTGGGAGAAGTTTCATGCAAATTTGGGAAAGAAAACAAGCAAGGCCGGCTATGCAAGTATCATGACAGTTTTGGCGATGTTTCATAAATTCAATATATCTTTCTCATCCAAGCTCCTATTGAGATGATTTCAAATGCTACTGAAACGTAAGAGAAATATATTCAATTTTCATGTTTTGGATGTGAATGAATTCGGAATGCATCAAGGCCAAAATATGCCATGAAGTGGCTGCTATTACAGTGATGGTGTTCACGTTTTGGAAAATGACAGAGTTTGGTAAATTGCATATATCTTTCTCTCATCTGATCTCCTTTTGAAGTGAATCAAAATCCTATGGAAAGATAAGAGATATATATACAATCTTCATGTTTTAAGTTTTTGCTAATTATGAAAGAATAAAGGTTGAAAATCATCTTCAAGTCACTGCAAGTGCAAAGCATCAACATGATTTGCAGATTGACACTATTTTAGTAAATTTGATATATTTCTCTCATCCGAGGTCCGTTTGATATGATTCAAGATCCAATAGAAATAAGAGAGAAATATCTACAACTTTCATTTTATAAGTTTTGCCAAATTCCAATTGGAGTAAAGTCAAAAATCGCCATGAAGTTTCTGCATGTCAACACTGCTTAAAGGCTATCATCTATCTTGCTTTGGAATTAATTTTACAATGTACACCGGCTACTGGAGATTCAAGGCCGCCAGTGTTGAAGCCGGTGTACATTCAAAAATGCTCTTGGAAATCAATTTTAAAAAGAAGCTGGCTAGATCCAAAAGTACAAGCCGGTGTAGAGTGCCAACGTATCTTCTCTACAACTTTTCATATATATACTTCTCTTGTTGTATCTTTTGAAGATAAGAAACCCTAGGCACGATTTTCTTTGATATTTCTCCATAGCTCCTTGATGGAATTAGGGCTTGAACACTAGAGATCTTTTCTTGTTGATTGAATAAGGATTCCACATTGAGATTAAGTGCAAAACATCATTTGTGTATGGATTTTGGCATAGAATTTCTTATTAAGGTGATTTCATTCCTTTTGTTTTGATTCATATATTGGATTTTGTTTAAAGCTTTCTCTATGTGATTTGATTAGGGTTTATAGTTGTTGATCTGGATTTTTGGATAGTGGTTTAATTATTGTTGATTGAATCCTTTTTCATATTCGGATTATCAATGTTATTTCACAGATCATGCAATTTTGGCTTAAATTTGGATTCATGAATGATTAGGATTGTACTTGGGAAATTATCTTCTAATTAATTTTGTGATTATCTAATTAGGATTGTATTTCACATAGGGATATGGGTTGTAATTCTATTAGGGTTTGGTGAATTAGAAAATAATTGTCAATTAATCACTTTACTAGGAATAGGGAACATTGATTGGTAATTTTAGGGTAATTGACACTTTAGGAAAAGGAATTGTTATCTTGTTCTTCATTGATGAAAAATTAAACCCATTGATGATTTGGATTGACAAGTGCATTTTTGGTCAATACCAGACATTCAATTTATTTGCAGATTTGATTGGCTCTAAACCTAATTCTCTTTGAGGTGTGGAAATCCAAGATTTTTCTATAGTTTAGTTATATTAAAAGAAAATCTAAAAAAAAAGAGAGAAAAATCTTTTCATTTGCCTAGCTATGAATTGGACTGATATAATCGATAGCTAGTCTTCACTCCTGTGGATTCACCTTGGTATTCACCGATATATTATTATTGCACACGCACCCGATACACTGTCGGTTAAAGATCTGCTAATTTAAAGGAAATTGAATATAACTAAAAAGAGTTTTAAAAAGCATATATTGAAAAAGAATAATCATAGAAGCAACCTCGACATCAACAACAACTTAAGCCTCACCACCTCGCCTAGCCTCATTATCATCATCCTCTTCACCAAAGTCTTCTCTAAGAACTTCCCTTAAGCAAGTAGTCAAAAAACCAAGATCCAAGTCGGGATATCTCTCCAGAAGGTCCTTCCTTATCAACTTTGCAGTATCTTAGATGAGCTTAACTTCGACCTCCTTTTACTCATTGCTCTTAAAAAGGTCCCCTAAAACCTGCGTCTTGGTTGCCTCAGGATTCAGTCAATCACTCCTTAAGTCCACAACGCAAGCCTATAATGACAACGAAAAATCAAGTCAAACCAAAGATAGCGCAGTAATGGCGATTTACAATAAAAGAACAAACGACCTTACCATTAATTTCTCATGTTCTAGACTCAACGTTCGCAAGCTCTCCAATAGCTTCCCCTTCTCTTAAATAGTAAGCTCCATTTCCCTTCTCTACCTCGCCATTGCAAGCTCAATGTCACTTAGCAAATGTAACGTCCTAACTTAAAGGTATTACAACCCGCCACATGTCCTCACCTTCGAAAGAACACACTAAGGCTATTAAATATCTATAAACTATAATATACCATCACATAACTCCAAAACTTACATAAAGGAATACTTAATATAGAAAATCAGAAAACATAACTCCTAAAACATCCATGTTGGTATAAACCAAACCAACTGAGAAAGATTTCATAAGAATCATAAAACAAATAATTCATAAAGTCTTTTCAACTGGAAGTCTAAAGGAAATTTAATAAACTAATTGTCATCAATATAATTCCAATCTAGCCATCTACATATCAATGCGTAGTCAATTCCACTATCGTCCTCCTCAGGCTCTATGTAAACATCAAAGCCAGATAAGTCATACATAATTTAGTCTTCACCTGAACCTGAAACATAAAAAGGTATGAGCACAAAGGCCCAGTACATCCAAACCGGAAACCCAAGCACATGATCATACATCAAACAGTTCACATACGACCTAATATCTAATGTAGCAAGCACCAATTGTTATATTTTTATTTATCCACATATAACACAGTTTAAGATCATCCGCGACTAATCCTAAACTTGGAGCAACTCAAAGTCCTTAAAAACAAGCAGTATAGGAAAATAGATAATATAATACATATATGGTGTTGGGAATCTCCCACACACCAAAGTGTCGTACTCGCACTACTGTAAGCCCCGAAAATTTTAGTAAATGATTCTAAAATAAACATTGAAATAAACTCTAAAAATGACTCTAAATAAAACCAAACTTCGACTAGCCCTAAATCACGAACGAATCTAGAAATTTTTTAATCTTGAGAAAATGAGAATCCTTAAAAAATAAAATAAGAACTCAACAGTCTTTAAATCCAAAACCACTACGTATGATAAATTCTATACTAAACTCTGACTTGTAAAACCAGGTAATATAGAACCAAAAAAAATTATTAAAAAGTAAATAACAATAAACCTTCAGAAATAAAACCCAATTCAAGGATTCCTAAAATGTTAAGAGATATTAAATACTTATAAAAATAAAATTTAAAATAAATTTCTCAAGCTAAATGTATTGTATAAACATAAACCATCAGTTTCCAAATTGGTAAAGATCTAAACCGGAAAGTCACCGAAGAACCCTAAGTGAAATATAGTAGTTTAAGTCCGACAATCTCGCGCTCTTAGCCTAGAGACCGAGGTATGATTTAAGTGTGTAGAGAACTTGTAGTAATATAAGGTCGCTTAAAAATATCTGATTGATAAATTGTTGACCTATTTCGAACCCGTTCAGATACAAACTTTGAAAAGCGTGTCCGGGGCTTGAGATATAAAAAATATACCATTAATACCGTTAGACTCGTATTTTCATAAGATTTCAAAAATATCAGTTTTATAATTTTTCAATAACTAAAAATATATGATTTTGTGATTATATTCGTATTTCTTTACTACCGGTAATTAACTAGTCTTTTGCACTATTCACTACTATTCGTTACATAATTTTACTACTCTTGTAAACCCTTATATTTTTAGATAAATATTTTATAGATCATAGAAAATTTGTTTTTTTCTAAAATTTAGTTCATTTCGGGTTTTTACTAGATCAGTTTCTATTTAAGACCCACTACTAAAAATAAATTAATTTAATTTAATAATTGAAAAATATTTTAATTTTCATAAAATAACTTTTTAGAATTTTTCGGGTCATAAAAATATCAATTATAGCTCATATTTGCGTATTTTGATCATATCAGTAACTTATTTGATAATTTCACTAAAATAAATAAATAAATTATCTATTTTAATTATGAAAATTCTGCTACAAAAATTTGGAATGCATTTTTCTATTTTTTTATATAAAAAGGTACTCTTACAAACCCTATACTTATAGTACACTTTTCACATATCACCTCTTTTTCATTTCACTCTTTCTACACTTCACTTATTACTTCATGGCAAATTTTTAGCTCTTTTTGTTGCCCTTTTGTCCTTTGAAACACTCCAAGTTTGATTAAAATAAACCTATTTCAATCCTTCTTTAAGAAGTAATACATACACTTGGTTACACATTACAACTTCAAGTCAAAAACCAACTAAACTCCCCTCCCTCTCTCTTCTTTAATTATTCATGCCAGTTATGGGTAAGTATTTGTTGCCATTTCTTCTTCTTTTTTTTTTTTTTTTTCATTTTGAGTGTCTTTAAATCCTCATATCTTTTTATATATGCCCTCTCTCATTAACATCTTTAACCCTTTACCATTCTTTGTAATTTTCCTTTCCATTTCCTCTGTTTCTCTCTTCATTTGCTCTTGTTCTTGCAAGAGAATCTTGCTGCCCCTATACTACATATGAGCTCCCACATATATTTCTTCAAGATCCTTAGGTAAAAATATTATCCAAAGCTTCCATAGTTGATGTAGGTGGAGTATAGTAAGAGTTTCATCATCAAATGACCTTCCATGAGCTTAAAAGCTAAGGATAATAATGCCAAAATAAAACACTCATCCTACTCATGATTATTCTCTTGTGATCTTATTGTTTTCTTGCTAGAAATAGTTATATTTTATAGATCTAACTTTTATATAACTTTGATTATGTTTATGTTTAGATCTATAAGCTTATAGCTTACTACCATGGATTTCTTTTATATTTATGTTCATAGTAGGTGTAGATCTTGGTTTTGAACTCAAGCAAAAGTAGTGAAATTCGTATCTAGGAAAGACCCATATTTAAAAACCTCTTTTCAAGTGTCAAAATGGAAGTTTTACTTGAAATAATGAAATCTTAATGGGTATATATCATCAAGACTTCATTTTATTTGATTGAAAGGTGATTTTCAAAGATTATTTTTCAAAACAAAAATTCTATTTTTGGATCTAGACCAAGGCATAACTTAAAAACATGTCTTTCAACTCAAAAATGAAGATTTTATTCAAGATATGGAAGACTCTTAAGAGGATATGTAAATGATGAATTTTCATAAGTTTAGATAGGTATCAATAGGAGATTTTATTCAAGATATGTTTTTTATTGTAAATTCGGATCTAAACCAAGACCAATTTTGGAAACCTATTTTTCAACACCAAAATGAAGGATTTGTTTAAAATATGAAAGGCTTATGGAATAGGTATCAATAGGAGATGTTTTTTATAAGTAAATGGTAGATCTACTAATAGAGATTCTCAAAATAGAAGAGATTATAAAATATAAAATTTGACTTTTATACTAACCTTGTGAAATTCGTATCTAGGAAATGATGATATGAAAACCCCTATTTTTCAAACTCAAAATGAAAGTTTTACTAAAGAAATGAAGTCCTTAGTGGCTAGGTATGGTTGAGCCTTAAGTTTTTTAAGTATCAAATGAGTTTACTAAAAGAATCACCACAAGTATAATTTTTACAAAATTCGGATTTTGGGATGAACCATATTTAAAAACATGTTTACAAAATGTAAAATGGGAATTTTTATTAAAAAAATAAAGGCCTTAAGGAATATACATAATGATGACTTAATTTTAACAAGAACAAAAAAAATTTATCAAGGAATATTTCTAAAAACAAGTAAGAATTATCAAGAATACAAGACTAGTCCTTTCTAAGTTGATTTTTCATAAAGTCTTACAAGGAAAAAGTTTTCTAAAAAAATTTATTTATTCAATATCATCAAGAACATATACATATATATCTCATGACATAACATTTATGATAGTAACTTGTTCATATTGCATGTATACTTACTTTGGATGGTAGAAACTTCATAAACTTTCACAAAATCAATTCTCTAAATTGGTTTTTGCTACTGATTTGAATTGACCAGATCTTTTTGAAGCTTAAAAGTTTTCAAAACTTAAATATGATATTCGAATTAGATATATCTTTCGAAGTAGATAAATATCGGTATATAATTTGCTAAATTCCTTGTTAAAATGACTAAGTTATGACCGTTTTAAGTTGGAATTCCCGCGTAGGACAAGAATTACAAACTTGATAGTTTGTATAAGATAGAGTGGATTAGTTTTGAGTTGCAATACTCATTTGGGTATTTCTTTACTTAGGTGACTTTGCTTTCGAGGATTCGTTGCCACCCGACTATTACGATTAAAAGACTGGAGTCCAATGGACAAGTGAGTTTTCCTCTTATTTTGTTACCTTGTTTGCGCTTGTAGCTAGTTGCATTAGAATTTATAGGAACAAGATAAAAACCGATATGAATGGGGATGTGATAGATAATGAGACTTTGATGTATGTATACCAAAGAATACTAAAGCATATCAAAACCATGAATCGATTGGATAACTGCACTATTCATATTGTTTTTGTTTATGTGTATGATATTGGTTGGTCACTCTAAAGAATGTATGAATAACTTGACCTAAGAAAAAATAAATTGGTCATGCATCGCATCGATCGAGTTACATTTGGTAGCGTGCTACTCCTACGCAAGAAAATCGGTATGGTCCGAGGTCACGTTTGGAGAATGAGACCCGATATCGGAGTTTATTCATAAGGAACTAAAGTGCACTAGGGATACATTCCATGAATGAGCCGAGTCGAGTCGATTGGTAAGAGCTGGGTGGCTCAGGGACTAGCAGTAGATCGTGTAGACTTCCAATACCATCCCTAACCTTAGATATGGAGGGCGTAAATCCGTTCTGTGTACGGGTTCCGAATACCCATATATAATTGTCTACTTATATATTTGTTTCATGCATAGCATATGGATGATTTATAACTTGCTTGTTATGGTACGAAATTAGGGGAACCCTTGCTAAGCTAGTATAGCTCATACCCTAATAGATGTTTGAATAAATAGGTTGACGAAAGAATGCTACTTGGGGACCGAGATGTCTGGATCCAAGTATGACCTCGGGGTTCCAGCAGACGTAAGAATATTTGAAGATGTTAGCTAGGTTTTGCGAATTGCTTTGTAATAGTTTTATGTAGTGAAATCTTTTGATGAATTGTAATTGAAGTATATTGAATTGTATTTCCTTTACATTGTTACTCAAGTTGTATCAATATCAAATGTATCACTCCGATGTGTCTCCTCCATATGCTAGACGCCTTGTACATAGTATGGAAGCCTTCGTATGACTAAGACGGTCATTCCTGGGCTTTAATATTGTGTATGATGGACTACCACGTTTAGGGTATCCTTTGGGGCATGACAACTACTCCTAATCTACTGGAATCATCTCAATGCATGAGTCAACTCGGGACAACCTCACACAAAGATCATCAGGTTGCCAGCATTAGTATCACACTCTATGTGATCTTTACTAACCATAGCCAAGCACATACAACACACTCTTAATTTAGGCCAAATAGAATTAAGTCAGTTTTAATCATCTAATCCTACAAGCACAAACAATCAAACATGGTAAGGACGCACCTATTTCAGCTTAAGGAATAGCAATCCTACTCTTAATAAAACACTTGAATAAAGAATCATCCATCCATAAATCAATTTACAACCTTAATAACAACATAAGCAATATAAACCCTAAACCATAACTCATCAAACTAGAATCCTCCAACACACCTTTCTCTTGTGAAATCCATCCAAAACTCTAAATCAACACCAATGAAATACGGAAACTCTAATTCACAAGAATACATGTTCACCATTGTTTATGCATTCACAAATCATCCATAACAATATATACGATTTAATTTTCCTAAAAACTTAATATTTATGAATTATAGTTCCAGATTGATTCTTACCTTCATTCAATTGATTGTAGATCTGCAAATCCTCAATTTTGCACTTAGGGTTTCCTTAAACTTCCACCAATGATCAACCTTCTTCATCAACAACAACGAAAATTTTAGAAAGAATCATTTTAAGACGAAATAAAGGAATATGAGAGATCACTTACTTAATTCCTTAAAGAAATCCACCTCGGAAGTATCTTCTAGGGTTTCTAAAAGTTTAGGAGAGTTTATGAGAGATAAGACTGAAGGTAGGACGTATTTATAGTGTTGTTTCTTGTAGAGATATAGGCTGGACAAGAAGGAAACAAAGCTGGCAACTTAAAATCTTCTGTTGACAAATAAACTTCATGACCACACTTTAAGCCAACGACCTTCTTGGGTATGCTGGCGACCTATCAGAGTACGCCGACGGCCTATATGTGGGCGTACAGCTAAAATCCAAAATTCAAAAAATTTCTTCTGAGGCTCCAAGCTAGTGCTTAGGTGTCATCTATTGTATTTAGGCTAGCAGCTTAGGATTAAAGGCTAGCAGCTTAAATGTCGTCCCATTCCAAAATCTTTCGATCATTTGTGCGCGACTTCCTCATGTCTAAATTCATCTATTCCAAGACAATTTAAACAATACTTTATTACGATTCTAACATTCATTTTAAATCAATTATCTATATCTTACAGCAAACGCTTAAGTTATTATGCTCCTCCCACACGCTTTTCCACTTCTCTTTGAACCCACCCGCCATTGCCTCAGCAAGAGACTGCTTCCTCCTTGCCTCAATGATGATTGCCTGACAATGCGCTACCTTAACCTCTACCTCCCTACGCAGATCTTCGAGATTACCAATTAAAGTAGTCATCTCTCTCTTCAAACAAACTTCATTTCGCCTGACTGTAATGAGCTTCTATTCCAAGCTCTCCTTCTAAGCCTCGAGCCCCTCCATACCTCAAACAAATGACACATATATGTGAAAAAAAGTTAGAGGACTAAAAGACGAGACACAACGTATCACCTTGCGGTTCTCCTTCAATAGCTAAAAAGCCTTAGTAATTGTCACCAGAACCTATAAAAAAAATACAAAAATAAATAGAGTTTCTTAAGCACAAAATAGTTCGGCCTTCTAAAAAACTCTACAAAGACAACACCATTACCTCATAGGTCTTCTGTGCAAAGAAGTCCACCGGTATATCCACCGACGACAATCCCCTACAAAAGGCCCTCAACCTCTTCTTAGCCTTGAGCTGACTAACCTCCTCAAAACAAGACCAATCTATACTAATGTTGCTCCATTTTAGTACTTTCCCCCCAATAAAATTGATTAGGTCACCAAAAACACCTCTCCTAGGTCGACCTTTATGACCCCTAACCTGGGTCTGACCACTCGAGTTACACAGGAGGAACATGAGCTCGGACAAGCATAGGGGACAATTGAGCCAAACTATGCTCCTCTTAAGGCGGAGCCAAACACAGCGAGCTCACCAAAATGGCACCACTCTTACCACCGCCAACCTCAGCTACCATGTCTCTAACCTCTACAACACCGCGTTGACATCACCTATAATGCCCCTAACCTCAGCAGCAGAATCTCCAACTTCGACACTCATAACTCTTTGGCCCTCCTCATCTAAATCAACCACTAAGAGACTTACCTTAGTAACCCGATCCTCGACCACGATAGGTTGCTTTACACCTCTTGCCTTCTTTATTGAAGGTCTCTTCCACTTCTTCGAAGGCCCTGCAAGTACGCTAGCTACATTCAGCATGACCATCATGGTTTTTATAAACAATAATAAAATAAAGTGAGTGAGAATTACAATGAATAGACTTGCCTAACTGAGCTCAATAGCTCGAACCCTTTGACCACACAAAACGCCTTCTCCTTAGAGCTCGACTCAACCGGGGGGGGAGGAGGTGTTGCAGGTTGATTATATGAAGAACCATGCCCCACCTCCATTAGTAATTAGCCTCCTACTCATAAAATTCCTCTCCATGAGCACAGTATAATATGGCCTTTCACCTCATGCTCTCAACATACTCTCTAACTTGGCTAGCCTACAAGTATCGTGTGCCATCAACATATGGGGTTGCACCACTCAATCCAAAAGTCAAAAACACATTGTATGCTTTCCTCCAGCCTAACTATCCAAAACTCATGTTTCCAATCGAACCTATTAAAGCTGGTGAGAATAGTAAGAAGCTGAGTACACTTGAGCTGCTTAGCGAAATATTACCACCCCTCTGATGACCTTTTATAAAGAAAAATTGACAAAATAAGATAGGGGTAGGCCACACCAAAATATTGAAATAGATCGCCTCAAATGCTACCAGTATTTGCTAAGCGTTAGGTTTTAACTAAGCCGGGCATATACGATGGTAATTAAAATTTCCTTTTGAAAAAGGAGAAAAAGGCATCCTTAGCCCAAGTTCAAACGCCTTCTTGTATAAGGAGAACCAACGACCACCAAGGAGGCATACGTAATTTGATTTTTTCGGCATCATGACCTCCCATTCTTGCAGAATATCTCGCATTTTCCCCTCGAATATAGCTGCAAGTTCATCCTTAGTGAACTTGCAATGGATCCAATCAGGACATTTACCTTCAGTCGCCTCCAAATACAGAGCAACGACAACCGTCTTCTCAAGACCATCAGGAGGATACACATACACGGGGCACCGGTAGAATTTGCTGGCTAACTCAGCATAGGAAGGCGCGCCTGGAGTACTCCTAACCCTCGTCATCAACATTGGGACTCCACCTGACCTCTCCTTGCAACCACTAATGGAAGCTCAGCCTCCACTCTCTAACCTACACTTGTCACTTGACTCAAGACCCTAAACCTCGACATGATATCTGTCACGCTCTGAAGGTACCCTCGTAGTACAACACAAGCCACACATGTATACTATTACTAGTTAACCTTTAGAGAATGACATATTTTCATACAACAAGATCTTTTAGTTGAATTGATAAGAAATGATAAACACTTATAAGACATAAATTAGTAAATTTTTGCCATCACAAGTAGTTAATATCATAATAGTATTACAGACCATAATTCTATTCTAAAAGTTTCTAATTACATAGCTAATAATACAAGTACCAACTATCACATAATCTCAAGATCCCATATTTCTTCTAGCTTCTATGTTCTTACTGGAGCTATGCTCCTGGAAGTAACCAGCCAAGGTCGTAGAGTTAACCTGAAAGGTCTTTAGGAGTGTGAGTGAAACTACAAGCTCAAAGAATAACTAGACATATTACACATCAAGCAAGTTTATTAACAAAGCATATATAATGCATCAATCAAGCATATGCACAAATACAAGCTTGGATGATCTAGAATCCAAACAGGAAAAAAATTTACGCCCTCTTTTTTTAGGGTTGAAGAACAATTACTTTCATGATCCCCCTGCCCACACCTGCCCATGAGAGACTAAGTATACAGGAAAATCAACGATTTCTCGCCTTAAGGTTATTACTTTAATTTAAAGATATTTTAACTTACCATTTCCTGTAATAATCCTTAGAAAATCCCTATGTATTAATCATTTCAAAGCAATACCACGAGCGGCATTCTTCACTGCCAATTAGTTCCCATAGAACTGACGGAATAAAGAAAACCTTAGAAATAGAAAAACTAAGTATTAATAGAGAATCGAAATATTAATACGTAGCAGACTGTCACCCTTTTTGAATATGCAATAATACAGTTCATGTAATGCATGATTATTTAAATTATAAAGCCAATCAATATTTAATCAAACTTATAGTGATCATACATTACATACACAACATATACCATGCTATTCATAAGTCATTAAAAAATCTGTATTGTCACTTTTGTTATCATGGTTTAACAACCAAACACACAGCTTACAACACACTTTCGATATATTTCCACAACAACCATATTATTATCTTTGTATTATATGTGCAACTAATTACAAGCGTAAACAGTATAATAGATTTGAGCTACTTACCAGCTCATATTAGCTTATCGTAATAGTCCACTAGGAAATTTTCTATAGCATCAAGATCACCTATTTAGATGAATAAAAATATTCATCAATAAAACATATATTATATAACTAAACTCCTATGAGTGCTTAAATGCCGTATATTGGTATTTAATTTTATTCCTATTACTATATTGGTCCTTTAATGGTCTTATGGTTGTTGGGAATTTAGGGATCAATACGTAGTGGAAATAAATTTTCGTTTTCAAATAAAACGAACCCTAAATTCTCAATTGCAGATCCATGCGATTCAATCAAATTAAAACGGATAAAATTACCCTTTGATGCTTTAAAATACTAGAAATTTGGATCTAAGATGTTGCAAATGCGAATACCCTCTAATGTATCCACACAAATGAATTTTCAATCGGATCTCTATGTGTGTGCGCTAGCATGTAGGAACAATTCCTAATTATTGGGAATCTCTCTCAGTAGGGTTTCTCACTTTTAAGTTACAGAGTTTCTTTGTAATTCTAATATGACGGCAAGCGTCTCTTGAAACCTTAGGGGAGGTCACTATGTTCTATTTATAAGGAATTGTATCATAGTCAACTACCCTAATGTTATTAGGAATTTCAAAGGTTATTAGGAATTCCAAAAGACACACATAAGTTATTATAAATACCAAATGACACACTTCTTATAAAATAACGATTGTAATTAATAATTATTTATTAATATTAATCCTATTAAGATTAATAGATAATTAAATAGTATCCATATGGCCTAAGGCATATCACTAGCAGTCTCCCACTTGCACTAGGCCTAGATAATCCCCTGTGGGCTTATTAAAATAACCCATGATTCGATTGATTCATTCTTTGTGTGTGACCACGTAGGTTTACTTAATATTGGCAGTAGCCTTAAAACACCTTTTAGACCTACAAGACATAATTGGTCTTTAGCAAGACATTATGCCCACCCAAATTAAGTGAAGATCAGTGATCTGACTTTACCTATTAACAGTAAGTTATTTAATCCTTTTGTTGCACGGTATCTTATAATTAAACATAAGGTGTGGATCAAAACACTCTTATATTGTTTAATCACATATTTCTTGATTCTAGAGTATGACTAACTTAAACAAATGATATTGATGACTCCTTATCAACACATTCGAGCATGGCTGATGTACGTTTTCCTAACTAGATCAAGTTTTAATAAATTATTTCCTATGATCTAGTTTACACTAGGCAAGTGCACCTGTTGATTATAATATAGAAAACGATTATAGGGACGTATTCCTAGGGTTGTCAGCATGCACCATTACTCGCCCTTTTTATTATTATCTAGCAAATAATTAATTGAGTTTTTAATATATTTAATTTATATTAATTGACTAATTTAAGTTAATAATAATAATTCACTAAAATACTATATAGAAGAAGACTTTAACGTAATTAAACACAAATTACACAACAGGGTTACTTCATCATATTAACACAATTTAAAGTTTATTTATCCTTTTAATCATTTTTCTATAGAATTCTTAATTCATGGTCATTATTCTCATAATTAACTAATTCTAATTCTAATTGTAATTACTAGAATCTCTTCTAAATAAATAGACAACTTAGAATTGCGATAAAAACTTATATTATTCTTGAATTCAATTGAAAAGTGCAGCAGACTTCCTAATAATATCTCTATTAACGGAAATAGTCTGTTTTAGTAATATAAATCTACTTAATGGATCTGTTTCTTAGCATTCCCCATCAAAATCTGATGTAAGGATATGTTGTATACTACATTTCCCTAATTTTTATGAAGTTCTATTACTAGAAATTCAAGATTAAATGGATTATTGACAATAAAATGCTCAATTCATGCTAATATGACTTCGTGACCCAATATCTACTCACTCATGTCACAATTACTATAATAAACACAAAATTCAAATATAAACATAGACAAAGACATAATAAATCAAATAAAGGATAGAAAACCCTTTTTAATTACACAAATAAAATGTTGTTACATAACACGAACACTAAATTCCGGATGTCTCTCTGGAGTTCTTCTCCAGAAACAGTACACACTTATAACACAATCCCACTTGAACAAATATTACTTTCTCTCACACACATGAACGGATGCATATTTAGTGAACTTTCAACTTTGAAAAATGAATGTGTATGTCATTCTAAGTGTCTTTCTGCTATTTAAATACTCAGATCTACCTTTTCAAACAATACAACACCTGGGAAAAGTTGTACTTCTTTGTCTGAACTAATACAACACTTAAGTGAAAAGTTGCAAATAGTGTCGAATGGCAAGAAACAGTTCATGAGCGAGTACAGGATAGTGATATTGACTGTGAATGAATTTTTTCAAGTACCCCTACAAATCACGGGCGACCAAAGCCTAGTGATTCTTACTGTTTACCATTATTCTTCATTTCACGAGCAAGCGGAGGAGCTGGATTCTTGTTGTATTTCATTTTTCTTCTTTCTTTCCTTCAATCACGGGTGACCAATTGATCGTGATTTGTGCTGATCCTCCAAAATCTTCAATCACGAGTGACCAATGCCACGTGATTTCGTTTGAGCTTCATTCCTCTTTAGTCACGGGCGACCAAATGCCTGTGGTTCTTGCTATGACCATATTTTTCTTTCGATTTTGCCCTTGCTTTGCATCCAAATTGCTTTAAAATGTGTTGTTTTGATTAAAGTTACATGAATTGAAAATATTACTAATTTAAGTATCAATTCTTTAATAAAATTATATTTAAAGTCCTAAATTATACTTAAATAGCCATTAAAAGTCATAGATAACTCATGTCTATCAAATATCCTCATACTTAAGTCTTGCTTGTCCTCAAGCAAGAAACCAAATAAAAATAATTGAAAAACAAATTATAAGCATGGTGTTACTCACTTAGTGCTAATATTGAAGGATTTCATTCAATTTACTCTGAAATGGTTTATTTCCTAGGCAAATATTACAAAGTTAACCATGATAAATCAGTGTTTTCCCCTTACCATTTGAGTTAGATTTCTAAACATAGAAGGAAACATATAACCAAAAATCAAACTAACAATTTTTCAAATGCTTTTTCTATTATTAGTGCACCTTAACTTAATCATTATTATCACTATTAAATTAAATTCCTTAGTGAAAGCACACACTGTTAGCGATTGTGTCCTAGGCCAATTACTGGATATTGTCATTTGATATTTATATATATATGTAAATAAACAAAGGCATTTCTTTTGTATTGTTTGCATATTTACTTTATAATAGAAATCCATGAATAATTTATTATTCTAAATGTTCTTAGATGCTCATTATTATGGGAATGATAATAAATAAATCTAGCATGAGTTTTTATTTGGTAAACATGGAATGTCTATTTGTATGGTGATACAAATGAAACTCATAGGCACATATTAGATGATTGTGTGCTGAACTACCCCACTGTGAGATCACTACATGGAATATTGTCATAAGTAATTTTCATAATAACTATGTCAACGTATCCTTAGACTTGAAATCACCATAGGTTTCAACATGAGAAACGTTATGTTTCAACTCAATCAAACGTTATCTTTAACCGAATAATTATAAAGGTTAAGTTTAGGCATAATGTATATCATGTAAAGGAAGTTGAGTGATTAAGATGGGATTTGTCCCTTTTGTTGTGAGAGAGATATCTTTGGGCCCCTCGATAAGTGAGACTGATAAATACATGGCCATGCTCAAATTAATTGATAGTGTGATAAATTTCATTTGTATTATTAGATCACTTGAAAATCGAGAAATGATA
This sequence comes from Combretum micranthum, assembly GCA_024138025.1. Classification (NCBI taxonomy): domain Eukaryota; kingdom Viridiplantae; phylum Streptophyta; class Magnoliopsida; order Myrtales; family Combretaceae; genus Combretum; species Combretum micranthum. Next base: position 1,670,860 of record JAMXBD010000077.1, read on the forward strand.
AGATTGAACAATATAAGAATGACACTCTCCATGTCTTATGTTCAATCTAGATATCATGTGATAAAAAGGATAATGACATAAATTATAAATCAGACCAAAATTGTATTACTGTTATTCAACTAATTTGGGTAGACATAATGTCTTGCTAGAGACCAATGATGTCTTGTAGGTCTAAAAGGTACTGCCAACATTAGGTGTACCTACAAGGTCACACACAAAAGAACGAATGAAATATATTATGGGTTTATATTTAAACCTATAGGAATTGTTATATTTATTATTCTTAAATAGTTTAAGAATAATAAATGATTATGACAGATAATTAATATTTAATGAAATAATGTATTTTATTAAATATTAAATAAATATCTTGTCATATATATCTTCTAGGGTTTCCTTTGGGGTTTCCTACATGTCTATATATATAGGTCTATAGACAGCCTTTTAGGTTAGACTCTTTGACGTCACATTAGACGGTAGAGAAATTCTACAAACGTAAAAGAGAGAAAAGAAGAAAAATAATTCCTACACGAATTGGATTCATGTTCTTGAGTGCTAGCACACAATCGTTCGCGTGTAGATACCGTAGAGGGGATTGCGAGACTGCGGTTCCTGCAAATCTGATCTGCTAATCCTTTTGAAGCATCAATATAAGGTATATTTAAGAAACCCTTTTTTGTTCAAATCTAATCAAGAAACATAGATACTGATATAGGGTTTTCATTTTTCCGCTGTGCTTTAATAAAATTTTCGAAATTTTGTATCAATAAAACCTTACATACACATCAACCTATCCGCTGATTTTCTTTCCTCTATTGATATACTTTCCTTTCGTCCTTTTTTTATTTTTTACAATACAGAATCATATAACCCATGTAACGAACTTTCAACCGATAATCCTAAGCTCATCACTCAAGTTAATAGATGTTATTCCCTTAAAAAGGGCATCCCGCAGGTTTAATTATTCGAGTTATAAGACTCATTTAATATTAAAGTGATATCCTTGGTCGGTCGATCCTAGGCTAGACGACCTTAGGTGACCAGGTTTTAAAGGGACCCCATCAAACTTCAATCACTTTTTTTTAAGAGAAAAGAAAATCAATATAGGTTGGAAAGATCATCAACTGATAAGTATCACTTAAACTTTACACTAATGGAAATTTATTCAATTATCATATACATATAAACGTACAAACCAAAATTTTCAAAGCTTGCAGTCATATGCTTCAAAAGTTCACAACTCTAAATCAAACAATAATTAAACCTGCCCCATCATGATTTTACATTGTTACAATTGCCTTAAAAATATTGGCCAATTCAAAGCATCTCAAATTAGATGACCTTCATTATTCTTAGCACTTTTGAAAAATTCTTTTAAAAACTCTAATACCATATCAAGACAGCTTTGTTTCTCAAGTGAAAGGTAAATCAAATAGGCAAAAGTTATCAAGATTCAATTGATCAACTTCAATTAGCATGCTTGCATGCTCCTTTTCCCCACACTGTAAACCCCGGTATTCTCAGTAGTTAAGAAACCCCGGGAGTTGGAAGCGAAACCCTAATCCGGTCCGGTTTGAGTGCAGTGGAAGAAGCCTAGGAACCCTAAATCCGGCTTTCCTTCGGTTTCATAATAAAAGAAATTTTATAAAGTAAATGAAGTTGAATTATTGTTTTAAAGTACATTTTAAACCTTTGAAAGTTTTAAATTCGAGAATTTTTTAATTCCGGGCTTCTCCCGAGCTTAATTACGGAAAAGCGTGCCCCGGGCCACGAACTCAAAAAAATGTTCCGGAATATTCATTAGAACCGTAATTTTATAAGGATTCTAAAAATATCAATTTTATAATTTTCCGAGCTATAAAAATTCCAGTTATAGCTTTTCCTCGTGTTTTCGTTACAACCGGTAAAGTAGATGTCTTGTCTACTATTCACAAGTACAACCTACACTACACACTACCCATACCCTATTCTTACATCCTTACAACTACTCATTTCAATTTTCTTTTCCAAGAAATTTTGTCTCTTAAATAATTATCATATTTATTACATTTTAATTTACTAAATTACAAAATATCAAATTTTCAAAACACACACACCACAAGATGGCCGACGCCCACCCCACCCACCCCCCCCCCCCCCCCCCCCCCCCCCCCTCTTTTTTTTCCCCCTCCATTGATTTATTTAACTCAATTTTATTAACTAAAACCCTAATTCATTTCATATATAAACATATTTTTCTCTCTCTCTTTCATTTTTACTTGTTTCAAATTGTTGCAAAAGAAAAACTCTCTCTTTCTTTCCCTTTTGTGCCGAGAGCTCCCCCTCCCTCTTCCCTCACAATTTCAACTCAAGTCTCCTTCATTTCTCCTTTGATCCTCCATTGGTAGGTTGATCTTAAGTCTTGTTCATCCCAAATCTTGTAATGGCAAGATCATTCTTGTGTGTTTTCTCATTTAAATCCCAATGAGCATGAGCAAGGGACATGAAAACACTACTATAAGAATCTCAAGCCATCAAGAAGTGGATCTAGTATTTGGAAGAGTTTTGGTTGAAATATCATCTTGTTCATGCATGTAAAGTAGAGATCTTGTATATATATTGATGTTCATGCCATGAGATCTATGATTCATGCATTATATTTAGTAGATCTAAGGTTTAGACATCCACAACTTCATGTACATGTATGATCATAGAGTTATTTTTATTTTCATGCATGATGATCATAAAAATGTAGTCTTGTATATGTATAGAGATGTTAGATAGTAGATATTCATATAGAAGGCAAGAAACATTGAAAAAGGAAAGGTTTTATCAAATATGAAATGTTGAAAATTCGGATGAAATTGAAACCCTACTTTAAAAACCACCAAAAATCACTTTTGAACTCATATTTCATATGAAAAATGAAGGGTATGTGTAGTGATATCTTGAAAGAATGATTTTCATAAGCTTGGATGAGTTTAGGCATGATAGGAATGTAAAACAAGTGGTGGAGTTAGAATGAAAAATATTGATGTGTGGATCAATAGTCAAATTCGTAACTTAGGTTCATGCCTACAAGAACTCTTAGTATCTAAGTCTAAATTTGATGTTTTATAAGCTAAATGAAGTCCTTAGATAGTATATATATTGGAGCTTCAAATTTTAATGCATTAGACAAGTTTTTCCATAAGAAAAATGCAAGAAAATGAAATTTTAAAAATTCGGATTTTCACAAAAGGCTTGTTTAAAAACATGTTTACCAAATGAAAAATGGGAATTTTTATGCATGAATGAAGGCCATGGTTAGTATAGATTTTGAGAACTCATTTTTATTTAGATAACAAGTGAATTACAAGATTAAAAATCAAAGAAACCCTAAGGAGTGTAAAGTGGAAGAATGGCTTCTTAGAAATAACCTTTATGGAATTTTCTAACACTTAGGAGTTCATAAGAGTTTATTATCACAAAATCATCATGACCATGCATATATTGAGTTCATTACATGGCATTCATGCTAGGAATTCATTTCCATACAAATCATCTATGAATCATCCACTAGGAACATTTCTTATCAAAAGCAAAACAAATTTTTGGAATTGGAGAAATTGTGGAACAGATAAATAGATAGATCTTTCGAAGTAGATAGAGATCGATATAAAATTTGTGAAATTCCGAGTTAAAATGACCAAGTTATGGCCGTTTTAAGTCGGAACTTCCGCAAATAGCGAGAATTCCGAATTCATTTAGTCTAGGTGCATAGTTTGGATTAGTTACATGATGAGAATCTCATTAGGATTATTCTTACTTGGTAGGTGATCCCGAGTAGGACGACACCTTACCGCCCGATTACTACTACTAGAAAGACCGGCGTCCAATGGCCGAGTGAGTTTTACTTCCACTCTCAATTAATGATTGTGATTGTAATGTAGTGGCACTAGTGGTGTAGGCAAAGATAAAAACGAATATGCATGATGGGGTATATGGGAATTATATATGTATTTGTCTGCTGTTGATGCATGGAATGGAACTTAAGAAATATCGAAACCGGGTGTTAAACTATTAACTGATTAGCTAGTATCTTATATTAAATGTTTGTGAACACTTGTTGGACACCTAAAAGAATTGAACTAATGTGTATTCGACTGCAATGATAATTGGATTCATTCATATCACGATGGGGATGGAGCATTGGCATTGGTTGGTTTTTCGTGATCCATAAAACGAATATATTGGTTAATCGTGATCCATAAAACGAATTTGTTGGTTAATCGTGATCCATAAAACGAAATATTGTTAGTTGACCGTGAGCTTAAACGGCGTCGTACCGCAGGATTCGTTAATCTGCTAACCCGGGATGGAGGGCGTAAGTCCATCCACATATGATTTCTGGTTGGTCATATGTTTGTTGAACTCATTTGTTTGATGCATACACTTGCTTGAATAATCACTTGTTTGAATGAATTATAATTAATTGTGTTATGGAAGTTATTGCTCACTAAGCTAGTTAGCTTACGCCCCCATAGTTTTTACTTATTGCAGCACGAGTTTATCTGACTTAGGCCGAGGAAGCCACAGCACAGGTACCGGAGATAGGAGTTTCCCATAGAAGTTTAATCCATTCTTTTGTATAGACTTCCGTTGGAAACTAAAGGACTCTGGATGACTGTAATGGACTTGATATTATTTTGCGGGGAATGCCCCTTAGATTTTGTAAAATATAAATTTGTTTGGTTTGGTTTATTATCTATGGCTAATGAATGCCACGTTAAATTGTTTAACTCCATTTTTTGAAGTGTTCTATTGTCGTAAAAGGAATGCTTTACATCTTTATAAGACTCCCGAAGGGCTTATATAAGGAATTCGAGAGTCTTATTTAGTATGTGGTGGGCTGTTACGTTTAGGATACCCTATGGGGCGTGACACACACTTATTGAAGACATTGTCCCTAATGTCTCAACCAACAACATTGCACAATTTAAAAAGAAAAGAAAAGAAAAAACAATAAGATAAACAAAGAACTAAACTCCCCTGTATTTTGAAGTTTGAATAAAAAATCCTTTTCATGAAGGTATCATATCCACAATTCCTTTTATTCCAAAAGTTCCACTGAGTTCCAGCAGCTTGTGATCATTTCGAAATTTCCATATACATGACATACATGGACCTTCAGCTTATTTTAATTCCATTAGCTATCATCAATCGAAACCACTGACTTCCTCATCTCCTTCTTCTTCTCCTTCACTCCCCTCTTCTACTTCTCCTCCTTCTTCTCCAGAGGCTGAACCAAAAGCTTCTCCTTGATGTTCCTCTTGTTCTTTTTCTCCCTCCACTTCCTCCTCTTCCTCCTCTTCTTCACTAGAGAAATAAACCACTCCTCTTGCAAGTTCTTTCTTGTTGAGTGCTGGGAATGGTTGTGGTGTTGGTGTTTGAGAAGTTGGAGGCTGACTGGTCTCACCCTCCTCTCTTTGAGGCGTAGCCTCCCTAGGAGGACTTCTTACATACGCTGAGATGGTGTAGCCAAAATTGGTCGTAATATTTTTCAAAAATTGAATTACACCACTTTGCTGTGTGAGTAAGGTCTACTGATTCCTTTTATTTCTTCCATGTCCCTCTCTAGTCTTGCTAAGTTGCCTGCTAAAAAGTGAGCAGTATCATGTGTAGCAAAATCAATCCCTGGAGCTTCAATATCAAACCTTTTTTCATTCACTTTAGGGGTATTCCTGATTGAATGGATCCCTAGGTAGTGGTATTGGCCTCTTGACTTTAACTGAAATTTTAAATTTTTCAGTATCTGGGTAATCATTCCCCTAATGTAAATAACCTTGTTCTTTGGTGAAGCTTGAAGGCGAATCGCTGCAGCCACTAGCACTCCTACATTCACCCTATACGGGTGAGTCACACTGTAGAGTGGTAAGATGTCTTTTTCTCCAACAGTTCCGGGGCTCTCCATCTTTGAATTCAAATTCCTAACTTAGAGATAACGAAAAACTCTATAGCTGGTCCTCTTAAGAGAAGAAGACTTGGACCTGCTAGCTTCAAAGTCTTGATTCTCTATTAAGGATCTCTAAACTTCTTTTGAGGACAGGCCCACAGGTAAATCTACTGGAAGGCTCTTGAAAGTTAGATTATTTAATTGCTTTCGAGTGTAGAGGCCCATGGCTTTGACAAACTTTTTCATTATGATCGTTCTATACTCACTTCGTTAGCCATTTTAGCAAGTTTAATTTGGTTATTGGCTTTAAAGGAAGCCAAGAATGCCAAAGTTGTTTCTTTTTATGCCCCCCTCTAGACTGAATCACCTGAGCCACGCATCATCCTACAATAATCTGCGCATGGCTGGGATTAAACCATATTAATCCAACCTTTCCTAATCTAAAATAGAATGAGATTTGAATACTTTGTTGTAGACTAATTCTTGAAATTTGACTCTATCCTCATTCCTTAACCCGGTTGGAATTCTTTGTTTAGCTATACTCTATTACCCAATTACTTTTCCCGACCTAGATCTCTTTTGAAGTTTCTTAGTTTGAGAAGATCTTTTTGGTGCCATCTGTGACAAGTAAATCAGAGAAGTGAAGTAAGCAATGCAAATGGAATTCTTAATTAAACTAACTCAGTAAGTTATATATATATATATATATATATTTCTTGATCCAAAATCAGTACAATCTTACTTAATTTTCAATTTAAATCATCACATCAAAACAAGTTATACCATTGATAATAAACGCTATATATATATGCACAAACTAACTTGTTATGATATATAATACATACTAGAGAAACTATATATTGACTAAGCATAATATACTCACAATACACTTTATTCATTATATATACACAGTATGAATCTCCTATTCTAGAACAATGAACAATTTGCCAATTTCCAAGTTCTATAAAAACATGTAATAGAAACACATTAGAAATTGCTCGAAGTCAAAACATTATATATATACATATAATTACTCACTTATTCTTCATTCAAATAATTTGACAAACACCAAGTGTCACGCCCCATATGGGGTATCCTATACGTAATAATCTGCCACATGCCATATAAGACTTATGAATCACTACCCAAGTCCTTCGAGAGTCTTGTATAGATGTAAGGCGTCCTTTTACGACTAGAATACTTGATCCGATTTAGTTAAAGAGTTTAATTCGGCATTCAATAGAATTATAAAATAAATCAATACATATATGTAATTAGTTACAATTTCTAAGGGGCATTCCCCCATAAAAGAATATTAATTAGAGATCTATTACAATCACCCAGAGTCTCTTGGTTTCCTACGAAGTCTAAACAAATTTGAATAAAACTTTTACAGGAAATGCCTAGCTCCTGTACTTGAGCTGTAGCTCATCTCGGTCTAAGCCATATGAATTCATGCTGCAATAAATAAAAACTGTAGGGACGTAAGCTACACTGGCTTAGTAAGTGAGAACTTCCATATCACAATTATATCACATCAATCAAACAAGTGATTAATCAGACAAGTGATATGCATCAAACACATGAAACCATCAAACATATGACCAGCCGAAAATCATATGTGAATGGACTTGGGCCCTCCATCCAGAGTTAGCAGATTAACAAATCATGTGATATTAATCAATATGCCATTTAGGATCACAGTCAACCAACTTATAATTTCATTTTATGGATCACGATTAACTAACTCATTATTCGTTTATGGATCACGATTAACCAACTTTTACACCATTTAGGATCATGGAAAACCAACCAATGCTAATGCTCCATCCCCATTATGATATGAATGAGTTTATATCTATTTTCAATTCTGAATATTCAATTATACTAATTCTTTAAGTGATTAATCAATAATCGCAGACAGTCAATCCTAATTCATCTATACAAGCAATGGTTAATCACCCAGCTTCGATATTCTTATATTCAATTTCTCATATCAACAACAACCATATAAAATTCCCATTCAACCCCATCATGCATATCCATTTTATCTTTGCCAAGTATCTAGTGTAACTATCATTACAACCACATACAATAATTGAAACCGGTCTTTTAGTAATAATAGTCCAGTGGTAGAGAATCGTCGAATTTGGTGTCACATAAAAAGGAAGAAATACCCTAATAAGTATTTCATCACTTAACTAATCCAAACTATATATTAAAACTTAATAAATTCGTAATTCTCGTCATTTGCAGGAGTCCCGACTTAAAACGGCCATAACTTGGTCATTTTAACTCAAAATTTCGCAAATTATATATCGATTTCTATCTACTTCGAAAGATCTATCTAATTCTAATATTATTTTCAAGTTTTGAAAATTTTATGGTTACAAAAAAGTAGGATCAGTTCTAATTAGTAACGATTTTCCAATTCCGAAAATAGTTTTGTAAATATTTGAAATGTTTCTACTTTATAAATCAATTATACATGCAATATTAATGGTTTCCTATCATGAATGGCATGTTATGAGTTTAATGTATGCATGATCTTAATGATGTTTACTAAAAGAAATTGTTAGAACTTCTTTATTTTGCAACTCTTAAAAAATAACTACTTTTAAGAAAACTAGCTTCCTAACTTTGATAACTTACTTGCGTTTTGGGATTAATTCTTAGGAAATTCTAGTTATCTTTGTTAGAATTGAGTCTTCATCATATCCATTACTTAAGACCTTCATTTCTATATAAAAATTTTCATTTTATACTTTGTAAACATGTTTTCAAATAGAATTTATTCAAAAATCCGAATTTTTGAAAATTAAATTTTTGAATTTTTTTTTTAAGAAAAACTTATTTAATGTATTAAAATTTAAGGCTTTATTATACCTATCTACAAGGGACTTCATTTATTAATTAAAACTTTCATTTTTAGTTTGGAAAATACGTGTTCTTAGGGCAATAATAAAAAATTACGAATTTCCTACATTGAGTAGTAACTCAAAATTTTCTATATTATTTCTACTCTTTGTTTTGCATATTCCTCTTATCAAATCTCATTTCAACCTATAAAAATTATCACTTAATGATACCTATTACCTATACCCTTCATTTTTCATATAAAAAGTTGATAAAAGGGTTTTTAAAGCATGATTTTGAAGTCATACAAATTTTTCTTTTGAACATTCCAACCAAAAACTTTTTCTTTTAAGTTCCTTGTCTTATCTACTTAAAGATTTACTAATTACAACATTTATATACAGAAGACAAAGCTTTTATGAGCATTAATGCATTAAAACACAAAATATTCATGAGATCATGAATGTCAAGTATAATATGAGTATCCAAATGCTAGATCTACTACTTATGATGCATGAAATGAAGTTTGAAAGCATGAACATGGATTTTTATGCAAGATCTCTACTTTACTCTACTATTTTATGCATGAACATGAAGATATTCCAACCAAAACTCCTTTAAACACAAGATCTACTCTTGCGATGGCTTGATATTCATGTAGTGGTATTTTCTTGTTCCTAACAAGTACTCATGGGGACTTAAAGTGAAAATACTCATGAATAATCTTGCCATTACAAGATTTAATGGTAGAAAAGGGTTAGGATTCATCACCTAAGGCTTGAATCAAATGGAAAATGAAGAAGAAATGAGCTTGTGTGTGTGTGTGTGAGAGGTTGTGGGAGGGCTCACGGCAACAAGGGAAATAGAGAGAGAGTTGTGAAATTTTTTAAGACAAATAAAGGAGAGAGAAAAGTAAAACATTATTTATAGTAAGTAAAATTAGGGTTTGTTTGTATTACAAAAGAAGAAAATAAAATAAATTGAGGGTAAATAGGGGGGTGGTGTGTGGTGCGCCGACCACACATGGAGGGGGAGAGAGAGAGAGAGAGAGTTAAATAAATTTTTTTTGTAATTTATGTAATAAAATGTATTAAATGTAATAATTTGTTAAGAGACAAATTTTCATTAGAAAAGAAAATGTAATTGAGTGTTTGTAAGGATGTAAGACTAGGATATGTCTTGTGTGTGTAGTAAGTTGTACTTGTGAATAGTAAACAAAACAATTACTTTACCTGTAGTAAAAAAAATACGAGAAAAAGGCTATATCTATAATTTTTATAACCTAAAAAATTATAAAACTTATATTTTTGAAATCCTTATAAATTTCGGTTCTAAAGAGTATTCCAAAATATTTTTCCAAATTTCTAGTTTCGGGGCTCGCTTTTCTATAATGGATCTCAGGAAGATCCGGAATAGAAAATTTTTCAAAATCAGAACTTTTTATGATTTGAAATATACTTTAAAACAATATTCCACATGGTTTATACTAATCCGGTTCCAGAGTTACTAGGTTTCTTTCACAAGGTTTATACTAATCCGGTTTAGGGTTTTGGTTTCTAGTTTCCAAAGCCTACTTGATTACTAGGAAAACCGAGGTTTACACCTAGTGTGCATGATTCGTGTTTAGCATGGACAACATCTAAAACAACTATCACCTTTGCCTAAATGTACACATTTCCTATTAACCACACAATAATCACTTCTATGCTTTTATTTCAATCATGTTATAAACATTACACCATAAATGGACCATAATCAACACTTTGCTAAAACTAGGGTTCATGCAAAAACCTGGTCGAGATACAACTTGAACAAATAAACAAGTAATCAATACTTACATCACAATATCTTATATTTCTAAAACATATATTACAACCAACATATGATTTATAAAAATAAATAATACATAGAGTCTATATATTCTAATCTAAATCATATACTACACAATGATACAACAATTGTGCGCAAAAAAATTGTATAAAGAACAATGCAGTGAGTAGTAGAGATCATACCTTAATATTGCTTGATGAGGAAATATTTAAGTATTAGAAATAATATACAATGAATACTTAACAGGCAAGGTGAATTAAGTATTATAAATTTTTCTGTTTTATCAGACCATATTAATTAACTAAGATAAGACAAGAGAAAACTTAAACAAACTGATGCAGTGGAATAAACTAATTAAAACTAATTAACAAATAAGTAGAGATAAAGAAGCACAGAAAGAGAGAAAGAGAAGCAACACAAAGATTTAAGATGGAGTTTGGCCCACTGCCTACTCTCCACAGTGCAAATGCCTCAAAAATAACTTTTACCACTATATTGGTTATTCCATAATCAATGTACCTCTTAGACGAGGAATTATAGCAATGTCTATTACAATAGGACTTTTACAATTGCTTTTCACAAAGGACTTTCAATTGATAAATCAAGTGTTGTGCTGGTAACACACGACCAAACTTCTCTTTGCCTTCTACAAAGGACTTTCCAACTAATCGCAATTGGACGATGCTGGTAACTCCAGACCAAACTTCAAATGCATCTCACTGAGGACTTCTCTTTGCCTTCCACTAAGGACTTCTCTTTGCCTCTACGAGGACTTTTTTCAATGCCTCACATGAGGACTGCTCTTTATCTCCACTGAGAACTTTTAACTTTGCCTCTACGAGGACTTCTTTTACAAAGCCTCATTTGAGGACTTTTTTATAAACAGCTCATATATGAGCAGATTTACAAACTGAAAATTTCTTAAGGAAATATACGAATTTCCTTTACAAAGAAACGGTCCTACTTGAGCAAATTTACAACAGAAAATACTTTATGAATTTTACAAAACTCCTTTTACAAACTGAGCTCTTTAAACGAGCAGATAATCGACTTTTGTAAATCTTAAATAGTGCTAAAAAACATTCATTTAAAGTGTATCAATAAATTTCAAAACAGAGCACTAATTATTCTCCTGAAAAAATTTCAAATTAGCGAGAATGAGAACAAAAACACAAGTAAAAAAAACTTTATAGAACATTGTTTTTATTTTTATAGTGTTCAAAATTTTAATATTTCATTCTCTTTCAAAGAGAAGAGAAAAATTATATTTATAGCTCTTGATAAAAATTTGTCCGTTATCAAAAAGTTTCTGACAACCCATACTTGTATTTAATATACTTAACATTTTAATAACTTGTAAAAGTCAAAAGCAGAAAAGAGCATTAAATGTGTCTGACATATGCATTAAATGCATTCTAACAACTCTTTTCTTTCTAAAGTCGAGGGCAAACTTTCTGAAGTCGAGGTCTGAGATCAAGGCCTAAGCTTTAGCCCTAGACTTTATAAATTTTGCCCAAAGCTAAACTTTCTGAAGTCGAGGGCAAATTTATGAAGTTGAGGTTTGTGGTTGAGACCTAAACTTCAGCCCTAGATTTAATAAATTTTGCCCAAGGCCAAACTTTCTTAAGTCGAAGGCAAATTTATGAAGTCGAGGTCTAAACTTCAGCTCTTGACTTCACAGTTTTGTCCAAAACTTCAGCCTTGACTTCACAGTTTTGCCCAAAACTTCAGCCCTTTACTTTACGATTTTGCCGAAAACTTAGTTTTTTGTCTTTATCTAATGAATAGTGCCTACACCTTTCTTCTACTGGGCTCGATAGCTTTGTCGTGACTTTTATTCAACTTTTTATTCTGTTAAAACTTAAACAACAACAGAACAAATACAAAGCATATATATAGAGCTGGGCAAGTGGGTTAAATAGGCCAACCCGATCCAGCCCATGCGGGCTGGTGGGTTAAACGGGCCAACAAATTTTAACCCTCTTTAATAAACGGGCCAAAATTTATAACCCTAACCCAACCCACACGGGCTGGTGGGTTAAACGAGTCAGCCTACTAACTTGACTCATTTAAAATTTAATAAAAGAACAATATTATACTAATAGTTTTATAATTTAACGTTATCTCTTATGATTTTTCAAGTGAAAAATACTAATATTTGGCTAGTTGCCATTTAGTCAAATGTCAAGGCCTTGTTACATGATTGATTCCTCGAACAACATTTTAAAAGAAGTACTTCCTTGACCAAAAATTGTCATTGGAATCACATCGTGAACAACTACCCTGAAATGGAAAATCATGCCCTGACGAACAACGTTTTCTCCAGGGGATGTCATGCCATTCTCAACCACAGAACATAAACTAGCAATACGACTTGGTACATACGTGTCGGAAGTACAAGAAGCCACTTCTTGTTAAACCATTTTGGTCGTCGTCATTGTTTGATTTCTAGCAAACAATCGACCAAGAAGGAGAAACATAGTATTATAAATTTTTATAATTGATTATCATTATTCAAAATATAAATTTTATCCACTTTGCCATTAACAAATTGAATTTTGCTGATTTCCACTATTAATTATCAAATGTTATCATTTACTAATTAAATGCCTGAATAAAACATAGTATAGATATTCTAAATGATCTCATAAAATAATAATAATAATAATAATAATAAACACATTCAAATTTAAGTTTAAAACCTATTTTAATCTTAAAAAAAAAAAAAATGGGCCAACCCAGCCCGTTGCGGGTTAATCCGCTTTAACTCGTAGGTTAAACGGGCTGGGTTTTTTTAGCCCACTTTTAAACGGGTTGAAAAAAATCAACCCTAACCCGTTTTAAAAATGGGTTAAATGGGCCAACCCACGGGTTATGGCCCATTTGTCCAGCTCTAATATATATATAAATATTTTAAGTATTCAAACAATTAAGGATATTTAAATAATTAATTGTGTAATAATTATTCTCATCAAAATCATTTGTGAATATAAAGTTCAACAATCTCCCCCTTTTTAATGAGAATATATATGCAAAATCAATTCTAAAATAATTCTTAATTGTGCAAATACTTCTCCCCCTTTCTCATCAAAAAGAAAAAAAATAAAGAAAAGAAGAACACAGACTTTATTAAAAAAAAATGTTAACAAAATCAATTTTCTCCCCCTATCAAAAACACTTTTCTAAAAAAAAATTATCCCCATTTTTAAAACAAACTTTGCTTCTCTTTTTTTTTTTTTTTTACGAAAAACTGTGACAGAGAAAAGGAAATTTTCGTAAAAAAAGGTGTCTCCCCCTAGTTCAAACAACATTTGTTTTATTTTTTTTAAATTAAAACAAAGCACAGAAGGATATAAAGAAATTCATAACAATAGAAAATTACTGAAGACAAACATTGGCATACAAACACAAACACGCATGCAAGTACAGACTTTAGTCTAAAGTCTGCAATATTTATCAGCTAAGAAACTTAAGAACAGATTTTCAATGAAGTTCCTGGTTCAATAATATTTTAGCACTCATCAACCTTTAACATGCCCAATTCTCCTTTTAAAGTGCAAAATTGATCTTCACTCAAGGATTTAGTAAAAATATCTGCAAGCTGATGGTTTTTATCAACAAATTCCAAGCAAATGTCTTTGTTTAGAACATGATCACGAATGAAATAATGTCTAATCTCAATATGATTGGTTCTTGAGAGTTGAATGGGATTTTTAGTCCAATTTATAGCACTTGTATTATCACACCGACTTGGTACACTTTCAAATTTTAAACCAAATTCCAATAAAGTTTGTTTCATCCATAAAATTTGTGCACAACAACTGACAGCAGCTACATATTCAGCTTCAACAGTTGATAATGCAATAGAATTTTGCTTCTTTGACTGCCAAGATATTAAAGAATTACTAAGAAAATGGCATGTGCCACATGTGCTTTTCCGATCTACTTTGCTACTAGCAAAGTCAGCATCAAAGTACTAACAAGTTCAAAAGAAGTATGTTTGGGATACCATAAGCTAATTTCAATAGTACCCATAAGGTATTTGAAGATGCGTTTGACTGCACCCAAGCGAGATTCTTTTGAGAAAGATTGAAATCGTGCACATACACATACAGAAAACATGATATCAGGTCTAGAAGCTGATAAATATAACAAACTACTATCATGTATCTATACATCTTTTCACAAACATTTATACATTTTTCATCTTTGTCTAGTTTTACACTAATGCTCATAGGTGTAGGTTTAGACTCACAACTATCCATTTCAACCTTTTTAACAAATCTTTATTGTATTTAGATTGATTAATAAAGGTTCCGGATTTTGATTGCTTAATTTGTAACCCAAGCAAATAAGTGAATTCTCCCATTATACTCATTTAAATTCTTTTTTCATGGACTCAACAAAAACTTTTATAAGTGAAGAATTAGTAGCACCAAACACAATGTATCAATTTTTGATACAAAAAGTTGTATCAATTTTACCTTTTGAAAATCCATTATTTATCAAAAAGCTACTAAGTCTTTCATACCAAGCTCTAGGCTTGCTTGGGACCATAAAGAGCTTTGTTCAATTTTAAAGCATGATTAGGAAATTCATTATTTTCAAAACCCGGTGGTTGCTCAACATAGACCTCTTCTTTTATGAAACCATTTAGAAAAGCACTTTTGACATCCACTTGATAAAGGATAAAATCTTGTGAGCAGCAAATGCCAAAAACATTCTTATAGATTCTAGTCTTGCAACCGGGGCAAAAGTCTCATCAAAATCTATCCCCTCTTCTTGTGTATAACCTTTAGCAACTAACCTAGCTTTGTTCCTAGTTACTATTCCAGATTCATCCATTTTATTTCTAAAAACCCATTTTGTTCCTATGATAGTTTTATTTCAAGGCCCTGCAACAAGATTCCAAGCCTCACTTCTAGTAAATTGGTTTAGTTCTTCTTGCATGGCTTGAATCCAAAACTCATCTTCTAAAGCATCTTCTAAGGTTTTAGGTTCAAATTTTGATAGAAAAACTAGATTGGTTGTGTTTCTAAGAGATGATCTAGTTTGTACCATATTTGAAGATTTACTTATTGTTAAGTCTTTTGGATGTAAACTAACATATTTCCATTCCCTAAGTAGATTACTAACATGATCATGCACATCATCAATAGCAGTAGATTTTTCAACAGCATAAACAGTACCAGAATTTTCAACATCAGAACATAAAAGATCATTTATTCTATCACAAACATCATTAACATCATTGTTAACATTTATAGGAGTCAAACAATCATAAAAAACAACATGTATAGATTATTCTACAACAAAAGTTGATTTCGTTTTAAATTATCTACCAATAACACATTATTGATAACAAGATCTTTATTAAGGATAATGCTACCTTTACCCATAACAGTCGATTTTCTACCATCACCAAAGGTAACACTCTCTTGATCCATCAAGTCCAGCTTTCAAAATTTGGAAGCAACTCCGGTCATATGCCTAGAGCATCCGTTGTTACGATTTATGTTTCTTTGGTACCCATTTATGTTTGGGTCCTCTTGGGTTAGAAATAGATAAAACTTCCTTCTTAGCCATCCAAACATACTTACTTTTATGACCAGAGAGCAAAGTCTTTCTTATTGCACATTTGTGTGCAATATGGCCAGACTTGCTACAATAATTACAAGTGTCATAAGTGGCTTTTACAAACCGAGTCTTATGAGACTTATAATTCTTGTGCCTATCATAGCCAATTTCATATTTGTTATGATCAGATTTTTGCTCACCAAGAGAGTATTTAATTTTTCTCTCCTTTTGTGAATTTAGCTATGACAGCTTTCGAATCATCTAAGCTAGATTTCAAATTTATATTTACTATTCTTAGCTCATCTTGCAGAAGTTCTTTGTCATTGATGTTGTTGCTAGTAGATGCAGGTTTATTATCATCTTTTATATTTTGAAGTTCTAAATCTAAAAAATCATTTTCAATTTTTATTTATCATTCTATTCAACCAGAATTTTATTTTCTAGTTTTAGTTTCCTACTTTTATTTCTAATTTCATTAATTTTCATATTCATGCTCCCAAGATTTTCATGCAAGCTGTCTTTTTCAAAATCTAGAGCTATTATTATTTCATCTTTTTCTTCATTTTCAATTTTAAGCTCATTAATTTCATCTTAAAACTCTTCTAACTAACTAAGCATTTTGCATTAGATTTTTAAGTTGTTTATTATCTTCTTCAAATTTTTTAAGCTTTTTACAAACTTTTTTATACATGTCAAGCAATTCATTATTAGAGCAGGAAGTTGAAGGATTGTTTACCTCATCATAGATTGCCATGAAGCATAACTCTTCTTCATCAGAATCTGACGACTCCTCATCACTCCAAGTAGCAATAAATGCTTCCCTCTTTGATCTTTTTTGTACTTTCTTGAGGAGAGGGCAGTTTGGTTGGATGTGTCCTGGTTTTTTGCACTATAGCACACAACATCCTTCCTTTCCTTTCTAAACTTTGAGAAGCTGTCAATCTTAATAAATTTGTTGAAATTATTTGCAAACAACACAACATCCTCGTTTATCTCCTCTTTATCAGAGTCATTGTTGGTTGCCTTTAGAGCAATAACCTTCTTTTGGGATTCTTCACTTTGATTCTTGATGAGCTCATAAGTCTTGAGTGCACCAAGATACTCTTCTTTTGTCAGTGTGCTAAGATCCCTAGCTTACTCTATTGCTGTCCGTTTTGCTTTCCATTCCTTTAGCAATGATCTGAGCAATTTTGAATTTATTTCAACATTAGTAAAGCTATTGCCTAAAACACTCAAAGGATTAATGTTATTAATGAATCTATCATTCATTTCATCAATTGTTTCACCAGGCAGTATCTTAAAACTTTCAAATTGACCAACCAACAAGCTTATTTTAGCTTCTTTGATCCTTGAAGTTCCTTCATAAGTTACTTCAAGTTCATCCCAGATTTCTTTAGTAGATTTAAATATACAAACTCTATTAAAATCACTTTCATTCAATCCACAATGAAGAATATTCATGGCAGCTTCATTATAATCCAGTTTTTTACAATCATCTTCTGAATATTGATCTTCATTTTTTTTTTCAATTGTAAAAATTCCTTTTTCAACTACTCTCCATATTAATCTATGTTGAGCTTTCAAAAGTATATTCATTCTACACTTCTAATAAGAGTAATTACCTCTATTAAGAAGTGGTGGCCTATTTATAGCCTGACCGTCCAAGAATCCTAGTATATTAGAAGTCATGATCTTTTCTTTTTTGCGCGGGGGGGGGGGGGGGGGGGGGTGGTGTTTGAATTAAGTATTACAAATTTTTCTATTTTATCAAACCATATTAATTAATTAAGATAAGACAAGAGAAAACTTAAGCAAACAGATGCAGCGGAATAAACTAATTAAAACTAATAAACAAATAAGCAGAGATAAAGAAGCACAAAGAGAGAGAAAGAGAAGCAACATAAAGATTTAACGTGGAGTTCGGCCCACTGTCTACGCTCCATGGTGCAAATGCCTCAAAGAGGACTTTTACCACTATATTGATTATTCCATAATCAATACACCTCTTAGACGAGGAATTACAGCAATGCCTATCACAATAGGACTTTTACAATTACTTTTCATAAAGGACTTCCACTTGACAAATCAAGTGTTGTGTTGGTAACACATTACCAGACTTCTCTTTGTCTTCCACGAAGGACATCCCGCCTAATTGCAATTAAGACAATGTTAGTAACTCCATACCAGACTTCAAATGCTTACCACTGAGGACTTCGCTTTACCTTCTAGGAAAAACTTCCCGTCTAATCGCAATTAAGACGATTTTGGTAACTTCAAACCAGACTTCAAATGCCTCCTACTGAGGACTTCTCTTTGCCTTCCACGAAGGACTTCACTTTGCCTCTACGAGGACTTTTTTCAATGCCTCACACAAGGACTTCTCTTTACCTCCACTGAGGACTTTTAACTTTGCCTCTATAAGGACTTCTTTTACAAATGCCACTTTTGAGGACTTTTTTACAAACAGCTCCTATGTGAGCAGATTTACAAACTGAAAAGCTCTCAAGGAAATATATGAATTTTCTTTACAAAGAAAAGCTCCTACTTGAGCAAATTTACAACAGAAAATACTTTAGGAATTTTACAAATTCCTTTTACAAATTGAGCTCCTTAAACGAGGAGATAATCAACTTTTATAAATCTTAAATAGTGCTTAAAAACTCTCGTTTAGAGTGTATTAGCAAATTTCGAAACAGAGCACTAATTATTCTCTTTAAAAAATTCAAATTAACGAGAACGAGAACAAAATCACAAATAAAAAAAAAACTTTACAGAACGTTATTTTCGTTTTTACTGTGTGTTCAAAGTTTTAATATTTCATTCTCTTTCAAAGAGAAGAGAAAAATTTTTTTATAGCCCTTGATAAAAATTTGCCCGTTATCAAAAGTTTCTGAAATCCCATACATGTGTTTAATATACTTAACGTTTTAATAACGTGTAAAAGTCAAAAGCAGAAAAGAGCATTAAATGTGTCTGACACATGTATTAAATGCATTCCAACAGCACTTTTCTTTCTAAAGTCGAGGGTAAACTTTCTGAAGTCAAAGTCTGAGGTCGAGGCCTAAGCTTCAGTCCTTGATTTGATAAATTTTGTCCAAGGCCAAACTTTTTGAAGTCGAGGGAAAATTTATGAAGTCGAGGTCTGAGGTCGAGACCTAAACTTTAGCCCTTGACTTTATAAATTTTGCCCAAGACCAAGCTTTCTAAAGTCGAGGTCTAAATTTTAACCCTTAACTTCATAGTTTTGCCCAAAACTCTAGCCTTTGACTTTACGATTTTGCCCAAAACTTAGTCTTTTGTCTTTATCTGATGAATAGTACCTTCACCTTTCTTCTGCTGGGCTCAATAGCTTTATCTTGACTTTTCTTCAAATTTTTGTTCTGTTAAAACTTAAACAACAGCAAAATAAATACAAAGCATATATATATATATATATTTTAAGTATTTAAACAATTAAGGATATTTAAATAATTAATTATGTAATAATTATTCTCATCAAAATCATTCGTGAACATAAATTTCACATAAAGTTCAACATTAAGAACAATGAAGTTATTAAGATTACGTTTGTGTTCTAGGTTTAGTTTGTGTTTTTTTTCCTTCTTTTCTTTTTTTTTTTTCGTGAGGGATAGAGGTAGGGGAGAGGATAATAATAAAGGGAAATTAAAATAAATGAGCAAAAGTGAGAGAGAATTTGAAAAATTGAATATATACTCCATACCAGAACCAAAATCACGCGCGACCGTAAGGGCGCGGTACGCTCTATTCCCTTTATTTTTATGAAGTTTTGAATGTCAAGAGCCCTATCACGGCCGACCACATGTCGGTGATCCTCTCTATTCTAGATAGGTATCCACGAATGGGTAGCCGTAAGGGCACGGTATTTTCTATGCATACTGAAATCTTGAACCCCGGAGATCAAAAGGCCGTGAAAGGAACTGAGTATTATTTTTGAGCTCCAGGATGAGTTGCATGGGTGACCATTGGAGCGTGATCCCTGCTGGAAACTTGTTTTGCCCTTTTTTGTGTTAAGCACGAGCGACCAGAGGGATGGGATTGAAGTCCCTCTACTTCATCTCCCCATGCAGAGGGGCGGGATTCCCTCTGTTCGCCAATTTCTAATTTTTTTATGTATAAATGTATATTAATTATAATAATTATACTAAAATTTAAACAAAACAAGAGAAAGTTTTTCAAAATTATAACACTTGATTTAGTCCCACAACATAAATTTTAGTAAATCTTACACTAAGGAAACATGCTTTGGTTATTGTCTCAAGCTCGACATTGTTTAATGGTGTGATCTTTAATTTTCAATCTGTAGGAGTCTCAACTCCTCTTTGCCTTCTTCCATGTTTGTTCCTTGATAAATGCACAACCTTTGTCCATTTACTTTGAATGTGCTTTTGTCTGGATGTGTGACCTCAATTGTACCATAAGGATAAATTTTCTTGATAATAAATGGTCCAGACCATCTAGATCAAAGTTTGCCCGGAAACAATCTTAATCTAGAATTATATAAAAGGACTGGATCTCCTTCTTTGAGTAGCTTAGGGTGCTTGATATGGAAATCATGAAGTTTTTTAGCCTTTTCTTTATATATTCTATTGTTTTCATAAGCTTCTAATCTCCATTCATCCATTTCATTTAGTTGAAGTTTTCTAAGTTTACCTGTAGCCTCCAAATCTAAATTCACGGTTTTAATTGACCAATAGGCTTTATGCTCTATTTCTACAGGTAAATGGCATGCTTTACCATATATTAGTCTATAGGGACTAGTACCTAAAGGAGTTTTAAATGCCGTTCTATATGCTCATAAAGCATCATCTAATTTATCAGCCCAGTCTTTTCTATTATGATTGACTGTCTTTTCTAAAATTCTTTTCAATTCCCTATTTTAAACTTCAACTTGGTCACTTGCTTGAGGATGGTAACTGTTAGTCCCAAAAGATAACTAAGAGGGGGTGAATTGGTTTTCCAAGTTAAAATTTAATCCTTTGAAAATCTTTACCAAATTCACAAACTAGGTTAATCAATAAAAAATGGCTTCTTAACTTTACTTGAAAAACAAAAAACTTAATAAACAATATCTTTAGTTGAAGTTCAGATGAAAACAAATTCGAAAGTATCACAACACGTTAAGCTTAAAGCAAAAATGAATTTCCAGACTTTAGTCTCTGATTTAGTTTTATTAGTAAAAAATACTTTCAGACACTTTCTAAATAGTTTCTAAATACGAATTGCAGCTTAAATAAACAAATAATTATACACGAAAATTAAAGAAATAGAGTTTAGAAGAGTGCAAACCGATATATAGAGGTTCTGCCTTGAGCGTCGGTCCTTTCTTCCAACACCAAATCGGGGATCCAGTTGTCTTTACTGGTATGTTCCACCATCCAAAACAAATCAAGTTACAAGTTGTCTTTTGCCAAAGCACTTGGCTACAATATGCACTGAGCTTGATCCTCCTAGCTTCCACAAGCTACAATCAATCTACCGAGCCTACTTGTAACTCTCAATCTCACAAGAAGTAATCACAAATCAATTTGAGGAATCAAGTATAATGTATCCTCTAATTTCAGTACAATGAAAATAAATAACAGTATTTGCTTGAGAAATATTTAAGAACTTTGATTGCTTGTATTCTTTTTCATGTTTCAGATTGTTTTTCCTGTCTTTTGAATTTGCCATATTTATCCTTCTGTCTTCAACGACTAGTAAAAGATTAGTTCAAGATATTTTGCAATTAATTCGGATAAGTCATATTCGTCCTTCTATTTCAACAGCTATGGATAAACATGAGTTGCTTTTATCTTGCGGTTCTGACTTTAGCTTGTAATCCGGATATGAGTTTTCTTCAAACGTTACAATTTGAATCAGCCTTTGTTGTAGATAAACCTTAAAAATAATTGATCACAACGTTCCTGATTGGAAGAATATAACCATGGAAATAGTAGCTCTATCAACACGAAAGTAGCAGCTTTTAAAATTCCGAATTTTACTCATTTAAAATTTGAATTCTCTTGATCTTGGATAAGCTTGTCCTTGATGATTATCTCCATCAGATGCTTCTTGTAATATCACTAGAAAATAGCTATGTCAAAATCTAATCTAAATTTTGTTGTCGTGAAGCTTCAAATGCTATTGATTAGTTAATTTAAATTAATCAAACTTTAAATTCGAATGACTTGGATCCCCTTTAGATAATTGAACCAACTTTGTGAAACATAATTGAATGTATTACCCAAATACATTCACTTTAGTGCTGGGTCTTCAAAAATACGAATTGATTAGGAAAACATCTGTTCTTTACAGTTTTGGTCGTGATTCTTGCATATTTCAAGTCTTTGTAAATTAGTTTTTGAAATGCCTTCTGATTGATATACAAACCTTTATAACACACTGATTTTCCTTCTGAATAAGTTTATGAATATTCAAATGCTCTTGAAAACCTTTCCTAAACACCTTCTGAAATACTTCCTGAGTTGTATTCTTTTGTGTAAACATTTTCATAAAACTTAATTACTGCACACTTAAAGAACTTTGTTAGTAAACACTTAACTCTTTTTGTTATCATCAAAATCCATATTGAGAGAAACCAACAGTAAGGTGTGCCTAGCCTATGGTGGACTCCATATCTCTTAAGTACTTTTTCAATTTGACTGTTACAAAAATGAGTTCCCCTATCACTAATCAATGCCTTTGGTGCTCCAAATCTAGAAAATAATTTCTTTAAAAACTTGAGCACTACCTAGGCATCATTAGTTGGTAAGGCTTGTGCCTCTACCCACCTTGATACATAATCTACTACTACAAGTATGTAGCTGTTACCATACGAGCTTAAAAATGGACCCATAAAGTTAGTCCACTAAACATCAAAAACTTCACACTCCAAGATATATCTTTGGGGCATCTCATCTCACTTTGATATGTTCCCGATCCTTTGGCATCTGTCACATGATAAAAAAAAGAATTAGAATCCTTAAAAATATTTAGCCAATAAAAACTTGATTCTAAGACTTTTTGTGTTGTTCTATTCGCGCTGTAATGACCTCCAGTGGGACCATTATGACAGGGAAATAAAATTTGCTGTCCTTCCTTATGTGAGACACAACGTCTTATTACTTGATCCGCACATCTCCTAAATAAGTATGGGTCTTCTAAGAAGTAATATTTTAACTCAGAGAAGAATTTATTCTTTTGGTGTGGATCCAAGTGTTTGGGAATGATTTTCCAAACAAATAGTTTGCTATATCAGCAAACAATGGTTCCTAGTGTTCTCAACTGCACAAATTGAATAGAGGCTCTCTTCTGGAAATTTGTCATTAATCTCCTCCTTATTCAATTCTTCCAAATTAAGATTATCTAATCTGGATAAATGGTCTGCTACCAAATTTTTCGCTCCTTTCTTATCTTTAATTTCCAAGTCAAATTCTTAAAGTAATAAGACCCATCTAATCAACCTTAGTTTAGCATCTGATTTGGAAAGGAGATATTTCAAAGCTGAATGGTCGATATATGCTTTCACTTTGGATAAGATAAGATATGACCTAAACTTGTCAAAAGCAAACACTATAGCAAGTAATTCTTTTTATGTAGTGGTATAATTTTCTTGTGTGGATGTAAGAGTTCTACTTGCACAGTAAATAGGTTGGAAATGCTTTTCTATTCGTTGATCCAATACTGCTCCTATAGCTGAATCACTTGCGTCACACATTAGTTCAAATGGTAGATTCCATTTAGAAGCCACCATTATAGGAGCACTCGTCAATTTGTCCTTCATAAAATTAAAAGCTTCTAAGCACTTATCATCAAAACAAAACTTGATATCCTTTTCCAACAACTTTGTTAACAGCCTCGCTATCTTTGAAAAATCCTTAATAAACATCCAGTAGAAACGGCATGTCCAAGAAAACTACGAATGGCCTTAACAGAAGTTGGAGGAGGCAACTTAGAAATTACTTCCACCTTTGCCTTATCAACTTCAATCCCTCTGCTTGACACTTTATGGCCTAGTACAATTCCTTGTTGTACCATAAAATGACATTTTCCCAATTCAAGACTAAATTTGTTTCTTCACATTTCATCAAAACTTTCTCCAAATTAGCTAGACATACCTCAAATGAATTACCAAATACCGAAAAGTCATCCATAAAACCTCCATCACATCCTCCATAAGATCCCCAAATATTGCTAGCATGCACCTTTGAAAAGTTGCAGGTGTATTGCATAGTCCAAATGGCACTCATCGGTATGCAAAGTACCATAAGGGAAGTGAATGTTGTCTAAAATTTTATTTCATCGAGTAATTATAGAGTATGTGTTTAATAGTTCAATTATTTTATCATCATTATCATCATTATTTTTATATTGTTCTTTAGTTTGATCACTTTTATGACTAACATTTATTTAGTTTCATCGTGTTTCTCTTGATTTCATTTAAGTTATTATCTATTATTTTTAGAACCACATTATTCGTAATTTTAACTTATTTTAATTTCCATTCTTATATTTTATCTATATAAAATATTTATTGGAAAATTATCATAATCTAATTATTTTTTTTAATTAGCTAAAATGTCTTTTAGTTGTAAATGATTATTAGAATATAGCACTTAACAAATATTTAAGCTTGTTAGTCTTAAAATTATTTATATTTATTTAATTATAATATTTTTATCTTCTGTTGTTATTGTTGGTGGTGGTGTTGTTGTTGTTGTTGTTGTTGTTGTTATATAATCTGTTTAATACAAACATATTTCATTCCAAGAGAAATTTTACACGTACATCGACACCAAAGCTACTATCGTTGAGCTCCAGATTGTTGGTATTCGTGTAAAATTTACACGTTCTTCCTCTAGGGAATGTTGGCTCCAATGTCGCTAGCATATCCACATACACCGCCAGTGTAGAACTATATGACGTCGACATTCATGTAAAATTTTGCACGTTATAAAATTACGTAGCTGCATTCGAGGGTACACTATCGTGAATACTACCGGCCTATCCTACGTATGCTGTAAGCCCCGAAAAATTTCAGTAAATAATTTCAAGATGAATTTCGAAAATAAACCCTAAAAATCACTCCAAATTAAAACCGAATTTCGACAAGTCCTAAATCACGAACGAATTCAGAAACTTCTTAATCATGAGAAAACGAAAATCCTTAAACAATAAAATAAAAACTTAGTGGTCTTCAAATTCAAAACCACGACGTACGAAAAATTCTATATTTAACTCCGACTTATAAAATTGGGTACTATAAAGCCCAAAAACAAACTATTAAAAAGTAAATAATGATTGACCTTTGGAAATAAAACTCAATTCAGGAATTCGAGAACATTAAGAGATATTAAATACTTACAAAAATAAAATTTAAAATAAATTTCTCAATTTAAATATGTGTATAACATAAATATCAGTTTCCAAATTGGCAAGGCCTAAACGGAAAAATCACCCGGAAACCCTAATCGGAATACAATAGTGTATGTCCGGCAATCTAGCCCCTAACCCTAGAGGTCGAGATGTAGTTTAATATATAGAATAACTCATAGTAATATAAGTTCATTTATAATTATCAGATTAGTAAATTTTTGACCTATAAGATCCCGTTTGGATACAGACTTCGAAAAGCGTGTCCCGGGGCTCGAGATATAAAAAATATACCAATAGTACCATTAGACTCGTAATTTCATAAGATTTTTAAATATATCAGTTATATAATTTTTCGGGTTATAAAAGTTACAGTTATAACCTTTTTATCGTATTTCCATTATTACCAGTAATTGATTAGTCTTTTGTACTATTATTTTTATTTCATTACAAAATTTTATTATTTTATAAAGTCTTATATTTTTAGATAAATATTTTCTATGTTATAGAAAATTTTGTTTTTCTAAAATTTAGTTCGTTACGGGTTTTACGGGATCAGATTCTGTTTAAGACCCGATACTAAAAATAAAATAAATTAATTTAATAATTGAAAATATTTGAAAAATATTTATATTTTCATAAAATAATTTTTTTAGAATTTTTCGGGTATAAAAATATTTTTATAGCCCATATATTCACGTATTTTGATCATACCGGTAACATATTTGTTAAATACTAAAATAATTCAAATAATTATTTAATTTTAAATATGAAAAATCTGCTACAAATATTTGGAATAAATTTTTGAATTTTACTTTATTTTAATTTATTTTATTAATAAAGTACTTTTACAACCCATACCTTCAAGTACACCTTACACATATCACTTCCTTTTCACTTCAATCTTTCTACACAATATTCCATACTTCATGGCAATTTTTGACCCATCTTTGCTGCCATTGTCCTTTTATTTAATCTAATTTGACTAAAATAATTATTTTCCACTCCTTCTTAAAGAAGCTACACACACCATTTATTACACAATTTAATTTCAAGTCAAATTTTCACAAATTCCTCTCTCTCTTCTCTTTCACGTGGAAAGCTCCCCAATTCTGCCTTGTTTATTTTTTTTACTCCTTCAATTAATTAAAACACATTTAATACACTCATTTTCTCTCTCTCCTTCATTTACTCACTTTCCCTCTTTCATTCTTTAGTCTTTCTCTCTCATTTTTCCTCTCTTTCTTCTTCTTTCTCTCTTGTTCTTCAAGAAAACAAGCTGCCCCCATTCCATTCTTGAGCTTCCACATCATTCCTAAAGATTTCTAAGCAAATCTTCCCAAAGCTCCATATGTGATATAGGTAAAGTGTAATGAAGGTTTCATGCATCAAATGAACTTCCATAAGCTTAAAAGCTTAGGATGATGATGCCAAAAATGAAATCTTTCTCTTCCACTTTTATTACCTTGTATTATAATTATTTTCTTGTTTAAAGTTATTATATTTGTAGATCTAACTTTTTGTAGCTTTGATTTTTGTTTATGCCATAGATCTTGCTATATAGTTGTTATTTTTGTTATTACCTGTGATTTATGCATATATTCTTCATTCACAGTGATTCATGCATTAAAACTAGTTTAGAAAACTAAATCTAAAGTTTTGAGTTCATAGATGCATTAGATCTTTGTTTATGTTCATGAACAACTTGCTATAGCTTGATGATGGTAGGAAAGTTGTAGGAAACCCAAGATCTATTTTGTTTTCAACAAAAATCAATTTTGAAAATTCGGATGAAAATGGAACCATAGTTAGAAAAGTGGTTTTTCAACTTCAAAATGTGTATTTTTCATTTAAAATGAAGGGCTTAGGGTATAGATAACATAAATGAGTAATTTTGATGAGCAAAGTTTAGATCTGTGAGTTTAAAGTTTGTTTTCATGGTTTCATCTAGGTGTATGTTCATATTATGTGTAGACTTTAAATTTGAACTTGAACAAAATTTGTGAAATTCGTATTTTGGCAAGACCAATATTTAAAAACCACTTTCCAAGTGTCAAAATTTAATTTTTACTTAATAAAATGAAGGCTTAATATATGTATATCATCAAGACTTCTTTTTACAAGAATCAAAGTGATTTTCAAAAGTTATTTTCAAAATAAAAATTCTATTTTCGGATTTTGGCCAAGGTCTATTTTAAAAACATGTTTTTCAACTCCAAAAAATGAAGTTTTTATTTAAGAAATGAAAGGCTCATAAGATATGATATGTAAGGAATGGATTTTCATGAGCTTAGATAGATTTTATCAAAAGATATGACCAAAAATAAATTGTCTAAATTCGGATCTCAACCAAGACCAATTTTTAGAACCCATGTATCAACTCCAAAACTCATGTTTTATGTGAAAAATGAAGTATATAGGCAATAGGTATCATTAAGTAATGATTTTTACAAGTTAAAATGAGTTTAGGCATGAGTAATGTGTAAAACAAGTAATGGAATTAAAATGGAAAAATTTGAGTTAGTGATCAAATTTTCAAATTCGTAATTTAAGATGATGCATATGTAATCACTTAGTATTTGAGCTCAAATTGCAAGTTTTATGTGTTAAATGAAGTCCTTAGACAATAGATGTAGTAAAGTCCTAAATTTCAATACATTAAACAAGTTTTTCCCAAGTGAATCATTCAAAAAGTGGATTTTCTAAAATTCGGATTTTTGAGTAAATCATATTGGAAAACATATTTGCAAAGTGTAAAATGCAAATTTTTGTGTAAGAATGAAGTCCTTAGTGGTTATGTATGATTGAACCTAATTTTCTCAATATCAAATGATTTTTACTCAAAGGAATCACTCAAAAACCAATTTTTACCAAATTCGGATTTTGGAATCAACCCCACTTAAAAACATGCTTACAAAGTAAAATGGAAATTTTTATGTAGAAATGAAGGTCATAAGTAATATATATAATGAAGACTCAATTTTAACAAAAATAATTATATTTTCTTAAGTAATAAATCCAAAACAAATAGAAATGATCAAAGTTAGAAAATTAGATTTTCAAAAAGTAGTTATAGTTGAAGTCTTGCAAAATAAGGAGTTCCAAATTTTCTTTTACCAAAAATCATCAAGATCATGCATACATGAAACTCATTTCATGCCATTCATGTTAGGAAATCACTCATATTGCATGTATAGTGTAGACACCCAATTTTTGCCTAATTAAAAAAAATAGGCTTAAGTCTATATAAATTAATGTCATGTTGAGTTCATTAAAAATATAAAATATAATAATAAAAATAATAAACAATAGTATAATAAAAAGAGAAAAAAGAAAAATAAAAATATAGAGGAATAAAATAATTAAATGAATAATAGTAATGTAAATAAAATATATGTAAGAAAAATTAAATAAATAATTATTTGAGCTTAATATAATATATATTTTATTAGTCTTAAGTATTAGTGGGTTAGCTATATGACCAAGGCACAGGCCAACGGCCTAACGGTTCAGACCATGGACACAGAGCGAGGGACCCGAGTTCGATCCTAGCCCAAGCAGATTTTCCTCTTTTTGTCCAATTTTTTTTTTTCCCAAAAGACACATCGGTTCATCCACTTTGAGGCCTCATTGAGCAACGAATCTTTGTGTTTTTTCGAAAATAATTGTACAGACACGAACTAGGCATGGGATACATCACATCTATACACAATTCGTGCATTTTTTCATTCCAAAGACATCTTAATCAAAGCATGAAAATTGGGAAAAAATTTGAATAGACATGATTTTTCAAATTTTAAAATTGGCCGAATTGTGTTCTTTGATCGAATTAAACACACTTAATCGAAGAGTTATGATGTATAAACATAATATTCGTGATCAATTTGAACCAACAATCACGAATCGAGTCCCAATTTGAATCGTTCTTGTTTGAAAAAATGTAACGATTCGTGATTCGAAAATTGAACAAGTACGAAGCTTCGAAATGACAAATTGTTTCGAAATCTATAAATAGGATCACCCCACAAGCAGAAACCACAATTCAATTTCACGAAACATACACTACACGATCGAGATCTGAAAATAGAGTAGAAAGTGCTCGAATTGCAAAATTTGCAAATTCGAAGTGATTGGGAGGATTTCGATCCAATTAAAGAGTGTTAGGATCATCTAGGAAGTGTTCTTGATTGATTATAGTGTTTAGATTTGCTCGAATTTGCATTTGGAAGTTCTGCAAATTTTTCGAAATTTTTTTATTCTTGCCGCCGTTGGGCCACCACACGAACCGCCACTTCTGGTGGTTCTGGGAGTGAACCACCACCACCAACGGACGCAGCAGCCCCATCCACGTCGGGCCGACAAGGTTGCAGCCTTCGAAAACCACCAGGAGCGGCCGAGGAACGCCTTGAAGTCACTGTAATCGTCTTCTTCACCCGACAGGTATCCAAGATCCGACCCGAAATCCGAGATCCAACCCGGTCGGTCGTCGGTCAACGGTGGTCGGTCGTCGGTCAACGGTCGTCGGTCAAAAGTCAGCAGATCCTGTGGTCCAGATTTGATCAAGAGATCCTGTGGTCCAGATTTGATCAGGATCCTACGGTCCAGATTTGATTAGCAGATCCTACGCTCCAGATTTGATCATTAGATCCACGGTCCAGATCGCGAGTCAATTCCATCAGACGGTCAGATTTAGTCCACCGATCAGACGCCCCAGATCTGATCCGAGAAAATCCAACGGTCCAGGTTAGTCCGCAATATTTTATTAGTTATTTATTATATATTTAATTTCGAAAAATAGGAAAAAATTAATAAAAATTCGTAAAAATCCAGAAAAATTCAGAAAAATCCAGAAAAATTAGAATAATTATTTTTAATATAAATTTACATGTTTTAGTAATTTTTGATAATTTTTGATATTTTTGAATATGTATTTGCATATAGATTGATCTTTAAATATATATTTGATGCATGAGATGTTTTGTTTTTGTATTTTAATTTTGTTATGATATATTTTGAATATGTTCTGAACATATGTGATGATTATTGAATTTTCAAAAATAATAAATTGTTAATAGATTTTTTTAAACCAAAATTGTTGTTGAATAATAAAGATAAAAATTGTTTTTTTTTTTAAAATCATGATATTAATTAAGTTTTTATCAAAATTATCTTTATAAATTCGCTATAAAGTGAATACTCAAAGTTTTCAAAATTGATTTTCATGTAGCATTAAATTAGCCATGAATTATCATAAATTGGTTTTTTCTTTAGAAAAAATGATTTTTGGACTTAAAAAATATATTTTTTATGAAAAAATTCAATTGATTAGATCATAGGATCATCAAAATTAGTTTTCATAAAAAATTCAAAATTTAATAAACTTAAAGTGAGAATATTTTAAAAATATAAAATTGATCAACAAACTAAGTTCTTTATAAAAGAACTACGTTTTGTCTGAGCTCGATTAGCGAGTACGTAGGCACCTTCGGGGCGACATAAAAAAATAAAAATTATTTATTTATTTATTTTGTTAATTAGATATTATAAGTTTAAATACTATTAGTTTGTTATTTTTCTAAAAATTCAAATATGGTAAAAATGTATTTGATATATTATTCCTTATTAATTAATTTTTCTTTATAAATATTTAACTTTTGCAATTATTTCTGGATGTAGTTATAAGTTTTTTTTTTATATATGTATAATCTTTGAATGTTGTGCTTTTTCTTTGTAATTGTTATATGTTTTCTAAAAAATTGAATAGAAAATAATTAAAAATGATTTCTGACTTATTAATATTGTTATTATTTTTTTTTATGTATTCTTTTTGCAAGTTTTTAGAAAAGGATAAATTCTAAATTTTAAATTTAAAGTGGTAACCGCTTAGGTTTTAATAGGTTAGCCCCCGGACTCAGATATCTGGTATTTTTAAAAATTTGATTTTTAAATCAAACTTTTCGCAGACTAGTGGCTAAGTTAGGATTAACCGACCCATTAATCCTAGCTTTCATTTTTTCCCGATTTATATCGGGTGGCGACTCTAAAAAGTTTTAAAAAATTAAAATTTCTTTTAACCCCTAGTCGAGGATTCATGTTAAATGGGTTAGGGTTTAATATGAATCGGGTTAGGAGAAATGAACCGGATGATTTTTCAAAATCCAGGCTCGACATATAGCTAATTTATATAGTAGGAACATTACAAACATTACAACGCTATTTTTTTTTTAAATTGAAATTGTTGCTGCCCTAATCTGATCCGAACTTTTCAAAGCTTCAAAGTTTTCAAAACTTAAAAATAATATTAGAAATAGATAGATCTTTCGAAGTAGATAGAAATCGATATATAATTTGTGAGATTCCGAGTTAAAATGACCAAGTTATGGCGGTTTTAAGTTGGAATTGCCGCTTAGGACGAGAATTACGAATTTGATAGTTCGTATGAAATTGTTTGGATTAGTTTGAGTTGAAATACTTATTAAAGTATTTCTTCCTTTTTAGGAGATCCCGAAATCGACGATTCCCTACCACCGGATTACTATTACTAGAAGACCGGTGATCCAATGGCCGAGTGAGTTTTCTCCTTGTTTTGTTACCTTGATTGTGCTTGTAGTTAGTTGTATTAGAATTATAGGAACAAGATAAAAATCGATATGAATGGGGATGGGAGATATGATGAGACTGTGATGAATGTATGCCAAAGAATACTAAAGCATATCGAAACCACGATTTGATTAAATAACTGCACCGTTCATATTATTTCTATTATATGTGTGATATTGGTTGGTCACTCTAAAGAATGTATAAATATTTTTGACCTAAGCAAAAAAAATTAAATTGGTCATGCATCGCATCGGACATATTGCATTTGGTAGCATGCTATTCCTACGCAAGTCGATCGGTATGGTCCGTGGATGACTCGTTTGGATAACGAACCCGGTGCCAGAGCTCATTCAGGGGTACTAAGGCGCATGTGGATGCATTCTTGGATGAGCCTAGCCGAGTCGAGTGCTAAGAGCCGAGGGCTTGGGGACTAGATGCGGTCAGGTAGACTCAATACCATTCCTAACCCAAGATACGGAGGGCGTAAATCCGTTCTGTGTGTGGGTTCCGGATACCCATACATAATTGCTTGCTCACATGTTTGTTCATGCATAGCATATGATTGATTTTAACTTGTTTGTTATGGTACGGAACTAAGGGAATTCTCACTAAGCTAGTGTAGCTTATACCCCAATAGTTGTTTAAATGAAAAGGTTATCTCAAGAATGCAAAGTGGGGACCGAGATGGTTGAAGCCGAGACTGGCTTCGGGATTCCGACAAGAGATGAGAATGTTGAAGTTATCAGCTAGTTTTATGATTTGCCTTGTAATAGTTATACATAGTAGAATCTTTTGATGAGGTGTAATTGAAGTTTAATGATTTGTATTATGAAGTATAGTGATTTGTATCTGAATTATAGTAAATTTGTATTTCCTTTACATTGTTACTCAAGCTATATCAACGTAAAATGTATTACTCTGATGAGTCTCCTCCATGTGTTAGACGCCTTGTACATAGTATGGAAGCCTTCGCGTGACTAAGGTGGTCATTCTTAGGCTTTAATATTGTGTACGGCGGACTGCCACGTTTAGGGTACCCTTCAGGGCGTGACATATGCCACCAGCTTTAGATAGTACACAACCAGCGTAGGGCCGACGTAGATACTATTCATCATCTTCTTCCTCTTTCTTTGGTTCGAAACTCAATTTTCTTATATTATACTTGTGTTGAAACTACTTCTAAGTGTTTTTCTACACTTCACATGTCTTCACAATGAAAATCAAGGGGAAAATGTGCAATCATTTAATGAACATAAGAAAGAAAAGTTAGGGTTTAGTACTACCTTGTTGTAGGGTAAGTACTTCGATTGTAGGCACTTGACTTGTGTTTGGAGAAAAAAATTTGCACTAAAAAGTTTAGGTCTTATGCCACTATTGCATTGTGTAGGATATTGTAAGATGAGAACATATTGTCAAAAGAAAAGTCAGATTAATGAGCAAAAGAGTTATCAAAATTAACAAATTTATAAAAGAAAAGAGAATCTAAAAGAATATATACAAATTTAGCTCATGCTCTCAACTCAAAGAAAAAGAAAAAGACATCATTCACAAAATGATTCATAAAAATAAAAAATCTAGCTCAAAGAATCATCATCACTTCTATCTTTCCCTTTATCATTATATTCACTATCAAAATCATCACTGTTGTTGTTTGCTGTACTGCCATGTTCATTAGTACTAGTTGACCCACTTGAACATTCAATAGTAGTAGAAGCTTAGGTAGCATTCTTAGCTAGTATAGTAGTAGTAGATGGTGTTGATGTTGATTTTGCTGATGTAAGAACTTGTGCTAGTGCTGTAGATGGATAAGGTTGCTGTTGTAGTTAACTTGGAAGGGCTAATGCCTGAGGTATTGTTGGGGTGCTAGAGTAAATCAAGCATTGCCAATTCCAGCATCCTTTGTTAGGTTCAAACATAAACAAAAAGCGAGTGGATCTCACAATTATCAGTAGCTGTGTTAAATCCTTTTGTAACAAGATCAGTAAGGTGTTTCAAAGTAGCCTCAATGTCTAATAGTTCTCTCTAATGTTCATCTCGAAGCTCAATCATTTTCCTCTTGTGTTGCTCCTTGAGCTCTAATGTTTGCTTCTCCAACTGGATGAAATTAGCTGCTGAATACTTTTAAGTAGGCAGCTTTAAACTACTTGACATCTAGGAGCTTCTATGTCAACGTTAAGGTCTAACATTTTTTAAGCACCTCATTGCATAAAAGGGTTCTTAATAAGTTTTACTGAGGGACCTAAAGTGTCGGTGAGTCTATGTTTGGTAGGCCAAATGGCCATACTCTTTAAAGATATTTGTGATGAAATCTCCCACATAAATCCTTTCACCCAAATCCAAGGTCTAGTATCATATTCCCCATGCTAAGAATACTCTAGCATTCATCCTACCACCTTTGATCATGCGATTAGAGTAGTATCATAATTTATAACTGTAAATCCCTAATTTTTAGGGTGATTTCAAGCATGGACCCTAAGTTGTACACTCAACCAGTAACCCTAAGTCAACAAATCCCCAAGAAACCCTAGCAATTTCGATCTGGTAATTCCGTGCTCTTAAATCGAGAAGTTGAAACATGAGTGGAGAGTGTAAATTGGATCGTAATAATATTATGATGCTTAAAAATATTAGATTGATAAAATTTTGGCCAATTTCGAACCCAATTGGATAAATACTTTGAAAAGCATGTCCTAGGACTTCAGATGCGAAAAACATGTTATTAGTACCGTTAGACTCGTAATTTCATAAAATTTCCAAATATATCAGTTTTATCATTTTCGGTTTATAAAAATTACAGTTATGGCCTTTTATCATATTTTCATTACTACCAAAAATTTAATTGTCTAATCTGCTTTTTTATTTCTAATCACACTATTCACTAGTACAACCACCCATACCCTATTCTTATATCCTTACAACATATTCTTATAATCTTACATCATTTCCTTACAAATTTACTTTTCTAACACTTTTTATTACTTAAGTTACTTTTAAATTTTGAATTTTATTACACAAAATATCACACATCTCTCTCTCCATGCCTAGAACCGATGCCCCCCTTGCCCTCTCCCTCTCTCATTTTGTTTAAATTTTCTCCTTTATTTACTCAAAACAAACCCTAATCCATTTTCTATAAATACTCCTTTTGTCTTTCACTTTTTACTTTCTCTCTTTCTTTCCAAAAATCAAACTTGGAAAAAGGTTTTCTCTTCCTTCCTCTCCTCTCCATTGCCATGAGTTTCACACACACACAACTTTTTTTTTTCTTTTAAGTTCTTGTTCCAAACACTTTATAGGTAGTATATCTTGATCCTACCACCATAAAACATGTAACCACAAGAATCATACATGTGTGGTTCCACAAAAATCCCCATGAGCTTTATCTTAAGGATATGGAAACACTAAAACATGATATTCTTGTCATCACAATGTTGTGGATCTTGGTATTTAAGTTGCTTCGCTATTATTTTGCTATATTATTGTTTCATGTTTTTATTATTGATATTTTGTGCATATATTCATTTATTAACCACATCTACCTAATGTTGATGTTGTGTTGCATTCACAACCTGCATGAGACTAGATCTAGTTGTTTTGAACACATAAATGCCATAGATTTTTATCTTATGTACATATAGGACTTGTAGTAGTGATAAACTCAGAAAATTGATATAATTTTCATCTTTGAATTGATACTTATTTGTGTTAATTATTATAAAAGCAAAGAAATTAATATTTAGTTTTGTGTCATTTGTTCGGAATCAGGTCAGGAAGGAAAATGGAAATTAGCAACAAGGAAACATGAAGAATTGTGTGAATTGGCATTGAAAAGCACAAACACCGGTAAATTTAGGCCAAACGCCGTCGGCGTTGAGAGGGATGAAAGCGTACGCCGGCAAACTAGAAGGCAATGCCGCCGGTGTTAAAAGGCGGCGTTGAAACATCACTGAGCCTAAGTTTTTAACGCTAGATCCAACACCGCCGGCGTTTGAGGATGGACACAGTACTTGAATTTGAAGGCAACGCCGGCAAATTTAGGAATACGTCGCCGGCGTTAAAAGGCGGCGTTGAAGACCATCAGTTTACAAATCCTTAGCGCTTGATTGAACGCCGCCGGCGTTGGATGTAGAAGTTACACGACAGTTATACGAAAAGCATGTATTTTTACATGCTTTGAGGAGAGAGAAAGGGGACTTGTACATTATGTTTCCATTTTCATATGCACCCGAGAGTTCAAAAAGAGAGAAAAGTAGAAAATAGAGATGTACTTGGATCTTCATCAAATTTGTTCTATTTGTTCATAGATTGAGTAGAATTTGCTAACAAGGATCTTAGTTACAATTTTTACGGTTTGTTTCTCGAATTACTGGTAATTTCTTCTTCATTTGCTTTGTTATTTACATTTCATGATGAATATGATCATAGTTGTTATTAGTATCTTGTTAGATGGAGTAGAAATGGTTATTAGCTAAATTTGAACGGTGGGAAATGGTGAAATCCTTGATTTTCTGAAGTGATTGTTGAACTAGTGTTATTGGGTTGTAAGAATGATGTATGTCCTTGTTAAATTCAAACTAATAACTTAAATTCGGAAGAATTTAAGTTTGAATGAAATTGGGTATCTTGGCAAAGACTTTAATTTCGTTTGAATTTATATTTGGGTGAAAAATTCAAGTATGCGATGGCAAGAGAGTTTTTAATCCTAGTAGAGTCTATCATTACTGCTCAAACATTGTTTTAAAATAAGTTTTAAAGAAGGAATTCTGTAATTTCTTGATTTAGGACAATGAGTCAACTCAGATTTGGGAAACTCTTAGTTGCACACATGAATCTGTCAAAATGCTCAGTCGTGAAGCTTTGAGTGTTTTAGGAGAAAAAGGTTTTCAAATTCATTTTTAGAATTTGTCAATCTTGGTAGATTCACATGGATATGCATGAACTCTAACAATTTTAATAACCCGAGTTCAACATGATTGGAGAAATAGGATTTTATCTAATCCCACTAACCTTACTTGTTAAGACTTGTGTGAGTAGAATTAGTAAATACTAGACATTGCATAGTGTAGATATTATAAATATTTATATAAAGAATTTGATTTCTCTTGGCCTAAATATTGAAATGAACTAATAATGTTTAGTAATTAAACTTTCCTCGTGGGATCGATACTCATTCATCACTTTATTACTTGATCGACCCAGTACACTTGCTGGAGAATTGGTTTTAAAATATTAAACATTTCAAGCGGATCAAGTTTTTGGCGCCGTTGCCGGGGAAAGATTAATATTAAACAATTTTAGTTCTGTTAGTAATTTAGGCTCATTTTACGGTTTGGTTTGTTGTCTGTGTTCTTTTCAGGTTGTATGCACAGGAGTAGAAGTAGGGAACTTCTACCCCTCAATCTTGAGATTGAACGTACACTACGTTCATTAAGAAAAGTGAACAGACAAAGAGAACAAGGACAAACAGAAAGGATGGCAGAAGGTGAAAACAACAATAATCAAATCCAAGCCCCTGCCAGGGCATTAAGGGATTACACAGTACCAACTGTGTCTGGAAATCCCATTAGAAGACCAGCAGTTCAAGCCAACAACTTTGAAATCAAGCCAGGACTAATTCAGATGGTAGAAGCTCATCAATTTGGAGGATATCCAAATGAGACACCTGATGATCATCTTGCTAAATTCCTTCAGTATTGCAACACCATCAAGATGAATGGTGTTACAGATGAGCAATACGGTTGCAGCTATTTCCTTTTTCATTAAGGGACAAGGCTTTGGCTTGGTTCAATTCATTACCCCAGGAGTCCATCACTAATTGGACAGATTTGTCAAACAAGTTTTTGAGGAGATTTTTCCCACCGGCTAGGACAGCTAGGTTGAGGAATGAGATCACCAACTTTACAAAATTTCATGGTGAATCCTTGTATGAAGGATGGGAAAGATACAAGGAAGCTATCAGGAAATGTCCTCATCATGGACTACCTGATAATCTCCTCATTGAGATATTTATCTGAGTTTGGATGAAACTTTGAGATCACTTGTAGACGCTGCTGCAGGAGGAGCATTAATGGGTAAGAGCTATGATGAAGCTAGCTCTTTGATAGAAGAAATGGCTTCAAGTGCTCACAATTGGAGTTGTGAGAGGACTAAACTTAAGGTAGCAGCTGTGCAAGATAATGAGGCCATGTCTCAACTTACAAATCAGATTTCGGCTTTGGCAAATCAAGTAAGTAAGCTCACTACTTCAAGTTCTATTATTCCTAACCAAGTTTTGTGTTGTGAGATTTGTTCAGGTTCACATTCATTCCATGATTGTCCTCAAACACATTCACCAACTTCAGCTAGTGGAGAGCAAATGAATTATGTGGGGAATTTTCAAAGAGGAAATCAAGGACCTTATACAAACACTTACAATCCAGGATGGGCCAATCATCCGAATTTCTCATGGAGGAATGAGAATAATGTCTATCGACCCTGGATTTCAAAGACAAGGTCCGATGATTCAAGGTCCAGTGAGGAATGCTTTACCACCACCACCACCTCAACATCCACATCAGCAACAACAGAACCATTCTTCGGTTGAAGATCTGATGAAAACTTTCATGCAGAAGACTGAGACGTTGATTAATAATCAACAAGCCACTATTCGGGATCTTCAAGGGCAAATAAGTCAATTTCTCAGCAGATAAGTAGTAGACCTTCAGGGTCACTACCCAGCAAGACTGAGGAAATCCAAAAGGAGTGAATGCTATTACTCTTAGGAGTGGTAAGGAGGTGGAAAACCCAAATGGTTTGGTGGAAGAGAAAGAGGAGGTGCAGATAAGAGATAAAGGAAAAAGAAAGCTTGAGGAACCGATGTTAATTTCACCTAGTGTGAAGCCTTATGTTCCTCCAGTGCCTTTTCCAGGAAGGTTGAAGCAGCAGAAGTTGGATGAGCAATTCGCTAAGTTCTTAGATGTGTTTAAGAATTTACAGATTAATATTCCTTTCTTGGAGGCCATTCAAGAGATGCCCTCTTATGCTAAGTTCATTAAGGAATTGCTATCCAAGAAGAGGAGGATAGATGGAAATGAACCGGTTGTTTTAACAGGAGAGTGCTCAATGATACTTCAGCAAAATCAAGGCTTGCCTACAAAGCAAAAAGATCAGGGAAGTTTCACTGTACCTTGCACTATTGGTAATATTTATTTCGATAAAGTGCTAATTGATTCTGGTGCAAGTATAAATTTAATGCCTTTCTCTATTTTCAGGAGACTAGGAATGGGAGAATGCAAGGAAACCCATGTGACCTTGCAATTGGCTGATCGGAGTATCAAATACCCTAAGGGTATTGTAGAAAATGTACTAGTAAGGTGGACAAATTCATATTTCCTGTGGACTTCATAGTCCTGGAAATGGAGGAAGATAGAGAGGTGCCCATGATCTTGGGGAGACCATTCTTGGCTACAGGTAAGGCTTTAATCGATGTTGAGCAAGGTAAGCTTACTCTACGTGTTATGGATGAACAGGTTACATTTAATGTATATGATGCTATGCATAAATTTGATGAGAAAAGAACCTGTTTTAATATTGATGTTATAGAGGAGCTTACATGAATTTTGGGAAATGAAGTAGGAATTGAGACCGTGGAGTCGGTTTTGAGAGAGTTTGATGACTGGAGTGATGAGGAGAAAGAAGTAGATTGTGAGGAAGTGTCTGAAATTCGGGTTAGAATGTATGAGGAACTTGGAACAAGTGAGAAGAAACAGGTTCCTTCCTTGACACAGCCTCCAAATTTAGAGTTAAAGCCATTACCTGATCACCTAAGGTATGCTTATTTGGGTCATGATGAAACTTTACCTGTAATTGTTTCATCGTTTTTGACAGAAAATCAGGAGGAGAAGTTGTTGAAGTTTTAAGAGAACATAGAGAGGCAATAGGCTGGACGATTGCTGATATCAAAGGAATTAGTCCTTTGATTTGCACTCATAGAATCTTGATGGAAGAAGAGTGCAAGCCTACAGTGCAACCACAGAGGCGATTGAATCCTACCCTTAAGGAAGTAGTGAAAAAAGAGGTACTTAAGCTTTTAGATGCAGGAATGATCTACCCTATTTCAGATAGTAAGTGGGTTAGCCCTGTCCATGTAGTACCTAAGAAAGGTGGTATGACTGTAGTGAGGAATGAGGCGAATGAATTGATCCCTACTAGGACAGTGTCTGGGTGGAGAGTTTGCATAGATTATAGGAAGCTAAATGATGCCACTAGAAAAGACCATTTCCCACTCCCATTTATTGATCAAATGGTTGAAAAATTGTCAGGGCATTCATTTTATTGTTTTCTTGATGGGTATTCGGGATACAATCAAATCCCGATTGCCCCTGCTGATCAAGAAAAAACTACTTTTACTTGTCCTTATGGCACTTTTGCCTTTAGGAGAATGCCTTTTGGCCTTTGCAATGCACCGGCTACCTTCCAAAGGTGCATGATGGCTATTTTTTCTGACATGCTTGAGAATTTTATTGAGATATTTATGGATGATTTTTCGGTTTTTGGAAAATCATTTGATGCTTGTCTAGAAAATTTAGCCAAAGTTTTACAAAGATGCAAAGAGACCAACTTGATTTTAAATTGGGAGAAGTGCCATTTTATGGTGCAAGAGGGAATCGTTTTAGGGCACAAAGTGTCAGAAAGAGGGATTGAAGTAGATAAGGCAAAGGTTGAAATCATAGAGAAACTACCCCCACCAACAAATGTCAAAGGAGTTAGAAGTTTCTTAGGACATGCGGGTTTTTATAGACGGTTCATTAAGGATTTCTCTAAGATTTCCCGACCTTTGTGTAATCTACTTGAGAAAGATGCTGTGTTTGTTTTTTATGATAAATGTGTGCAGGCATTTGAACTTTTGAAGGAGAAGCTCGTCACTGCTCCGGTGATCATAGCACCAGATTGGGAGCTTCCTTTTGAGCTGATGTGTGATGCCAGTGATTATGCTGTGGGAGCAGTATTGGGACAAAGGCGAGGTAAGATTTTTCATACTATCTACTATGTAAGTAGAACTTTGAATGAGGCACAAAAGAATTATGCGACTACTGACAAGGAGTTGCTAGCTGTGATTTTTGCTTGTGATAAGTTCTGGCCTTATTTAATCGGTTCTAAGGTGATAGTATACACTGATCATGCTGCTCTTAGATATTTATTTGCTAAGTCTGATGCTAAGCCTAGGTTAATCCGTTAGATATTAAGTAGCATTATAATAGTGAGAAAATGTTAGAAATTCCAAGATCTATCTTTGTTTCAACAAAAATGATTTTTGGAAATCTGGATTTAAAAATAACTCTATTTTAAAAACCTATTTTTCAATTTCAAAATGAGTATTTTATATTAAATATGATGTAAAATACAGAAATAAAGATGAAAATATAATGAATTATGAATCATGAGATGATATAGGATGAGTTTAAGGTCAAAACAAGTAAATTGTAAATGTTTAAGTTTGGTTGTAGAATAAATGTAGAAGTTCGGATTTCTGCAATTTTTGACAGATTGTACGCCACCTCTTGGAGAATCTACACCACCGACGTAGAGACGGCGTAGGATGGGAACAGTAGCATTTTTCTTAACGCTGGAAGGAATGCCGCCGGTGTTCACGAGGGTTTCTCTCAACACCGACATGAAACGCCGCCGGCGTAGGGCATGGGTTTACTGGCGTATGTAGTAGGAATTGAAGTTCTGGAATTCAAAGCCCCGATGAACACTGTTAGCACTCGTGTAAATTTTGCCAGCGTAGAGTGTACACTGGCAAGATCTACACGTACGCAGCCAACATAAGGCCGGTGTATGACCAAAATTATATAAATACGAGACGCAAAAGACAGTTTCGACAGATTTATCTTTCATCATTTTCTTCGTCGTATAAGAGAGTTTTGGAGTGTTCTTGGAAATCTAGAATTGGAGAATCATCCGGAAGATGTTTACGATTCAAAGTAAGTGATTTTAACATTTTCTCATAGATTAAATACGAATTTGTATGAGTTTGCTTAGGGTTTTGTTGTGTTCTTGAAGGAAAAACGTGGGAAAGATTTAGATCTTGGATTTGATCTGCCTCGGTTGGATAAGAAGTAAGTATTGTG
This sequence comes from Combretum micranthum, assembly GCA_024138025.1. Taxonomy (NCBI): domain Eukaryota; kingdom Viridiplantae; phylum Streptophyta; class Magnoliopsida; order Myrtales; family Combretaceae; genus Combretum; species Combretum micranthum. Next base: position 1,713,121 of record JAMXBD010000077.1, read on the forward strand.
ATTAAAACAAGTAAGTATAATGTACTCATATCAGATTTATACGAATTTCATGAAAATTCTAAGGATTTTATGATTTGTTTGCATAAAGGAAACTCTAGGTTTGTTTAGGATCCGAATTTATGGATGTGAGTTGGAATTTGGTAATCTAAATCAGTAAGTTTTGTCTTTTCTTTGATGAAGTTGAATAATGTATGATTAGATGATCATTATGTGTTCTTGTTGTCATATAATATTAGGGTTTTGAAGGATTTATCGAATTCTATAGATTGTTGTGGAAGATTGATCGGGTTAGATGGTGCAACTAGGTGATTTTATTTATCAGGTTGGGATTTTGGAGATTTGGGTTGTTGTTTAATTATTAATATTGATTGAAGAATTATGGAGATTCGGGAGATTTGGTTGTGGTTGAGTGTTTTAGATAAAGGATTTTTAGGAGATACGGATTGGAATTTCCTGAAACTGAGAAAGGTACGATCAATCCTTGCGTGCTATTTTTGTCTGTAAGCTCAGTATTGAATGAATGCTTGTAAGAACAAAATTTCTTAATAAACTTAATCTTTATTTGGTTTAGTAATTGCATGTTTTGGTTGTGCTTGGCTTTGACCAATAAAGACCTGGCGGACAATGATACTGATGAGGCACCCTGATGATCTTAGTGTGAGATTGTCCCTAGTGAACTCGTGCCTTGATATGATTCCGGTAGAATTAGGTGTTCTGGAATCGGGGTGTTTGGGTAGTACCCACTCATCCATATATGTATATAATTATTATTTTCAAAGAGTTGTATGATTTTCCATGGGATCGAGTAACTCCGAGTTCAGGATTAGAGTATACCTAATACTAGACTGTGTTGTTGTGTTGGCTTAAGAAAGATAATAATATGATTGTTTGCATTAGTTTAAGTTGCATGAATCGTATGCCTTTTGTATGTGCATATGCATTTGTTTTTAGATTGGAGTTATCTACTGGGCGTCGCCGCTCATTTTTTTAAATTTCAAGTTCAGGTGAAGAAGATATAGTGTAAGATCTATCCGTTATAATTTATTCTTTGATAGCGAGGATGGCGATAGTAAACCTGACTACCCAGCTAAGAGTTAGGCTTCATATACTAAATTTCTAAGAGAAGACATGTTTCGATCATTTGAGATTGTAGTTGGATTCATTGTTAGTTTTAAAGGAAGAGATTTTAATGTAAACAGTTTTAGTTTATGTTAAATTTGTTGACTATGATGTCAACTTGGATTTATGCTTCAATCAGGCATTTATGTTTTATGAAGTATGAGTTTTTAGTTTTAACAGGTTTGGTATTCTATGAGTTACCCTATGAGTGTTTACAGGTGATGATTGTATTATTGTGGATAATAGGGCCTTTGTGTATCCTATATTAAGAGAGGATACGTGGCGGGTTGTAATGCTTTATTTTAGGGCGTTACATATGAAGGGCTTAGAGAATAGGTATCATAAAGGAATAGTCTTGATGAGTAAAGCTTAGATCTGCTAAGGGATAGTTTCAAAATAAGAAAAGTTTACAAAAGTTATGCTAGCATTATGTTTCAACCCCACAACTAATTTAAAATTCGTAATAAGGAAAGGTTGATATGTGAATACCTATTTTTCAACCCTAAAACAAGAGTTTTATTAAGGAAATGGAAGCTTTAAAGGGTAGGTTCGATTAGCACTTAATTTTAGAAAAATTAAATGAGTTTTACATAAGAAACAACCTCAAACATAACTTTCAAAATTCGAATTTAGGAATACCTTCATTTAAACACCTATTTCCAAATACCAAAATGAGGGTTTTAATAGGAAAATAGAAGCATTAGGGAATACATGTAATAAAGACTTAACTTTGACAAGGATAAGTGGATTTTGTCAAGGTATAATCCTAAAACAAGGAAATGTTTCAAAATATAAATCAAACAATATTTTCATTCCTTAAAATTTTGTAAAATTCGTAACTAGGTAAAACCCCTATTTAAACATGTATTTTCCAACTCCAAAATGAAGAATTTTATTAAAATAATGAAGGTGTTAGGCATATAGGTTATTAGGGAAGTATTTTGATAAAAACAAGTGTGATTTTGTAAGAAATAAAACTAGATTACTTAAGTCAAGTAATTTCAAAGGTTTTACAAAGCAACGGTTTTCTAAAAGAATTCTTGTTATCAAATGTCATTAAGGATATACATATAGATAGCCCATCTCATGACATTCATGATAATAACTTGTAGATATTGTATGTACATATAATGCACTTGGTAGAAACGAAGCTTAAGAAAATAGTATCTTTCAAACCCCACAAATCATTATCTAAGTACATGAGGAAATAGATTGATAAAAACCCATGTATCATGCATAATATTGAGTTATATATGTATATAAAAGAGTCTTTCAAGATATAGTAATAGCTAAGTATCTATTAAAGCTTGCAAATGATGCTTGGATTAAAGTTAGAATTTGATTTGTGGGTTGAGAATCTTGTATAGCATTCTTTACCCTACTGTTCATGGGCCAAATGACCTTGTTTGATGAAAATAACTTTAGAAATAGATAGCTCTCATTAAATAATGGACATTTTAAGTTGAAATTTCCACCTAAACGAACTTTGATGAACTTGTTAGAATAGAATTTATAAGTTTCATTTAAACTTCATTGAAATACTCATTGGAGGTATTTATTTTGTTAGGAGACTTTTGAGATAGACTAGACCTTCTCAAGGACTATTACGATTAAGAGGAATTTCGCGCCATGGCAAAGTGAGTTCACTTTCCTTAAATTTCATGCTTATTTTTATGCTTGTAATGATAGTAGCGTTAGAACTGGGGCAAGATTAAATTGGAATGTGCATGTGAATTTGGCTTGGTTGAATCGATAATAAGAATATCGAAACGGGAATTGTTATAAATATATGCATGATTTAGTATAGAATTGAAGTGTCTAAAATTTCTATGATTGCCTATAATTTACCTAAATAATATGACATGATCTTATAACTAAATTGTCCATACATAACATATGTTGAGTCAACAAGTGGGCTTAAAAACTCGAATGTTGGCGTAGGGTCGCCTGAAATAAAATGGAAGTGGAGTAGGCACTTGAATCAACTACTTAATGAATGAGTGGATGGGCACCTGAATCAACCATTATATAAATAAAAAAAATTGAAATATATGGTCGTATGGGCCTGAAACACCTAACCTCGAATGGAGAGCGTAAATCCATTCAACATAGGACTCCCGGAAAGTCTTATGTATTATGTGTTCACATTCTTGTGCATTTCATATGATTCCTTACTATAACTTGCTTGCCCTATTGTTTGATGGAGTATTTAATTTGGAAGTGAAACTCACTAAGCTCGCAAGCTTATACCCTTATATTTTTCTGTTACAGTATAATTATGTATGGCTATCCCCAAGAGGACATTTCTCTCAGGTACAACTTTTGGGAATTTAAGGAGGTTTTTGAAGAAGTTGGGACCTAGATGTCAGGCATAGACTTCTAGTTAAATCTCCTTAATCGTAATATCTATATATAATATATATATATCTCTGTGTGTGTGTGTGTGCTGTTATAAGAGACTTTTGTGGATTCTAAAGCCTCTTCATATTTTGACGGGGGTATGCCCCTTAGATCTTTGTAATAGATTATCCTTGGTTATAACTGTTATGATTTATATTCTTATTGATACGTATGTCTTCTTAAGCTAGTTCGATCTAAAGTAAGGTTCTCTACATGGTGAACGTAAGCCTGACACCTGGTATCTAAACTCACGGGATGACTAAGGTTGTTATACTTTAGTTTAAATATCGAGTGTGGCGGACTACCGCATTTAGAGTACTCTTTGGGACGTGACAGTTTAAGTTGGTATCAGAGCATGGTTAAGAGTTTACAATCATAACCTTAACCAGTAGACTTAAGAATGATTAAAAAGAAAGACTAAGATAGGATATAAATAAAACAAGGAAGACTTAGATAGAATAGCTTGGAATATTTAAGTTTTACAATTCTAATCCCTTCCTCTTTTGTGAATAGCTTACGCTTAGTGAAGCCCGCTTAGCAGCAAGGCAAATACATAAGCAAACCGATGAGTCTTTAGTCGACTACCACCTAAGAATTAGGTTTTTGTGTGAAGAGTTTACTCTAGCTGGCCATCCTAGGTCCATTCGAGAAATATTTAACTTGTGGTAAAGAGGTTTGATGAACACCGAGTGGCATAAGGTCGTGACCGACATAGAATACTGCCCTATAAGAAGGAAATGTTGGTTAGAACTTGAAGTAATTTATGCGTTAGAAAGAATCGTTGTTCATAGGTTAGAGCAACCCATGTTGCAACAAGCTAGTTTCGTGTTAAGAAATGAAGGAAGGTCGACATTTCCCGATTTTCAAACCTGGAACCTAATTGGACATCTATTTGTTTATGCTCATGACTCGTTGGGGGATCACATGGATTGGCTTCAAGCCGATGCTCATGGCCACTTCTTTTGGTGGGGAGTGTACAAGGAGATGTTACCCCCACCAATTGATATGGCCCAGCCACCACCGCCGAGTCAAATCGGTTTCCGATTCTAGGAGGAAGAAATGAACGAGATAAAGGGTGTGGCCGCTACCTCAACGGAGGGAAATGAGAATGAGGAAGAAGAAGAAGAAGAAATAATTTATAAGAGGAGAATGTGAGGATTGAAGGGAGGAAGCGAGACTTATGTTTTAACCCACAAGTCCAAGCTGAATTTTATAGTTGCGACCTTGAAAGATAGGTCATAGTAGCTTTTGTTGTTTTCGGGATGTTGCTTGTGGTTGATGATTTGTTATGTTGTTTTGATTTGTTATGCATTGTTTTCAATTTCAATGTAAGGGTCTCTGTACCCGCAGTTTGAAGTTTCAATGAAAATCATGTTATGTTCTATGAAATTGAGATTTCTCTTTGTAATTTCTTAATTATATTTTTGCAGTTATATTACACCCTTGTACACGAATTTCAGACGTTCTGAAGCACGATTTAAAATGTTAATAATATTATGAAGATCGCTTAACTAAACCAAATAAAAGGTAAAACAATCGTGGTAGAGGAAGAAGACAACAAGAGTAGAGTGTGTCTAATCAACCAAATTTGGAAGGAGAACAACAAGCAGCGCTACCGCTAAATCTACCAATGGTCGATGCTCAAGCCGCTTTGCAAGCAACTTTAGAGCAACTAGCATAAGTGCTTGAGAACATTCGACAAACTATGCCAACTCCTGCTCTTGCTCCAACACCAACTCCACCACCCTCAACACAACAAGCATCTGTAGCTATGCCAATGCACGAAAATGCGTACTCCCACATCGCGCCCTTGCCCCCACCACTACCACCAAGGCCATGCAAGAGCTCTTCACTCGAGTTCATAAAGAGTAATAGATACTTTGAGGGAGCCTTTGAAAAACCAGATGGGGCCGAGGATTTGTTGGCCCAATTAGAGCGGTCATTTAATGCTATGAAGTACCCTACCACTTGAGAGTTAATTATGGCACTTACATGCTAAGACTTAATGCGAGAGTATGATGGGAATCAAGAGGAGTTAACTTATGCCACCTATTACATGGGAGACGTTCCACTACGAGTTCCTTCAGAATTACTTCCTCAGAAGCCTTCAGGTACAATATAATGTGGATTTTCTACATATATCATAAAGGGGCCGCACGGTGGAGCAATATGAGACCGAGTTCAGTAGGCTATCCAGTATGCCCTGGACTCGTACAAATAACGTGAGAAATTAAAGAGGCAAGTTTTTCTAAATGGCTTGGACGGGGACATGAGAATGAGACTTAAGGAGTTCGACATCAGGACTTTTGGGGAATTGGTTGAGAGAGCGCGCATTGTTGAAGGGGCCAAGAAGAGAAAGACAAAGACTACAAATAGGATACCCTTAGTGTTTGGGAGAAAGTTTCATGGGAGGTCAAGTTCAAGGTATCCCCAGAAAAGGTTCAAGCCACTCCATGGCTTCAAAGGAAATACGAGCAAGGGAAATAGGGGAAAGATCACCCCTAAGACCATAAGTTGCTGGAAGTGCAAGGGAGAGCACTACCTTAAGAGGTGTCTGCAACTAAGAGACAAGTGTTATTTCAGTGGTGATGCAAGTCACAAGATCTTTTAGTGTCCGAAGAAAGCTACCACTACTTGCTATGTCTGCAAACAAGTTGGATACTTTGCCAATGAGTGCCCATAGAGGACGGGTGCCCCAGCCAGGACACTTAGAGGATCATCCTCAGCGAGGCCTGGAAATGGAAATAGTGGAATCTTTAGCAGTCGTTCTAGATCGGCTATGCATGGCATGAGGATATACAATCTGAAGGGACAATAGGTTTGTGAGGAAGTTGAGGACGAAGACTGTGAATTTGCTGCCCTCGAGGAGGACGATGGCTAAGATTTTGGACTCGTGATAGGTTAGTCTTCTAACCCTTGTTTCTGTTTTTCAATTGATTATGGACTACTTAGAATCCAAGGACTAGTAAAAGAAAAACAAGTGTAGTAATCTAAGATAGAGTTAGGAGAATGAAATAAAATGGTTTGGGATAGTAATTAGCCATGTTGAATACAGGATGTCTATTAGTAGCTAAGACAACTGCTTATACCTTGTTCGACACTGGAGACGCACACTCTTTTATCACTACCGGTTTGGCGAGACAAGTTGGATTACCAATATCCACGGCCACCTCCGGTTTTCGTGTCAATACTCCAATCGAAAGTGTGGTGACAACCAATGAAGTGATGAAGGACTGCCCAATAGTGATTCAAGGACGTGACACAATATGTGATTTAATTGTTTTGGAAATGAGTTAATATGAAGTGATTCTGGGTATGAGTTAGTTAACCTTTGCTAAAGTTATTGTAGATTGCAGAAGGAAGAAAGTGGCATTTAAGGATCTTAATGGGAAGGATGTTGAATTTAAGGGAGAAGCAGCAATTTTGAGAGGAACTGAGTTAAGTTCGTTCGAGCTACTTATAGATGCGGAAGTTGAGACCAGGAGGGAAAGTTCTTTTAGTGTAATGGAGAAGGAGGAAGAGTTACCCCAAGTTGAAGATATATCAGTTGTGAATGAGTTTCCAGATGTTTTCCCTAATGAACTACCAGGACTGCCCCCGAAGCGAGAGATCGACTTTGAGATCAATTTGGCATGAAACACGGAACCGATATCTAAGGCACCTTACCGCATGGCTCCTGTTGAGCAAAAGAAGTTAAAGAAACACTTACAGGAGCTTTTGGATCAAAGATTCATAAGGCCAAGTGTGTCACCATGGGGTGCACCAGTTCCGTTTGTTAAGAAGAAAGATAAATCGATGAGGTTATGTGTGGATTACCAAGAGCTGAAAAAAGTCACAATCAAGAATAAATATCCACTCTCTAGGATTGATGATCTTTTTGACCAACTACAAGGAGCGAGTGTGTTTTCAAGGATTAATCTTCGATCGGGATACCATCAACTGAGAGTCAAACCGAATGATGTATCTGAGATGGCTTTCCGGACTCGATATAGGCATTATGAGTTCCTAGTGATGTCTTTTGGATTAACAAATGCTCCTGCTGCATTTATGGATTTGATGAACCAAGTATATAAGCCCTTGTTGGATAAGTTTGTTATAGTTTTTATTGATGATATCCTTATCTACTCAAAAACGCGCGAGCAACATGAGCAACACCTGCACATGGCATTACAAACCCTAAGAGAACACAAATTATATGCCAAGTTTTCCAAGTGTGACTTTTGGCTGGATAGAATTTCATTTTTGGGACATGTAGTATCAGGAGAGGGTATATCTGTAGACCCGGGGAAGATAAATGTTGTAATGGACTGGAAGCTACCCAAGACAGTAATAGAAGTAAGAAGCTTTTTAGGTCTAGCCGGTTATTATGGGAAGTTTGTTAAGGATTTTTCCAAGATAGCTAAGCCATTGACCCAACTAACCCAAAAGAGTGAAAAGTTTACATGGATGGAAAAGAGAGACCAAAGTTTTCAAGAATTTAAAAAGGCTTGTTTCCGCTCCAATCTTGGTTCTACCAAATCTCGATAAGCCCTACACAGTTCATAGCGACGCATTGACAAATGGTCTCAAATGTATACTTATGCAAGATGGGAAAGTGATTGCCTACGCTTCATGACAGCTAAGGCCACACAAAAAAATTACCCTACACATGACTTGGAACTAGATGCAGTAGTATTCACTTTAAAGATAGGGCGGCACTACCTTTATGGACAAAGGTACGAGATCTATACCGACCAAGAGCCTTAAGTATTTGTTCACACAAAAGGAATTGAACATGAGACAAAGAAGATGGCTCGAGTTGATCAATGATTATGACTTGAGGATTAATTATTTCCAGGAAGAGTAAATGCGGTTGTCGATGCCTTAAGTCATAAATATCATGGAGAAGTTATAGCCTCGCTCACAGATCAAAAGGAGTTAGTAAAGAAGTTTGAAAGATTAAGCATTGAGTTCATGGGAGGAAATATCGAGGTAGAGATAGAAAATTTAGTGATGGAACCCACTTTAGTGGAAAGAATCAAGGAGGCTCAGCGCTATGACGAGATAATACAAAGGATAAAGAAGGAAAATACACTTTCATGGTAGATGATGAGGATGTGATAAGGATGAGGGGACGACTCTGTGTACCAAATGATGAGTAGATACGGAAGGAGATCATGAGTGAAGCTCACAATTCTAGGTATACAGTACACCCGGGAAGAACGAAAATGTATCAAGATCTCAAAGGACATTATTGGTGGAACGGAATGAAACGGATGTGGTCAAATTTGTGTTGAAGTACCCGATTTGCCAACAAGTGAAAGTAGAGCATCAAAGGCCGAGAGGATTGTTAATACCCTTGCCAATACCAAAATGGAAGTGGGATCAGATTTCCATGGATTTTGTGTGTAGATTGCCAAAAACACCAAAAGGGCATGATGCTATATGGGTTATAGTAGATCGGTTAACCAAGTCCGCTCACTTCCTACCAATGAGTATAACTTATTCTATGAATAAATTGGCAAATCTCTACATAAAGGAAATCATTCGTCTACATGGATTATCAGCCGGGATTGTATCAGATCGAGACCCAAGGTTCATGTCTAAGTTTTAGGGGAGCATGCAAAAGTATGGGAACCAAGTTGCACTTTAGCACGGCATATCATCCTCAAACCAATGGACATTCTGAGTGAACCATACAAACCTTAGAGGATATGCTTTGAGCATGTGTGATTGAGTTTAAAGGAAGTTGGAAAATACACTCACCCTTAGTAGAGTTTGCTTACAACAATAGTTACCACTCGACAATTAAAATGCCACCTTATGAAGCTTTGTATGGACGAAAGTGCAGATCTCTGTTGTTTTGGGATGATGTGGAGAAATTGGTCCTTGGACCAGATCTTGTACAAGATGCTATTGATAAGGTACAAGTCATCCAATAACGAATGAAGGAAGCTCAAGAACAACAAAAGAATTGGGCAGATCTGAAAAGGAGGGTTCTTGAGCTCCAAATAGGAGATCATGTGTACTTAAAGGTAAACCCTATCCAGAGTATTCACTAAATCCGCTCATAAGGAAAGTTGAGCCCCCAATATATAGGTCCATTTGAAGTACTTGAACGGGTTGGAGAGTTGGCATACCGCCTTGCTTTACCATCAAATCTGTCTAGGGTGCACAATGTTTTCCATGTTTATGTTCTTCAAAAGCATGTAGCCAACCCAGATCAAGTTATGGAATTGGAACCGGTGTTGTTAAAGGGAAACATCACTTATGAAGAACATCCGGTGCAGATTTTAGACCAAAAGATTCAAAAGTTGAGAAATAAGGAAATCAAATATGTTAAGGTTCTTTGGAAGAATCACTCACACGATGAGGCAACTTGGGAGGCAAAAAACGAGATACGGTAGAAATATCCCAATTTTTGAAGAATCAGGTGCGTTTTTCAAGTTTTGAGGACAAAACTTTCTTTAAAGGGGGTAAGTTGTAAACCTTAATTTTTAGGGTAATTTCAAGCTTAAACCCTAAGTTGGAAAGTCAACTGAAAATCCTAAGTCAACAAATCCCTAGGAAACCCTAGCAGTTTAGATTCGGCAATTCCGGGTTCTTAAACATAGAAGTCGAAACATGAGTGGAGAATATAGAGTGTAGATTGGTTCGTAATAATATTAAGATGCTTAAAAATATAATATTGGTAAAATTTTGGCCTATTTCGACCCTGATGAGATACAAACTTTGAAAAGTGTGTCTCGAGGCTCGAGATACCAAAAATATGTTATTAGAACCGTTAGACTCGTAATTTCATAAGATTTCCAAATATATCAGTTATATAATTTTTCTATTTATAAAAATTACAGTTATAGCCTTTTATCGTATTTTCATTGCTACCTATAATTTAATTGTTTAATCCACTTTTTTATTTCTAATCACACTATTCATGAGTACAACCACCTATACCCTATTCTTACATCCTTACAACATATTCTTACAATCTGACATCATTTCCTTACCAATTTACTTTTCCAATACTTTTAATTACTTAAGTTACTTTTAAATTTTAAATTTTATTACACAAAATATCACATCTCTCTCTCTTTCTAAAGCTAGAACCGATGCCCCCTTGCCCTCTCCCTCTCTCAATTTGTTTAAATTTTCTCCTTTATTTACTCAAAACAAACCCTAATCCATTTTCTATAAATAATCCTTTTGTCTTTCACTTTTCACTTTTCACTTTCTCTCTTTCTTTACAAAAATCAAACTTGGAAAAAGGTTTTCTCTCCCTTCCTCTCCTCTCCATTGCCATGAGTTTCACACACACACAACTTTTTTTTTCTTTTAAGTTCTTGTTCCAAACACTTCATAGGTAGTATATCTTGATCCTACCACCATAAAACATGTAATAGCAAGAATCATACATATGTGGTTCCACAAAAATCCCCATGAGCTTTATGTTAGGGATGTGGAAATACTAAAGTATGATATTCTTGTCATCACAATGTTGTGGATCTTGGTATTTAAGTTGCTTCACTATTATTTTGCTATATTATTGTTTTATGTTGTTATTATTGATATTTTGTACATATATTCATTTATTAACCACATATACCTAATGTTGATGTTGCATTGCATTCACGACCTGCATGATAGACTAGATCTAGTTGTTTTGAACACATAAATGCCATAGATTTTTGTCTTATATACATAAAGGACTTGTAGCAGCATTATAATAGTGAGAAAATGTTAGAAATTCCAAGATGTATCTTTGTTTCAACAAAAATGATTTTTGGAAATCCAGATTTAAAAATAACTCTATTTTAAAAACCTATTTTTCAACTTCAAAATGAGCATTTTACATTAAATATGAAGGGCTTAGAGAATATGTATCATAAAGGAATAGTTTTGATGAGTAAAGCTTAGTCTGCTAAGGGATAGTTTCAAAATAAGAAAAGTTTACAAAAGTTATCCTAGCATTATATTTCAACCCCAACAACTAATTTAAAATTCGTAATAAGGAAAGGTCGATATGTGAATACCTATTTTTCAACCCTAAAATAAAAGTTTTATTAAAGAAATGGAAGCTTTAAAGGGTAGGTTTGATTAGCACTTAATTTTAGAAAGATTAAATGAGTTTTACATAAGAAACAACCTCAAACATAACTTTCAAAATTCGAATTTAGGAATACCTTCATTTAAACACCTATTTCCAAATACCAAAATGAGGGTTTTAATAGGAAAATAGAAGCCTTAGGGAATACATGTAATAAAGACTTAACTTTGGGAAAGATAAGTGGATTTTGTCAACGTATAATCCTAAAAAAAGGAAAGGTTTCAAAATATAGATCAAACAATATTTTCATTCCTTAAAATTTTATAAAATTCGTGACTAGGTAAAACCCTTAATTAAACATCTATTTGCCAACTCCAAAATGAAGAATTTTATTAAAATAATGAAGGTGTTAGTCATATAGGTTATTAGGGAAGTATTTTGATAAAAACAAGTGTGATTTTGTAAGAAATAAAACTAGTTTTCTTAAGTCAAGCAGTTCAAAAGGATTTACAAAGCAACGGTTTTCTAAAAGAATTCTTGTTATCAAATGTCATTAAGGATATACATATAGATAGCCCATCTCATGACATTCATGATAATAACTTGTAGATGTTGCATGTACATATAATGCACTTGGTAGAAAAGAAGCTTAAGAAATTAGTATCTTTCAAACCCCATAAATCATTATCTCAGTACATGAGGAAATAGATTGATAAAAACCCATGAATCATGCATAATATTGAGTTATATGTATATAAAAGAGTCTTTCAAGATATAATAATAGCTAAGTATCTATTAAAGCTTGCAAATGATGCTTGGATTGAAGTTAGAATTTTATTTGTGGGTTGGGAATCTTGTATAGCATTCTGTACCCTACTGTTCATGGGCCAAATGACCTTGTTTGATGAAAATAACTTTAGAAATAGATAGCTCTCGTCGAATAATGGCCATTTTAAGTTGAAATTTCCTCCTAAACGAACTTTGATGAACTTATTAGAATAGAATTTATAAGTTTCATTTAAACTTCATTGAAATACTCATTAGAGGTATTTATTTTGTTAGGAGACTTGGGAGATAGACTAGACCTTCTCAAGGACTATTACGATTAAGAGAAATTTCGTGCCATGGCAAAGTGAGTTCACTTTCCTTAAATTTCATGCTTATGTTTATGCTTGTAATGATAGTGGTGTTAGAACTGGGGCAAGATTAAATTGGAATGTGCATGTGAATTTGGCTTGGTTGAATCGATAATAAGAATACCGGAATGAGAATTATTATAAATATAGATATATGATTTAGTATAGAATTGAAGTGTCTAAAATTTCTATGATCGCCTATAATTCACTTAAATAATATGACATAATCTGTAAGCCCCTAGATTATTTCGATAATATTAGCAAACCCTAAGAACCGGAAGTTGAAACGAAACCCTAAAATTAACCTAGTTCTATGTTTAGTCTAGTGAATCCAGATCCGGCAATCCCGTTTTCTTAAACCCTAGAAAACGAATTTGAGATAATTGTGGAAAATGGTTCGTAATTGTATAGGAAAGCCTAAAAATATCAGATTCGAATTTTTCTAGTGTCCTTTGGATCCGATCGGGATCAGTTTTCGAAAACCGTGCCCTGGAGCACCGAATAGCAAAAATATTCCGACAACACCGATAGATTCGTAAAAATATAAGGTTTTCAAAAATATCAGTTTTAGAATTTTTCGGTATCTAAAAATAACAGATATAGGCCTTTTACGCGTATTTTCTTTACTACCGGTATTTTAATTGTCTAGTCTACTATTCATAGTACTTTTCTACTATTCATTACTATTCACCTATCTCTACTTTTTCTTACACTCTATTCTTACACTCTACCATACCTATATCTTACAATTTACCTTCCACATACAACTTTAATCACATCATACCTTACACATTACTTCTTTTATTACAAAACAAACAAAAATAATTATTTCTCCCCCCTATATTACTCAAAACCGGCGCCTCCCCCATGTCCTCTATGCCCTCATTTTTGTTTCAATTCCAATTAATTTTAATCACACAAATTTCCACTCCAAAAATCTATAAATACCCCCTTCCTCTTCCATTCTTTCACACAACAAAAATTCATACTAAAACTCTCTCAAAATCACTCCACAAAATTCCTCTCCCAACATCTCTCTCAAGTTCTCTCTTTTCCTTAGAAAATCCATTCCCACATAATACTACAACCCATTCCTTTCTTCTTCAACCACCACATAAACTTTAGGTAAAAGTTTCTCATATTCTCTCATCATGTTCATATAACTTAACATGAGTTTAGTGTATGTTTCTTAAACTCATTGAGTTAAAGAAGCAACAATTTATTCATGTTTTGTTTTTGTTCATGTTCTTATTTTCTTTATGTTACTATTATGTTGATATTGTTATTATTTGTATTATCTATATATATATATATGTTTATTTAGAGCATATAAGCTCACTTGTTATTTATTTACTTTCAAGTATTGCAATTTATTTAATTTCTAGTTGATGTTAAGACTAGTCTTTCTAGTCTTAGACTTGTCCATATCAAGTCAAAACAATTTTATTTCCTTGCTTTTCTTTTCTTTTAAGGACTAGTCTATTCTTAGTCCCGGGATACCTTGATGAAGCTAAGGTTCCCAATACTTGGCTTTACTTTTATGCTCTTATTTATTTTATTTATGTTGTTTTTATATTTTTTCATGGTTACATATTCTCATTCATGCATGAATATATTGTTATTGTCTCAATCATAATAGAAATGAGTTTTCTTAAAAATAAGAATAAGAACTCTTTTTAAATATAAATTTTGTCACCTAAGAAGTTATTTTCCTTAAAGATTTGAAAATTATCGTAAACAAATATTCTTTTAAAGTTAGATAAGCTAGCTCAAGTTTTAGTAATAATATGTGGTTTTCACCAAGAAATACATAAGTAAAGTTATTATAAATTCTCTTTTCAAAGAAATAAGAAAGTTTCTTTAGACCTAAACAAAGGATTTCTTAAATTCAATTGTCAAAGTTTTCCACCAACACTAAAGTCTAAGATAAGTTTTTCAAAATTTACTTATAAGATGATTTCTTTTAAAGTGGATATAACCATGAAGTATTTAGAAAGATTATGTTTTCCAAAACACTAGAAATAAGGTAGTAGAAATTGAAGGAGATTAAATCTACTTTTATTAAGAAATGGAGTTAAAAGAAAGAGATGCTTACTTTTAGTAAAATAAGAAATTTTCTTAAACTAATTTCCTTACAAAATTAAGCTTATCTCACTTTCAAAACATATTGTACTACAAGAACATTGTTGAGACAGCACCACTAAATTCATGCTTATGGTTTGAGTATATATGTGTATTCAAGGGATTTTTCAACCATACTATATATCTATACTTTTGTACAAAAGCCCTTGAGTAAAGAAAGGTTGAAAACTCTAGTTTTGAAGTTTGGAAAATTCGTATCAAATCTGTAAGCTACTATTCCGAGACCTAAATAACTTCTTTTGATGAAAATAACCTTAGAAATAGATAGATCTTTTCGAATAGGTAGAAATCGGTATATAATATGCGAAATTCCGAGTTAAAATGAGCAAGTTATGGCCATTTTAAATTGGGATTTCCATTCCATACGATTTTATGAATTCTTTAAGATAGAAGTATAGAACTTGAATAGATCTTGGATGAAATACTCATGTTGGGTATTTCTTTTATTTAGGTGTCGAGGATCACGATCTTGTCTTCCTCAAGGATTACTTCGACTCCTAGAGCGCTATGGACAAGTGAGTTTCCTTTACGCTTATGTATTCGCGCATGTGCTTGTAGAATAGAGCACTAGATGTAGGAAAAGATAAAATAGATATGCATGTGGGATATTATGGGAATTATGTATGTGATTCATTGTGTGCGAACAATGAACGATAAGTATATCGGAACCCGATTTGTGATTGATATAAGTGTTTCCATGTATGTATTGTTATGTGTGCAAATATTGCTTGATCGCTTTAAATGATTTAATGCCATATTGAAATCCCCATATAATAAATTGCTCATGCATATCACTTAGAATATCATTTTGAAGTTTTGCTACTACTCCTTAGCGTGGGACCGGAAATGTAAGCTGCCTAGCTACATCTTGAGGGTTATGACGTACGGGGAATACGGCCTCAAGGTGTAGCTGAGCCGGGATCGATCGCTTTGGGCATGGAAGGCCCGGGGACTAGTAGTACGGTTCGTTGGAACCCCAAGACGCGCAAACTTAAGGAGGTTGTTCGGGACCCAGTTCAAAGCATTCCCTAACCACCGATGGAGGGGTAAATCCATCAAACATACGAAACCGGATAGTCGTATGTAATGTTTGATCATATGGTTGTTGCATTCATATGCTTGATTAATAAACTTGTTTGATTGTTGTTATGAGTACTATTGCGTAAGGAATATCTCACTAAGCTAGTCATGCTTATACTCCTATAGACTTTTGATATTGCAGGATTATCTTTTGCACCCGAGACCACCTTGATTTCCCGGGTAGAATCCTTATTTTGAGAAGCTTTTGGAGGCAATCTATTTTGAAGTTATAGAGTAGATTTCTTCTAAAATCTTCTAGCTTTAGTTATGTTATATTTAGAACCATGTTATTATGAATTATCGGGGGAATGCCCCTTAGAAGCTGTAAGACTTTTATTTCAATGAAATATATATTAAGTATTATTTTGCATGTTCCGCTGCCAATGTCTTGAAATGCATTACTCTACCGCTCTCCCTTTGTTGTGAATGTACGCCTTGTACCGATATGGAAGCTTTCGAGTGACTGAGGTAGTCATTCTTAAGTTTTAATATTGCATACGACGGACTGTTATGTTTAGGGTGCCCGCTGGGGCGTGACATGATCTTATAATTAAATTGTCCATGCATAACATATGTTGAGTCAACGAATGGGCTTGAAAACTCGAATGTTGGCGTAAGGTCGCCTGAAATAAAATAGAAGTGGAGTAGGCACTTAAATCAACTACATAATGAATGAGTGGGTAGGCACCTGAATCAACTACTATATGAATAAGAAAAAAAAAATTGAAATATATGGCCGTATGGGTCTGAAACACCTAACCCCGAATGGTGAGCGTAAATCCATTCAACATAGGACTCTTGAAAAGTTCTGTGTATTGTATGCTCACATGCTTGTGCATTTCATATGATTCCTTAATATAACTTGCTTGCCTTATTATTTGATAGAGTATTTAATTTGGAAGTAAAACTCACTAAGCTCATAAGCTTTACCCCTATATTTTTCTGTTGCAGTACAATTATGTATGGTTATCCCTAAGGGACATTTCTCTTAGGTACAACTTTTGGGAATTTAAGGAGTTTTTGAAGAAGTCAAGACCTAGATGTCAGGCATAGATTTTTAGTTAAATCTCCTTAATCATATATATATATATATATTATATGTTGTTGTAAGAGACTTTTGTGGATCCTAAAGACTCTTCATATTTTGACGAGGGTATGCCCCTTAGATCTTTGTAATTGATCGTCCTTGGTTATAACTGTTATGATTTATATTCTTATTGTTTTGTATGTCTTCTTAAGCTATTTTGATCCAAAATAAGGTCCCCTACATGGTGAACGTAAGCCTTACACCCAGTATCTAAACTCATAGGATGACTAAGGTTGTCATACTTGAGTTTAAATATCGATTGTGGCCGACTATCATGTTTAGGATATCCTTTGGAATGACAATAACCATGTCTCACCCTCCAATCTTGAGTGCATGGATCATACCATGAGATAGTGAAGCACTCTAACTTAGCAGCTCAAAAGTGGAGCCCGTCATTTTAGAAGCTTTGAATGGCTTCTCAATTGGGATCTTAGCCCAAATCCCTCCTAGATACCACATGTGGTAGCTCAATTGGTAGATGAGCAAACCAGGGGTCATTCAACTCGACATCTAAGTAAATTCCCATGTGCCCAATAAATTCCCTCATGCTCAACTTGTAGTATTTTTCAAAAGCAAAGAAGCTTACAAAATTTCTCATCCCTACTGATATAACATTGTGGTATGTTTAAAACGACACCAAAAAACAAGGGTAGTGATAGTATAGGCATGCTTCTCAAAAGAGAAGATTTGCTCCCATGCATTATTAGCCAATAATTGGTTTATAGCATGAACTAGACCATAATCCCTTTAATACGTCTCAATTAAGCACAGCATTTGGCTGCAAAACTTTCTTAACAGCTAATTCTTTAAACTCGACTTGATTTTCATCTTTCAAGCCCAAAGGAGGAAGGGAAGTGAGATTACTGCCAATAAATACTTAACATGACAATAACTAACTAACAATGAAGGATCATGGCAAAAATACCAATGAGCAAACACCAAGCCAAGTCCAATTACCAATTTAGACTAGTCAAACACTAATGATCTTCTAAACATCACCATTTCAACACTAAAAGCATTTCAATAAACTATTCTAGCTCAATTAAGCAAAAACCCGAAATTAATTTCATCTAATCTCCACATTAGAAAATTAGGATTCGTTGATCAATCAATCCACGATGTGTTAACACTCAACAAATTAGTCAACCATGATCATGACAACAATTAGCACAAAATCACTAATGAATCAATATCATCACCACGAAAAATCCTAAATTTTCTAATCAAACCTTAGGTATGCTGCTAGCAAACGAAATCCCAAAATTAAGATAACAAATTCAAGATAAGAGATGAGAGACGTACATTTAATGTTGATGGAATTAGTAGAAATGACAAACAACAAATTTAGGTGATTTTGAGAGCATTTGTATGCAAGTACGATTCAGAGCATTGAGATCGCAAGGGTGTTAGTGAACATGAAATTTAAAAATGAAAGTGAATAGGGTTGTGCACTTTTATACTTGAAGACCACACCAGCATTAGCATGACCGCACTATAGGCCATGTTTAATTGAAATTGAAACGAAGTTAAGGTACTTATGTAGATGCAGTCGCAACATAGGCCACATGTTTCTTTACAAGATAGATCCCATCTTAGGCGTGGTCATATGGATGGACGCATCAAGACCTATGAAGATGAAAAATTGTACTCCAATGTAGACATGGTCATGACTCTTTTGGTTTTGAAATTTGGAAGCTGGAAAAATTCACATTGTTAAGCTGTACCGCCTTAGAACGCACAAAGACTTGCAGACAAAAATTAATGAAACAACATTCGACACAGGTATGCCAAAGGGCAGTAAAGACATGTGGAAAAGAGAAAATTGGTAGACCAACATTGCAAGGTTGCACACTGGGGCACGACTTCTCCACACCCATGGTAGATAAAGTGTCAAGGCATGTTTTTGCTCAACTTCAACTGTGTCCCTAGGTACGGGCATGTGGACTTCCCCTGTGTCCAATTTCTTGAAATTCTTTAACACTTTATACATTTTTCAACTTCAATCATCTCTACATCTCTTTTAAGTCCATGAACAAATAAGTTTATATATATATATATATATATATATAGTTAAAATGCAAAAACACCCTATAAATTTTAGGGGTAGCATGGATTGACTCCCTGAACTTTGAAAGCATGGTTTTTGACCTCCTGAACTACAAACAATTTGTAAGTTTATGACAATTTGTACTTTTTTGTAAAAAAGTACAAAATGTATACTATGCACAAATTTGTAAGGAAAAAGGATAGGATATCTTAAACTTGCAAATTATTTATATTTTAGGGGGTTAAAAACTGTTCTTTCAAAGCTTAGGAGGTTAATCCACTATCCCTAAAGTTTAGAGAGTGCTTTTGGATTTTCCCTCTCTTTTTTCAGTTTGAGAAACACGATGTCTGCAAGATGTAAAACAATTCAAAACCAACTTCACAAAACTAAAGAAGAAGGAATGAAAAGATCGAAAGCTCAAAAAAAATTAGACATGGGTTGCCCCCCATAAAGCACTTGCATAAAGTCATTAGCTTGACATATTCAACTTTATCCCCCAGGATCCTATGGGATTGTATGCCACATCTATGTTTTGGAAACCAACCAGGGAAATTTCTTTCTTATTCTTGTTCCATTTCTTTTAAGCTCAATTTCCCTCACCAATATATTCAAGGTTATTTATAGGGAGGGAATTTATAAATTGGTGCCAACTCAAACTCTATTATATTTCTTATGGGCTTTAAACACAATTCATGAAGTTCACCATCTCCCAAACAATCAATCACTTCACTAAATGGAAAGAAATTGATATCTACAATTTCCATTTCTCATTCAGTCTCTCCAATCATCTTTTATTCTAGGGTAAATTCAGAAACATCCCTTTAATCAATGATCCCAAAAATTGGAACACTAGTGGAAGAACTAAAATATAATGCATTAGTCTCCTCAATTTCTTCCTTTGCTCAATAGGCTTGAACTCATCTTCATGGCTGTTCAAATATACCTGATGATCTACCAATATATTTTTCATTTCCACCAACTCATCCTTCACTTATAATGACTCTTCAAGTCATGTATCTAGATCATTTTCAATTGATGCATCAAAAGGACTTATAAGTATCTCCTCAATTACTCCCTCATGTCTTCCAAGAGTTTCTAAAGATTCAATTAACTTAGATACATACTCTTGAAATGGTCCTGGAAGAGTAGTTAATTCTTTTAAGTTTATGAGTTTGTAAATATTAGGAGCATAAAATTTCCATGAGTCCGCTTCAAAAAGTATTTTGAATTGTCCTAACAAACAAGTCTAACTTATCTTATCTTGCCTCAATGATCCTTTTTTCATAGATTTCTCTTGAGAGTCTTCTTCTTTAAAGCTCAACGAGGGAAGTGGTAGGGTAAATGGTACTTGCATCGGTTCATGAGACCTATAGGAACTAGAAGTTTCAAAATTTAGAGGGTATAATGTGCTAGAAGGTTCCTTACTCGGTTTCAATCCTTAAGTATGGTCATTACTTAAGTTTTGATGATTGGTGGTAGTGTAATATGGATGTGGGATAGGTCTCCCACTTTGACATTCAAAAGTGCAATGTCTACCACTACACTTCTCACAAACCATGCCATCTAAAGCCATAGGGCCAGCATCTGAAAACTCTTGAAAAGGAGCACAAATGTGAAATGCATAGTATTAAATGGGTTGGAGATATAATAATATGGATTAGGGCATGCATAAGGTTTATGATCACCCCCATAATGCCAACACACTTAACCTCTAAAATTCATAGTTCACATGGTTAAAAGTACTCAAGAACACAATTAATGAAACAAACAACCCCTAAAGTAATATTTCAAAAAATTATTATTATTATTTTTTTATAATGGCTAGATTAATAGAATTACGTTTTTCCAAAATATCGTTATTCCCCAACAATGGTGCCAAAAACTTGGCGTGTGTTGCGTACATGGCGACATATCAACAAACTGAGTTTTACAAATTTATAAATTTATGAGGAAAATTCTAACTAGCCAGCACAAAAAGGCAAGTGCACGTGTCATTATAGTATCGAATTGAGTATAGATGTTGTTTTATCGTAAGGAACCTAGCAATTACTTCCACTCGCTATTTTCCTATTATCTAGCCTCAAGATTCAAGGAGTTTTAACTATTAAAACTATCAAATAATCTACTATTAAACCTATAAACGATTCACAGTACGGTTCACACAAAGATATTAATACCATATCACAAAGCACTTAGATCTTATTTCACCACTAAGCCTCATCATGTAACTCAATAAATTCTCATTATATTCATATTAATTTCTGGAACTACTGAATCCCTAAAAGTACATTAATGTCTTTCTCAAGATCATCAACCTCTAGTCATAAGTTTATCAATCCAAATCTCTTTGTAATCAATAGTAACTTAGAACCACATTAAATACTAGAATTCATCGAATCAACAGATCAATAGTAGAAGGATTTCACCACTCTACTCTAAAGTTATGAGCAATCCTCATCAATAGCTTAGATCTATTCATTAAAAGGATTTCTCAATAAATTTTAACAAAATCAAACATGAACTCATATCTCGCACTATAAAAATTCAAGATCTATTAACCACAAGTATTTAATTCAAGAAATCAATGCTATTTTTATTAAATCATAGCAGGAGTTACATGAATTAGGCCTAGGAATCTAGAAGACCTAAGTTAAATAGCTACTCCTCCAAAGGTTTAATTCAATAATTAAGAGAAGTAAAAAGAAGATTGTGATTAGAATAAGCCTATTTAATTGTAGAAATCTTTATAATCCGAATAATGTTGAAGTCTAATGAACGTTTTCCTTGAATTTTCTTTCAAAAACCCTTAAAAAATCAACTATGAATCTAAGAAAAATGTACAATTCCTACAAGAGGTAAGTAGGTCTATATATTTTTTCAACTAAAAATGTACTCGATGTATCTATTATATACTCTCTATCCTCTATATCTCCTTGGGGTTTCATGAAAAAACTGAATTTCTAGTACAAAAAGAAACTAACGTGGCAAAAAGGTCTAAAAATAAAGGAATCCATGTTAGATGAACATGATGCACTCAACCACATGGTCGTGCCTCAGGCCACGTATCCCAATTTTAACTACAACTTCTTCTTTATGTAGTCGTGGTAAAAGCAGTGTTCTCTTTTGTGATTGAGCTTTCATCATAGTCAAGCTCATGTATAAGATCATGTACTCAATTGTGTATTTTGTTTTTCAAATGTCATGCTAATGTCTGCATGGTTGCATCTAAGATGGTGTTATCAATTGCGGATATAAGCTTCAGCATCATGTGCCCATATCTTGGATGGTGTCATACCCTAGAACAATCTGATTAGGTGCGTCTGTTTGCATGACAGGACACCCCCTATGTTTACAATCTTCTTACACCCATTCACTATAGGCTGTGTGATCAATTGTGCATAAAGTTTCTTCATCTTGGCTAAAGCACAGTCATATCTATGCTTGTCTCCTATTTTTGTTAACCTTTGTTAAGGTGTTGTGCTATTTCTTCATCAATTTATGATAAAGTGTCCAGATGAGCTTCATTTACCTAAGACCAACAAATAATAATATTAAGTGCTAATTTTTAGGACTATTGGTGACAATAGATGCAAATTGAGATCAAATAATCTTTAAATGAATAAAGTAATATAGTCCTATCATCTGCTACACCTGAAGTTGATTTAGGATAGGATATAAATTATGACGATCCGGTTAAAAGTTACATGTGTGAATCAATTAGCATATAAGTTAGTACATATTATGTATTATCCTAGTTGATTATGTTTCCTTTTTTAGCTAGGATTAGTTTCTAATTTATTCTAATTGATTTTTTAATTGGTTGTATAGTTGACGATCCTGACATAGTCATATATAATATGTATTGATTGTATAATTGACTATCCTAAAATAGTCATATGTACTGTATATTTATACCTATGAGGTATATGAAAAATTCATTCAATTAAATTAATAATTTGGTATCGGAGCATTAGATAAAAATATCCGTTATTATTTTTTCCCTCTCTTCTTTTTTTTTAAGCTGAAACCCTAAGCTGTTGTTCCTTCCTTCTTTCTTCTCTTTTGTTCCTACACCACATCTGAGGAAATTGATAGCAAGAAACCATCCACAGTGACCATCCATGAAACCTGCTCTCCAACAATTTCTATTAAGTTGGATGGTGGAAATTATCGTGATTGGTCTTGAGTTTTGGACATGCCTATTGCTGGTAGGAAAAAGAAGGGATACATCATAGGGAAGAAGGTTGCACCTGCAAAAGATAACCCGAGATATGATAAATGGGAGGCCAAAGATGCTCTAGTTAAGTCTTGGGTTATTAATTCCATGACTGATAAACTAGTGTCACATTTTGTGTAGTGTGGAATAGACAAATACTGTAAAAATATGAAAGACTATAAGAAAGAGATGGATATTGTAAAAATCTATAGGAATTTAGATAAAATCCTGCAAATTTTTTAGAATGAAACTTTTCGTGGTGGGGGGAGAGGGGTGGAGGAGAATGTAACTCCCCTAATTTTATATAACATGATTATAATAATTAACTATTGTAGAAATATGAAAGACCATAGGAAAAAGATGGATATTGTAAAAGTCTATAGGAATTTAGACAAAACCCTGCAAGTTTTAAGGATAAAACTTTTCTTAAGGGGGGAGAATGTAATTCCCCTAATTTTACATAACATGATTATAATAATTATTAAACATATAATATAGAATCATGAAGAACTGTAATAAAAAGTCACAAAAATCACACCTAATTTTTCACGAATTACAATATCCATCTCTTTCCTATAGTCTTTCATACTTCTACAGTATTTGGCTATTCTATAATAGTTAAGTTATTCCCCTAATTTCTATCGATCATTATTTGTTCATACTTTGAAATTTTTAATTCACAAAAAATTGGGTGTGATTTTTGTGACTTATATTATAGTTCTTCATGATTCTATATTATATTTTTAATAATTATTATAATCATGTTATGTAAAATTAGGGGAATTACATTCTCTTCCCCTCTCTCACCCTCCACCCCAAGAAATATTTCATCCTCGAAACTTGTAAGGTTTTGTCTAAATTCCTGTAGATTCTTACAATATCCATCTCTTTCCTATAGTCTTTCATATTTCTATAGTATTTAATTATTATAATCATGTTATGTAAAATTAGAGGAATTACATCCCTTCGTCCCCAAGAAAAGTTTCGTCCGTGAAACTTGTACGGTTTTGTCTAAATTCCTATAGATTTTTACAATATCCATCTCTTTCCTATAGGTTTGGGAAGCAGTCAAGAGAAGTTACCTTGATGTCTCAAAATTCCCCTCCATCTTCTCCTTCTCATGTAACTCGAGTGTTTTCTAAGTAAGGTAATTCTGGTTTGGCCTTTATTTCTACTACCACTAGTAATTGGGTTATTGATTCAAGGGCAACTGATCACATCACTAGTGATTCTTCCTTACTTAATACTCTAATTCTCAGATCTGTTAAGTCTATTCTGGTTGCTAACGGGACTCCTATGCCAATTTCAAAGGTTAGGAATGTCTCATTCTCTTCCATACTTCCCATGTCTTCTATCTTTCTTGCATCTAACCTCTCTAATAATCTCCTTTCCATTAGCAAGATTACTAAAAATCTTAATTGCTCTGTAATCTTTCATTCTACCTACTATGTGTTTTAGGACAATCTTATGGAGACAAAGATTAGCATTGGTAAAGAGAGAGGGGGTCCCTACTACATGGAAGGGGGAAGGGAGTTACAACAAAACTCAGATTGGATATTTCAAGTAACAAGGGAAACTTCTGATGGAGAAAAAATTATGTTATAGCATTATCATTTGGGATACCCATCTTTTTCTATTACGACATTATCATTTAGGATACCTATCTTTTCTTTAGGAAGCCCTTAAAGACCTTAAGTGGAAAGTTGCTATGGTAGAAGAAATGAAGGCTCTCTAAAAGAACTCTACTTGGGAGATGGTGAACTTCTTCAAGGAAAGAAGACGATGGGATGCAAATGGGTTTTCTCGATGAAGTACAAGTTAAGTGGGAAAATTGAAAGGTACAAAGCTAGTTTGGTTGCCAGAGGTTATAACCAAAATTATGGAATTGACTACCAAGAGACCTTGATCCTATGGCCAAGACAAACACTGTCACGCCCCAGCGAGTAGTCTAAACGTGACAGCCCGTCGTACGCAATATTAAAACTTAAGAATGACTACCTTAGTCACTTGAAAGCTTCCATATCGGTACAAGGCGTACATTCACAACAAAGGGAGACCGGTGGAGTAATGCATTTTAAGACGTTGGCAGCGGAACATGCAAAATAACACTTAATATATATTTCATTGAAATAAAAGTCTTACAGCTTCTAAGGGGCATTCCCCCGATAAATCATGAAAACATGGTTCTAAATATAACATAACTAAAGCTAGAATATTTTAGAAGAAATCTACTCTATAACTTCAAAATAGATTGCCTCCAGAAGCTTCTCAAAATAAGGATTCTACCCGGGAAATCAAGGTGGTCTCAGGTGCAAAAGATAATCCTGCAATATCAAAAGTCTATAGGAGTATAAGCATGACTAGCTTAGTGAAATATTCCTTACGCAATAGTACTCATAACAACAATCAAACAAATTTATTAATCAAGCATATGAATGCAACAACCATATGATCAAACATTACATACGACTATCCGGTTTCGTATGTTTGATGGATTTACCCCTCCATCGATGGTTAGGGAATGCTTTGAATTGGGTCCGAACAACCTCCTTTAAGTTTGCGGGCGTCTTGGGGTTCCAACGAACCGTACTACTAGTCCCGGGCCTTCCATGCCCAAAGCGATCGATCCGGCTCGGCTACATCTAGAGGCCGTATTCCCCGTACGTCCTAACCCTCAAGATCTAGCTAGGCAGCTTACCTTTCCGGTCCCACACTGAGGAGTAGTAGCAAAACTTCGAAATGATATTCTAAGTGATATGCATGAGCAATTTATTATATGGGGATTTCAATATGGCATTAAATTATTTAAAGTGATCAAACAATATTTGCACACATAACAATACATACATGGAAACATTTATATTAATCACCAATCGGGTTCCGATATACTTATTGTCTAGCCTGGATTTTCCCACTATCTGGTTCATCTCTCCTAACCCGATTCACATTAAACCCGAACCCATTTAACATGAATCCTCGACTAGGGGTTAAAAGAAATTTTAATTTTTGAAAACTTTTTAGAGTCGCTACCCGATATAAATCGGGAAAAAATAAAAAGCTAGGATCAATGGGTCGGTTGATCCTAACTTAGCTACTAGTCTGCGAAAATTTGATTTAAAAACCAAACTTTTAAAACCAGATATCATGAATTCGGGGGCTAACCTATTAAAACCAAATTGGTTATCACTTTCGGAATTTTAAATTTATAATCTATCCTTTATATGCTCAAAAATTATAGCACAAATATTTACAAGTCAAATCATTCATTTTTATTTTTTATGTGCTTTTCTTCATTTTTATTTTTTATTATTTTTTTAACAGGAATATCAACAAAATATCTTATATTTACAAAATATTTATTCACAATATTATTAACAAAAACATTTTTTTTTAGTTTTTAATGTCGCCCCGCAGGTGCCTACGTACTCGCTAATCGAGATCAGACAAAACGTAGTTCTTTTAAAAAGAACCTTAGTTTGTCGATCAATTTTATATTTTTGAACTATTTTCACTTTAAATTCATTAAATTTTAAATTTTTATGAAAATCATTTTTGATGATCCTATGATCTAATCAATTGATTATTCATTTTATGAAAACATATTTTTCTAAGCCCAAAAATCATTTTTTTTTTTAAAAAAAAATTGATTTTTGGAAAATCCAATTTTATCATTTTTATTTATTTTATTATTATTTTTTTTCATCACATAAATTCACAACATACTCAAAATATTTTACAATATATTAAAATTATTTTCATGCATTAAATACACATTTCTAAAAGCAATTTATGTATAAATACCTATTAAAAATATTCAAAAATATCAAAAAAATAAATTTATATAAAAAATAATTATTTTGATTTTTCTAGATTTTTCTGAATTTTTCTGAATTTTGTACTATTTTTTGCTATTTTCTGAAATCAATTATATAATAAAATAATAATAATAAAATAATGCGGATTGACCTGGGCCGTTGGATGGAGCGGATCAGATCTGGAGCGTCGGTCGCGCTTGCTTGATCTGGACCGTCTGATCTCCTGACTTCCAATTTGGAGCGTTGATTTGCTTGATCAAATCTGGGCCGTCTGATCTGCTTGATTGAATCTGATCGTTGATCTGCTTGATCAAATCTGGACGTCTGATCTGGATGATTGAATCTGGGCCGCTGATCTGCTTGATTGAATTTGGACCGCCGATCTGCTTAATCAAATCTGGACCGTCTGATCTGAATGATCGAATCTAGGTCGCTGATCTGCTTGATCAAATCTGGACCGTCTGATCTGGATGATCGAATCTGGGCCGTCGGATCTGAGCTGACTGTTTACCGTTGACCAGTGGGCGGGTTGGATCTCGGATTTTCGGGTCGGATTTTCGGGTTGGTTCTGACCCGATCGGGCAAAGAAAATGAAGTCGCGGCCTTTCGAGCGTTCCTCGGCCGTCCCTGGTGGTTGTTGACCTCCACAAGCTTGTCGGCCCGACTCTTATTCTGGTTGCGCGTCCGCTGGTGGTGGTGGTGGTTCGCGCCCAGAACCACCGTAGACGGCGGTTCGAGGTGGTGGTTGCCGGCGGTCCAATTCGAAAATTAAAAAAAAATTTGCAGAACTTAATTCGAACAAATTGATCAAATCTAAGCACACTTGATCACTTTAAACTTGTTACTAAAGCTCCTCAAACACTCAAATTGGATCGAAATTGATCCAAGATCTTCGAATTTCGAATTCTCTCTCTAAGAACCCTAAGTTTCGAAATTTTTGAATTTCTTGATTCTGATTGTGTTTGTTGAAATTGAGTTGTGCCTTTTGATCCTAGTACCCTCTATTTATAGATTGCAAGCTCAATTTTATGTTTCGTATTGCTTTAGAAACTAATCGATTTTTGCCTCTTCATTTGCACGAATTTAATTCAATAATTCGTGTTTAATTTGTTTCAAATGATGAATTGATGATTAATTTCATATTCTTCATCAAATCATTCAATGTGGGTAGATGAATCATCAATTTTATCAATTCTTGTAAATCCTCATTAATGGACAATTGAATGTTTCATAAATTGTATTTTTTTTTCAATTTTTCTAGCACGAATTTTGTGACTTTTGGGTTGTTTTTACACATGAATTGTGTATTGATCTTTCATATTCCATGTCTACTTTGCAATGGCATCATCAATTTCAACAATTAATGATGTTTTGTCAATTAAAATTGATGCAAAGTAAGGCAAAAGTCACTTTGAGAAGGCAAAAAAAAAAAAGATGAAAAGGCAAAAATTTGCCTTTGCTAGGGTTTGAACCTGGGTCCTTGAGCTTGGGTGTATGTTTGGGTCAATGTATTTAACAACAAGCCATTTGGCTTGTGCCTTGATCACTTAGCCAACTCATTACTTAATTAAGGCTTTGGAAAAATGAAGATTTTGTTTAATTAACTTTCTAAATTTAATCCTTAATTAATTGGGCAAAAATTGGGTGTCTACAGCTGCCCCTCTTTGTGGTAAAGTTTGAAAAAACTTTTGCCACAAAGACAAAAGATAACAATTTTTGTTAACTTCTCCTCCCAAATTTTATTTTCAAAGAGATTTTTATCTTGTGCTAAACCACCTGTCGAGTTTAGACTTTGAGATTTGCTAGGTCAACTGTCGGACCTAGACTTAGAAAACTGATAGACCATCTGTCGGGTCTAGATTTTGAAAAACGATAGGCCATCTGTCGGGCCTAGACTGATAGACCGTCTGTCGGGTCTAGATTTTGAAAAATGATAAGCCATCTATCGGGCCTAGGCTGGTAGACCGTCTGTCGGGTCTAGATTTTGAAAAATGATAGGCCATCTGTCGGGCCTAGACTAAAAAACTGATAGACCGTCTGTCAGGTCTAGATTTAGAAAAATGATAGGCCATCTGTCGGGCCTAGACTAAAAAACTGATAGACCGTCTGTCGGGTCTAGATTTTAGAAAACTGTTAGGTCATCTGTCGGACCTATGGGCTTTGGTTTGGTCATTTGCCGGACCTATGGGCTTTGGTTTGGTCATTTGCCGAACCTATGGGCTTTGGTTTGGTCATTTGGTCTTGGTCACCATCTGGAATGGATGGATTTCTAAATTTTGTCTTGATCACCCTCTTGGATGGATGGGTTTCTGAATTTTGTCACCATCTTGAGTAGATGTGTTTCTGAATTTCGTCACCATCTTGAGTAGATGTGTTTTTGAATTTCGTCACCATCTTGAGTAGATGTGTTTCTGAATTTCTTCACCATCTTGAAAGGATGTGTTTCTGAATTTCATCACCATCTTGAAAGGATGTATTTTGAATTTGGTCACCATCTCAAAGGATGGATTTTGGAATTTGGTCACCATCTTGAAAGGATGGATTTTGAATTTGGTCACCATTTCGAAGGATGGATTTTGATTTGGTCACCATCTCGAAAGGATGGATTTGATTTGGTCATTCGAAAGGATGGATTTTGGATTTGGTCACCATCTCGAAAGGATGGGTTTTGGATTTGGTCACCATCTCGAAAGGATGGATTTTGATTTGGTCACCATCTCGAAAGGATGGATTTTGATTTGGTCACCATCTCGAAATATGGATTTTGAATTTGGTCAGTACTAGACTATCTGTCGAGTCTAGACTGAGGGGTACTTGTGATTTTTCAGTTCACTGGGAGTTTTTTTATGACAATTTTGGTTCCATATCCAACATTGATGATAAAAAGCATGCTTCAATTTTCTATCAAAATTAGTTATCCTTGCAGTAATATTTTCTTTTAAAATAAGAACAATCAACAGACCAAACTGTATAAACGCATTCATTCAGCATTATAAGATGCTCAAATTTCTTTCTCTGATGATTCAAATGGTGTTTGGTTGGAAAATTATTCGGAAGAATTTTGTGGGTCAGGCTTTGATCCGACTTCAGAGAATTTCAGGGATATCAACTTTGCTTATAATTAATTAAAATAAAATCAATTGATCACTTGAAATGACAAATTTTATTGATCAAGGATAATACAACTTTACAGCATCTGAGTTCACAGGATCCTTTAAATCGGGTCCATCCATTTGGGAAAGGATTAATGCTCCTCCCGACAAGACCTTCTTCACTATATATGGTCCTTCATAATTTGGTGTGAACTTTCCTCTGGAATCTTGCACATTTGGCAGTACTTTTCTCAGAACCAAATCACCTTCTTGGAAATTTCTTGGCTTGACTTTCTTATTAAATGCTCTAGCCATCCTTTGTTGATATAATTGCCCATGACACATGGCAGTCAATCTTTTTTCATCTAAAAGATTTAACTGTTCAATCCTTTGTCTAACCCATTCAGCTTCTTCGAGCTCTGTTTCAGCCAGTACTCGGAGTGAAGGAATCTCAACTTCTACTGGTAAAACGGCTTCAGTTCCATATACCAGGGAATAGGGCGTTGCCCCAGTTGACACTCTTACAGAAGTTCGATACGCCATCAATGCTAATGGGAGCATTTCATGCCAATCTTTATGCAATTGTCATCTTCTCAATGATTCTCTTGATGTTTTTGTTGGCGGCTTCTACTGCTCCATTCATCTGTGGGCGATATGGAGTGGAATTTCGGTGTTTAATCTTGAATTGCTGACATAAATCAGTCATTGCATTGTTGTTCAGATTTGTACCATTATCGGTAATGATACTTTCTGGAGTTCCATATCGAGCAATGATATCTCTTTTGATGAATCGCACCACAACGGCTTTTGTCACACTGGCGTATGAAGCGCTTCAACCCACTTGGTAAGTAATCGATTGCAACTAGTATGAATCGATGACCATTTGAAGCTTTTGGCGAAATTGGCCCAATTACATCTATTCCCCACATTGAGAAAGGCCATGGTGTCGACATTGACTGTAATTCCTTCGGAGGAGCATTTATCTTGTTTGCGTAAATTTGACATAAATGACAAGATCTCACATGTTTGATACAGTCCGATTCCATGGTTAACCAGAAATATCCTAGCCTCATAATCTTTTTAGCTAGCATATATCCGTTCATATGAGGTCCACATACTCCCTCATGAACTTCTTCCATTAATTTTTGAGCTTCTTTTTCATCTACACATCTCAACAGGGTTGTATCGAACGACCTTCTGTATAAGGTATCTCCACTTAACAAGAAATGACTTGCCAGACGCCTCAATGATTTCTGATCCTTTTTTGTAGCACACTCAGGATAGCTACCTGTTTGCAAGAAAATTTTGATATCTTGAAACCATGGTTCACTTGACTCAATCACAGCACAGAATGCGGGTTCACTTCTTATTCGGACTTGCAAAGGTTGTATTCTTGCTCCTTCAGTGAATTGGATTAAAGAGGCCAGAGTAGCCAATGCATCAGCAAATTGATTTGAGTTCTCGGCACATAAGTGAAGGAAATTTCTTTGAATCTTCCTGCTAACTCAGCCAAGTGATTATGATAAGGAATCAACTTGGGATCCTTAGTTTTGAACTCGCCTCGAGTTTGGAAAATGATAAGTGATGAATCTCCAAACACTTCGAGCTCCTCGATATTCATTTGAATTGCCATTTCTAATCCCATGATGCATGCCTCGTATTCCGCTACATTATTTGTGTAAGGAAACATTAATCTGGCTGATGCCGGGAACTGTTCTTCTTTTGGTGAGATGAGGACTGCCCTATTCCACACCCGTATACATTGGCTGCTCCATCGAAATACAACTTCCAACTGTTGCTTTCGACTTCTGTTTCTGCTTCCTGATGCCTTCATCTGGAAACTGATCTTGTTCCTTTAATTCTTCATCATCAACTGGGCTTTCCGCAGTTGATCAGCTAAAACTTGTCCTTTGACTGAACTTTGACTTACATAAGTGATATCAAATTCAGAAAGCACATCTGCCATTTCGAGATTCGACCAACCAAAGCCGGTTTGCTGCCAAGTATCGCAATGGATCATGCTTCGTAATCAACTCGATCGAGTAGAAGAGCGTATACTGTCTAAGTCTGTGCATAACCCATACTAATGCACAGCAGGTCTTTTCTATCTCTGAATACTTTTGTTCTCCATTTGAGAATTTCTTGCTTAAATAATAAACAGCTCTTTCTTTTCCTTCCTCATCTTTTTGCCCGAGCACACAACCCATGGATTCAGGAAGAATCGTCAAATACAAGAACAACGGTTTCCCCGGTTTTGGAGTAACCAGTACTGGTGGATTCGTCAGATATTGCTTTATCCGATTAAAGGCTTTTTCACATTCGTCATTCCATTCAATTAGGGCATTCTTCTTCAGCAGTTTAAACAGCGGTTGGCACTTATCAGTCAACTGTGATATGAATCGAGCAATGTAATTCAATCTTCCCAAGAGGCCTCTGATTTCTTTTAATGTTTTTGGTGGAGGTAAATCCTGAATTGCCTTGACTTATCAGGATCGATTTCTATCCCTTTTTGGCTAACCATGAATCCTAATAATTTTCCAGATGTCACTCCGAAAGTGCATTTTTCTGGATTCAATTTCAACTGAAACTTCCTTAATCTTTCAAAAAGCTTCCTTAACACCACTACATGATCCTCTCCTTCCTTTGTCTTGGCGATCATGTCATCTACATATACTTCCACCTCTTTGTGCATCATATCATGAAGTATAGCAAGCATTGCTCGTTGATAAGTTGCCCCGGCATTCTTGAGACCAAAAGGCATGACTTTGTAACAAAAGGTTCCCCAGGCTGTAACGAATGTGGTTTTGACCTTATCTTCTTCGGCCATTAATATCTGATTATACCCTGAAAATCCATCCATGAATGAAAATAGATGATTTCCAGCGGTATTGTCCACTAAAACATCAATGTGAGGCAACGGGAAATTATCTTTCGGGGTTGCTTTGTTTAGATCTCTGAAATCCACACAATTCTCACTTTCCCGTTTTTCTTAAGTACTGGCACTATATTTGATACCCAATCCGAATAATCAGAAACCTCAATGAATCCTACTTCAAGCAACTTTTTTACTTCATCCTTGATTTGGAGGAGTAAATCTGGCCTAAATCGCCTTAATTTTTGCTTTTTAGGTTTAAAATCCTCCTTTGTTGGCAATTTGTGAACCACAATGGATGGGTCTAAACCGGGCATATCGCTATACGACCATGCAAAAACATCCAAGTATTCGGTTAGTAACTTGGTTAAATCTTGTGCCGTGCTCTCAGGCAATTTTCCCCCTATCTCAGATTCCTAGGGTTTTCGCTTGTTCCCAAATTAATCACTTCAATGGTTTCGGGAATTTCAATCCTTCCTTGTTCAAAATTTTGCCAAATTTCTTGTGTTCTAAATTGATAATCAATATCATCTTCAACATCTAACCCAGTAGAGTTAGAGGTGATATTGATATTTTCATTAATTATACGCGCGAGATATCCCTGAACTTCATCACAATTGTCGAATCTGGTTGAATATGAATGAGGAATGTATGAGAATATGTGAAAGCACAAACAAAAAAATTTCATTAAACTGGGACGGTGTTTAAGTACACTTATTTGAGCATCACATAATACTGAAAAACACAAAACACAAATCTAGTCTTAGATAAGTTCTTACTTAAAAGACTTAATACTAGCGCAAGGCACAGAGAACCAATTTCTCAAGATCATTTCTTTGGATGAAGCATCTTCTTTGATATCATCTGGCTGCTGGATATGATGTGGCTTTGGAAAGGAATGGCTGATGTGAGGGATTTTGATAATTGGATCATACTCCTTGTCGAGCTTCCTCCTTCTCATTTGGTTTTTCATTTCCGCCACTTCAGCACAAGTGGGGGAATAACCCAGTCCAAAGGTTCCCACCTGAGCTTCTTTTCATCATTCATCATACAGACTTCGTCAAACATTTGGAGCCCGAAGTCTTCTTCTCCTTCTTTTCCAATGTAAGGGACAGCCGTCTCTTTAAATGGCATAATCCTGTTCTCCCATAACAGTGATGAGTTGACCATTGGCTATGAACTTAACCTTCTGGTGCAGGCTTGATGGTATTGCTGGCAGCATGGATCCATGGTCTTCCCAACAGCAGATTGAATGTTCTGGGGATATCAATTACTTGGAAAGGAATAATGAAAGTTTGAGGCCCGATGGTACTTCAACTCCACTTCACCTATTATATCCTTTTTGACCCATCAAAAGCACGAACCACAGTAGAGCTTGGTTTGATGTCTGACGGTTCAATCCCCAATAGGCTCAAAGTGGCTAAGGGGCATACATTCAAAGAGGAACCATTGTCAACTAATACTCGAGAGATGACTTTCCACAGCTTTTGACTACAATGAAGAGGGCTTTGTTATGTTGATCCCCTTCCTCTCCCAGTTCTTCAGATGAGAAAATGATTTGCTCATTTGCAAGATTGAGTTGATTATATGCCCCAAGGCTTCTTCTGATACACCTCTGGAACTTTCACTTCTTCTAAGGCTTTGAAAAGAGCCTCACGGTGTACATTAGAGCTAATCAGCAGACTCATGAGCGATATTTGGGCAGGTGTTTTGGCCAACTGCTCGACAACTTTGTATTCACTTGCTTTCATCAGTTTTGCCAATGCTGACTTCTCTTCATCTTTCTTCCCTTCTTCATTTTGCTGCTGTGGCATATTCACAGTTGCATTCTTCCTCGACTCATAAACTCTTCCTGAGCGAGTAAGGCCACCAACCATGGCCATTGAAGCATGATTAACCGCTTATAATCAAATGGAGCGGCTTTATAATCACTCACAGCAAGGGGTATCTGAAAGGTATAGCTCCTAGGCTTTGATGAAGTTGATCCATCTTCACTGCCTTTGCCTATCTCGATTTTGATGGATCTAGGTCCACCTCCGATCATGCACACAAGCTCTTCTGGATCCGGAATCTCAGCGGTAATCATATTGATAACCGGTCCATGGTTTGGCAATGGGTTAGTAGAGACATTTGGAGCTTCAATGAAATCCAACTGGATGACTTTTGCATCAATAAGATCTTGGATTTTATGCCTAAGCCTCCAGCAGCTGTCTGTTGAGTGCCCGATTTGCCCCATGTGATATTCACACTTCAGCTCAGGATTGTAATTTTTAGGCCTGTAGTCTTCTCTAGGCACTTCGAGGTTGATCAGATTATCGGCCCTTAGTTTAGCTAATACTTGGCTAAGGGGAACCGGAATTCGAGTGAAGTTCCGCCTGTTGAACCTTGATTGTTGATTTGGGACTGCACTTTGTTGAGTCTGATCCTTATTCTGATTTTGATTCTGATTTGTTGACAACACGAATGACTTAGTGGGGCCAGTTGCACCCGAAGTGTTGACCATGCTGACGGTTGAATCTTTCCTTTGTATGGGACATTTCTTGGTGCAGTATATTTCTTTTCTTGTGCATATTTTCTTTTCTGTTGCAATTTTCCTGCTGAAATTGCATTCTCAATCCTGCATCCAGCTATCACCACTTCTGAGAAACTTGCTGATGCATGCCCAACCAGATGGGAAAAGAAAGGTTCCTCTAATGTGTTGATAAAAGTGAAAGTGAGGTCCTTTTCAGGCATCGGGGTGGTGATCCTTGCAGCCAATGCTCTCCAGCGCTGAGCATACTCCTTGAAAGTCTCTTCTTTCTTCTTCTTCAGATTGCTTAAATCCCATACCGAGGGCGCCATCTCAATGTTAAACTTATACTGATTAAAAAATGCCCTAGCCAACTTGTCCCAAGTATCAATTTCCTGATGGTCTAATTGGGCGTACCAGGCCAAAGCAGCACCAGTAAGACTGTCCTGGAAGGTTTGCACCATCAGCTTGTCAAATTTGCGTATTGCCCCATTCGTCGTACATACAATCTGGTATGCATATTAGGACAACCTGTCCCGTCATATTTTTCAAATTCGGTGCCTTAAATTTCTCAGGGAAGGCACCTTCCTCATATTGAGGCAAATTCAGGATCGCGGTTTGATCAAAACCATCGAACGTCTTCATTTTCTCAAGCAGTTTTCTCTCCATCTCTTTAGCCTGAGCTTCCAGTTCTTTCTTCAACTCAGCCGCATTAAACTCATTTGGTGACTCCTCTTGCTGAATAAGCTGTCCCTCAATTTCTTTTCCTTTCTGTGCCCTGAGGATTCTTCAGAAGTTGTGGGGGTCTTAAGTTGTGCAAGACTTGTGTTAAAGCCTGCATCTGTCAGCAATTCCAAGGAGGGTTTGTTCCATGGTGTTGAGTCTTTGCTCATGGTCTGGTCTGTGGGGTTGCTCCCGGTGTTAGACATCTTAGCTCGGGATCTGGTAACAATAGGGCTCCTAACCGGCTTGGACGCTATCTTTCAAGTTTTTGACTTAAACTCGAATTTGCTAGACCTGTACATTTATTTTTTATTAATATGAATTAATATACATATGCAAGAATGTAGATATGCTATCATACAGATGCAAATGGGGATATTGACCAATGATTTAAAAAAAAACATTTTGTATTAAAAGATAATGTTTGACATAACAAAAACTTCTAATGGTTTAGAAACCTTATTTCCTAGTGACTGAATCAAAACTACTTTCTAATGGTTTCAAAGAACCTTGATTCCTAAGGACTAAACCTAAACCAACTAAACCAGTCTTCTTGTCTTAGTGGGGCAAACAATCTTGTCTTCCAGGGCTAGAATTTTCTTTCGAGCTGCCTTCAACTCGGCCTCTAAGAATGCAATTCTGCTTCCAGCACTTTGCAGGCGATCCACCATTTCCCTCTCTCTTTCTTGGAAATCTCGGTGACATACTTCCAGGCGAGCCGAAACAGCTTCCATGTAAGCAGTTGTTTCAGGGTCAGGTTCCGATGGTGCTGGTTGAAGGACATCGGGAGCTTCATATTGGATATCCTTATTCTTCTTCATTTGGCTAGCCACATACCACCTGGTTGCTCTATACTTCTTGGTTTCCTTACTTTCTGGCTCGACTTCAAAACTGGCTTCACCTCTCTATTTTCCCATATAGCTCGGATTTGATTTAGCTTGAATTCTTTAGCTGGTAGGATCTTGGTTGGATCCAGATAATCTAGAGTGACTTGCTCCAAATTAGGCTTGACAGTAATATCTTGCAGCATACCATACTGTCTGATAACACTTGAGGGTAATAACCAGTACAGCCGGTGAGTCCAATTAGGGGTACTGCCATGTATTCCTTGCAACTTAGGATGGCACAGGGCTTTTGAACCAGCGAGCTTGCCACATCATGTCTTCAGGTGGCATGTCTTCAAGAATGGCAATTATATCCCATAGAGGATGATCATCTTCCATGTGGACCCTTTCAGCAAAAGATTGGATGAGATCATATTTCAGACTGATGAGGGATCCATTAGCCAATTCTTTTCCATATGCTTAATGTGGCTAGCAAACCAAACCATCAGTAAGTGCATGCTTGCTTTGAACTTGCCCTGTCCTTTAGACTTGATGTGATTCAGACTACGGACTTGTTCGGCTAGAAGAGCGGAACATAGGATTTGCCAGCTAAATATTGAGAAACCAGCTCTATGACCCGGAAGTGGATGAACAATTGCCATTAGGGAAGAGAATGGTTGCAAAAGCAGCTACTATGAAGGCATTAACCCGGTTTTCTTCCCAAACTTCAAGTGGTATACTGAAAGTGGCTCGGTTGCTTTTAAAGTATTCAGGGTTCCAAACCAGTCCATCAGTGTGGTTAGCCGGATGCAATATTCATTGCAATCATTGATGGCTTCAATTATTGGTCCCCTCTTGATCCCAAAAAATTCTGAGATAACACGGACCGGGCTATGCTTGAAGTTCGGAACATAGATACCTTCAGAGGTAGGAGGTGCTTGGAGTAGTCTAGTATATTCCTCAATGGTCGGGCTAAGTACATGCTGACCCAAACGGAAGACAACTTCTTCAGGTTCCCATAGATGAGTGAGGGCTCGGAACATGGTGAATGGAACATGGATCTTTGGTAGGCTGAGGATTGGGCCTAACCTATCTCAATGAATGACTTTTGGACCGGACTAAAACTGACAAACCATCGGTCCAGTAGGAGCATTGGATCTTTGAAAGGTTCCACTCGATTTTCTCTAATAAGGCGAGCCCATAAGCTATCGCTACTGTCGGTTGAAGACATCATTTTCTGAAATTTTTTCAAAGGTATAAGCTAATATTTACAAATTTTTTGAATTTTTTGACAGCTTTTATATTTTTTTAGAATTTTCTTTAAGTATTTTTTTTTAAGTATATTTACATATGTACATTTATATTTCAACTCCATTTTTTTAGAAAAAGTTGGTCATATCCCATGCTAATGAATGCATGATTTGGTAAGGTTCTATAGGTTCCCCGATTTAGTGGTACTAAACCGGAGTGGGAGGACATTTCTTGATCTAGAGGGTGGAAAGCCACAGCCCCCGGACCTTACTTCGTCCTCCTCGCTTAGGCTCTTAAGACGGCCCTGGTACGACCGTATCTAGCACACAATCATGCTAATGCAAATGCAAATGCAAACAAACAATCAAGCTTTTTTTCTATTTTACATACTTGCAAGGTTAGTATATATTTACAAAACAATTATTCAATATAATATACAAATAAATAATATTCACATGGTAATTTACAAAAAATAAGCAAGGATAAATTCAAAATTTATAATTCCGAAGTGGCTAGCCCTCTTTTTTTTAAAAAAAAAATTTAAATCCCCAGTGGAGTCGCCAAGCTGTCGAGCCTGGATTTTTCCACTATCTGGTTCATTTCTCCTAACCCGATTCACATTAAACCCGAACCCATTTAACATGAATCCTCGACTAGGGGTTAAAAGAAATTTTAATTTTTGAAAACTTTTTAGAGTCGCCACCCGATATAAATCGGGAAAAAATAAAAGCTAGGATCAATGGGTCGGTTGATCCTAACTTAGCTACTAGTCTGCGAAAATTTGATTTAAAAACAAACTTTTAAAACCAGATATCATGGATTCGGGGGCTAACCTATTAAAACCAAATGGTTACCACTTTTGGAATTTTAAATTTATAATCTATCCTTTATATGCTCAAAAATTAAACAAATATTTACAAGTCAAATCATTCATTTTTATTTTTTATGTGCTTTTCTTCATTTTTATTTTTTATTATTTTTTTTAGAATAATATCAACAAAATATCTTATATTTACAAAATATTTATTCACAATATTAAAACAAAAACATTTTTTTTATTTTTAATGTCGCCCCGCAGGTGCCTACGTACTCGCTAATCGAGATCAGACAAAACGTAGTTCTTTTAAAAAGAACTTTAATTTGTTGATCAATTTATTTTTGAACTATTTCACTTTAAATTCATTAAATTTTAAATTTTTATGAAAATCATTTTTGATGATCCTATGATCTAATCAATTGATTTTTCATTTTATGAAAACATATTTTTCTAAGTCCAAAAATCATTTTTTTTTAAAAATTTGGTTTTGGAAAATCCAATTTTTCATTTTTATTTATTTTTTTATTATTTTTTTTCATACATAAATTCACAACATATTCAAAATATTTTACAATATATTAAAATTATTTTTCATGCATTAAATACATTTCTAAAAGCAATTTATGTATAAATACATATTAAAAATATTCAAAAATATCAAAAAAATAAATTTATATAAAAAATAATTATTTTGATTTTTCTGGATTTTTGAATTTTTATGAATTTTTCTGAATTTTTTATGAATTTTTCTGAATTTTTTACTATTTTTTGCTATTTTCTGAAATTAATTATATAATAAAATAATAATAAAAAATAATGCGGACTGACCTGGGCTGTTGGATGGAGCGGATCAGATCTGGAGCGTCGGTCGCGCTTGCTTGATCTGGACCGTCTGATCTCCTGACTTCCAATCTGGAGCGTTGATTTGCTTGATCAAATCTGGGTCGTCTGATCTGCTTGATTGAATCTGACCGTTGATCTGCTTGATCAAATCTGGACCGTCTGATCTGGATGATTGAATCTAGGCCGCTGATTTGCTTGATTGAATCTGGGCCGCTGATCTGCTTGATCAAATCTGGACCGTCTGATCTGGATGATCGAATCTGGGCCGTCGGATCTGAGCTGACCGTTGACCGTTGACCAGTGGGCGGGTTGGATCTCGGATTTTCGGGTCGGTTCTGACCCAATCGGGCAAAGAAAATGAAGTCGCGGCCTTTCGAGCGTTCCTCGGCCGTCCCTGGTGGTTGTTGACCTCCACAAGCTTGTCGGCCCGACTCTTATGCTGGTTGCGCGTCCGCTGGTGGTGGTGGTTCGCGCCCAAAACCACCGTGGACGGCGGTTTGAGGTGGTGGTTGCCGGCGGTCCAATTTGAAAATTAAAAAAAAAATTTGCAGAACTTAATTCGAACAAATTGATCAAATCTAAGCACACTTGATCACTTTAAACTTGTTACTAAAGCTCCTCAAACACTCAAATTGGATCGAAATTGATCCAAGATCTTCGAATTTCGAATTCTCTCTCTAAGAACCCTAAGTTTCGAAATTTTTGAATTTCTTGATTATGATTGTGTTTGTTGAAATTGAGTTGTGCCTTTTGATCCTAGTACCCTCTATTTATAGATTGCAAGCTCAATTTTACGTTTCGTATTGCTTTAGAAACTAATCGATTTTTGCCTCTTCATTTGCACGAATTTAATTCAATAATTCGTGTTTAATTTGTTTCAAACTGATGAATTGATGATTAATCTTTCATATTCTTCATCAAATCATTCAATGTGGGTAGATGAATCATCCAATTTTATCAATTCTTGTAAATCCTCATTAATGGACAATTGAATGTTTCATAAATTGTATTTTTTTTTCAATTTTTCTAGCACGAATTTTGTGACTTTTGGGTTGTTTTTACACATGAATTGTGTATTGATCTTTCATATTCCATGTCTACTTTGCAATGGCATCATCAATTTCAACAATTAATGATGTTTTGTCAATTAAAAATTGATGCAAAGTAAGGCAAAAAGTCACTTTGAGAAGGCAAAAAAAAAAAAGATGAAAAGGCAAAAATTTGCCTTTGCTAGGGTTTGAACCTGGGTCCTTGAGCTTGGGTGTATGTTTAGGTCAATGTATTTAACCAACAGGCCATTTGGCCTGTGCCTTGATCACTTAGCCAACTCATTACTTAATTAAGGCTTTTGGAAAAATGAAGATTTTGTTTAATTAACTTTCTAAATTTAATCCTTAATTAATTGGGCAAAAATTGGGTGTCTACACTTATCGTTCATTGGTCGCACACAATGAATCACATACATAATTCCCATAATATCCCACTGCATATCAATTTTATCTTTTCCTACATCTAGTGCTCTATTCTACAAGCACATGCGCGAATACATAAGCGTAAAGGAAACTCACTCGTCCATAGCGCTCTAGGAGTCGAAGTAATCCTCGGGAAAGACAAGATCGTGATCCTCGACACCTAAACAAAAGAAATACCCAACATGAGCATTTCATCCAAGATCTATTCAAGTTCTAAACTTCTATCTTAAAGAATTCGTAAAAATCGTATGGAATGGAAGTCCCAACTTAAAATGGCCATAACTTGCTCATTTTAATTCGGAATTTCACATATTATATACCGATTTCTACCTACTCGAAAAGATCTATCTATTTCTAAGGTTATTTTCTTCAAAAGAAGTTATTTGGGTCTCGGAATAGTAGCGTACAGATTTGATACGAATTTTCCAAACTTCAAAACTAGAGTTTTCAAACCTTTCTTCACTCAAGGGCTTTTGTACAAAAGTATAGATATATTGTATGGTTGAAAAATCCCTTGAGTATATGTATATATATGTATACTCTCATACTATATGCATGAATTTGGTGTTGTCACAACAATGGTTTTGTAAAACAAATGTCTTGAAAGTGAGATAAGCTTAAGGCTTGAAATGGATTTTATCTTTGAAAAATTTCCGAAGTTATCATAAATGAGTATTTCCTCCTTTTAACTCCATTCCTTCAAAAAGTTATTTTAATCTTTCAAGATTTCCATAAATCTATTTCTAGCGTTTTGGAAAACAAAGTCTTTCTAAATATTTTATGGTTAGTTCCACTTTTAAAAGAAATCATCTTATAAGTTATTTTTGAAAAACTTATCTTAGACTTTAGTGTTGGTGTAAAACTTTGACAATTGAATCTAAGAAATCTTTTGTTTAAGTCTAAAGAAACTTTCTTATTTATTTGAAAAAACAATTTATATTAACTTTACTTTATATTTTCTTGGTAAAAACCATATATTGTCACTATCTTTAGAAAATATTTGTTTAAGATAAATTTCAAACCTTTAAGGAAAATAACTTCTTATGTGACAAAATTTATATTTAAAAAGAGTTCTTATTCTTTATTTTAAGAAAACTCATTTCTATTATGATGGAGACAATAACAACATATTCATGCATGAATGATAATATGTAACCATGAAAAATATAAAAACAACATAAATAAGATAAATAGGAGCATAAAAGTAAAGTCAAGCATTGGGAACCTTAGCTTCATCAAGGTATCCCGGGAC
Organism: Combretum micranthum; assembly: GCA_024138025.1. Taxonomy (NCBI): domain Eukaryota; kingdom Viridiplantae; phylum Streptophyta; class Magnoliopsida; order Myrtales; family Combretaceae; genus Combretum; species Combretum micranthum. Next base: position 1,755,841 of record JAMXBD010000077.1, read on the forward strand.
TAAGAATGGACTAGTCCTCAAAAGAAAAGAGAAGCAAAGAAATAAAATTGTTTTGACTTGATATGGACAAGTCTAAGACTAGAAAGACTAGTCTTAATATTGCATAAAACAAGTAAATAAATAAATTGCAAGACTTGAAAATAAATAAATAACAAGTGAGCTTATATGCTCTAAATAAACATATATATATATATAGATAATACAAATAATAACAATATCAACATAATAGTAACGTAAAGAAAATAAGAACATGAACAAAAACAAAACATGAATAAATTGTTGCTTCTTTAACTCAATGAGTCTAAGAAACATACACTAAACTCATGTTAAGTTATATGAACATGATGAGAGAATATGAGAAACTTTTACCTAAAGTTTATGTGGTGGTTGAAGAAGAAAGGAATGGGTTGTAGTATTATGTGGGAATGGATTTTCTAAGGAAAAGAGAGAACTTGAGAGAGATGTTGGGAGAGGAATTTTGTGGAGTGATTTTGAGAGAGTTTTAGTATGAAGTTTTGTTGTGTGAAAGAATGGAAGAGGAAGGGGGTATTTATAGATTTTTGGAGTGGAGATTAGATGTATTTAAATAAAAGGGAAAAGAAAATAAAATGAGATGGTGGAAGAGAGAGGGGGCGCCGGTTTTGACTTGTAGGGGGGAGAAAATTGATTTGTTTTGTTTGTTTTGTATTAAAAGAATTAATGTGTAAGGTATGATGTGATTAAAGTTGTATAGGGAAAGTAAATTGTAAGGTATAAGTATGGTAGAGTGTAAGAATAGAGTGCAAGAAAAAGTAGAGATAGGTGAATAGTAATGAATAGTAGAAAAGTACTATGAATAGTAGACTAGACAATTAAAATACCGGTAGTAAAGAAAATACGCGTAAAAGGCCTATATCTATTATTTTTAGATACCGAAAAATTCTAAAACTGATATTTTTGAAAACCTTATATTTTTATGAGTCTATTGGTGTTGTCGGTATATTTTTGCTATCCGGTGCTCCGGGGCATGGTTTTTGAAAACTGATCCCGATCGGATCCGAAGAACACTAGAAAAATTCGAATATGATATTTCTAGGCTTTCCTATATTATTACGAACCATATTCTGCAATTATTTCAATTTTGTTTTCTAGGGTTTAAGAACACGGGATTGCCGAATCTAGATTCACTAGACTAATCGTATAACTAGGTTAACTTTAGGGTTTCATCTCAACTTCCAGTTCTTAGGGTTTGCTAATATTATCGAAAAATCTAGGGGCTTACAAACACTGTTAGAGTCATACTCTCTCTAGCAATTAATATGGGTTAGCCATTGAAACAATTTGACGTGAAGAATACCTTCCTCCATGGTGATATGTTAAAAGAGGTGTACATGGATCCTCCTCCGAAGTTTACACCAAAAGAAGGCAAAGTGTGCAAAATGAAAAAAGCCTTGTAGGATTGAAGTAGTAGCCAAGAGCGTGGTTGGTAGGTTAAGCTACTCAATGAAGAAGTTTGACTATAAACAAGCTATGGCATATCACACCCTTTTTCTATAAGAGAAATGGTGATGATATCACTTTGCTTATTGTTTATGTTGATGACATGATTGTCATAGGTATTAGCCCTCAAGAAATAGAGAAGCTCCAAAGTCATCTAGCTACGTATTTCAAAATGAAGGACTTGGGAACTCTAAAATAATTTTTCAGGCATTAAAGTATTGTGGTCAAATCAAGGACTCTTCCTCTCACAGCAGAAGTATACATTAGATCTTTAGCTGAGACTAGTAACTTTGCTTGTGAACCTGTGAATACTCCTATTGAAGTCAATCACGACTTATCAATCTATCCTGCCCAAATTCCAACAACTAAGAAAGATATTAGAGACTAGCAGAGAAGTTGATCTATCTAACCTACACTAAACTTGATATATTTTACGCAGTTAGCGTCGTGAGTCAATTTATGCATGATTTGAGAAACTAACACATGAGAGAAATAAATCGTAGCCTAGCCTATTTGAAGTTTTCCCCAAGTAAAGGGATAATGTTCTCTAAGCACAGATATCTAGAGATTGGGGGATATACATACTGGATCCAAGTTGGATAGGAAGTCCACATCAAGGTATGTGTTATTCATTGGAGGAAATTTGGTGACTCGAAGGAGTAAGAAACAAAATGTGGTTTCATTGAGTAGTGTAGAAGCTGAATATCGTGTTCTTCATCATGCAACCACAGAACTTACTTGGCTAAGAATCCTATTAAATGAGCTTAGATTTGATCCTAAGAAGCCTATGGTTCTCTTTTGTGACAAAACATCAGCTATTGAGATTGCAAACAATCTAATAAAGCATGATAGAACCAAATACATCAAGCTCGATAGGAACTACATCAAGCACAACCTAAGATCTAGCCAAATAAAGATTCCCTACATCAAGAGTGCTTAATAGTTAGTAGACATAATGACTCATGCTATTGCTAGTGGTCCAATTCATGCTTCATTATCCAAGTTAGGCATGTGTGATATCTATGCACCAACTTGAAGGGAAGAAGTAGCATATAAGTTAGCACATATTCTATATTATCCTAGTTGATTATGCTTCCTTTATTAGCTAGGATTAATTTCTAATTTATTTTAATCGATTGTATAGTTGACTATCCTAAAATAGTCTTATGTATTGATCGTACAGTTGACTATCCTAAAATATTCATGCGTATTGTATATTTATACCCTTAAGATATATGAAAAATTCATTCATCCAAATTAACAATTGAATCTAAACTTTCCCTCCAATCGAAGATAGTTACTACTCAACCTCAAGCAATTAACTTTATATTGTGTGAACCAAACATAGATGCAAAGAATGACACTAACATATCTGATAGAATTTCTTCTAAAGATTCTAATGATGAGAATAGTAGCAAAGGGAGTGATGATGATGAAGGTTCGATCCATACAATTGGTAAGTTTCATAGGTCATATAGGAGAAATGATTTGCATCATTAATTACCTTTGAAAAATGTGGATGCAATTAAGAGTTTGATGCCCATGTTGTTCTTTACAGAGCATATGGGTAGTAGATATGCAACATTTGAAGATTAACAACATATGGTGATGGCGATTGAATTGTTAGTAATGTATTTAAGCTGAATATGCAATTTAACTAAAACGAACATTTGACACAAACAATGAAAATGCACCATATAATAAAAAACCATAACTACAATGAGGTGAAATCTAATAAGAAGGTGTGGTTAGTGGACATTAAAGTGTGTTGATTCGAATGAAGGTTGCAAGTATAGACATCAAGCATGCTTAAAGAAGCATGATGGATGTTTCTAGATCATTATGCATAAATGTTTTTATCACCATGGATCGACCTTACTGGGCATAACCACTATATCTGGATGTATTATTATACAAAAACTTACTAAGTATGAAGGTAAATGACCGCTAAGGAAGAATCTATAAAAAATTTAGGTTTACTATTCATTTAAAGAAGATTGTGGAGCAAAGAGAAAGGTCATTAAACAACTACCTGGTAAGTGGAACAAATCGTATGTTACGTAATTATCTTGTAGATGCTATACAATAGACTAATTCGAGAACTAATGATGAGTGGAGATGTTTGGAGATATATGATGTAGCATGATAAGTCTATTTTATTCTATTCTTTTCATAGGAATTTAGACTTAATTTGATGCATTCTTGGATAAATTTCTGTGAATCTGTGCTTTTAATGTTTAAATGTTGCTTTTTAACTCCTAAAATCAAAAGAAGTCAAAATGAAGTATCTTGAATCAGATTTAGAACCAAAAAGTAGGAAAACTTAAAGATGGATTCTATCAAGCTCTGCAAAAGCTGCTATCAAGGCAAAAATAGCAAAGCAAAATGATCTGTTGCGCCCTACAACGAGCCCTCGACGTGACCCTCAACTTGGTTTTGAGTCGATCGAGCCCTGGACTTAAAGAACAGCTTATGTCACGCTATGCTATCGAGCCTTAGATTTGACCTCCGAAAAATGCTGGATAAAGATCGGACCTTTTTGCTCGGAACGTATAGTTTAAGTCGAGCTTAAATCTTGAGCCCTTAACATACCCAATTTACCCCTCGGTTGAAGAATGGATAAGAACTCGAGCCTTTCTAACAGATAGCTATAGCTAAGGTCGAGCCCTAACATCAAAGAGCTACTCGAGCCCTCGATGTGCTTAACCTTACTCTGTGAAAAGTTATCACACGTGGATTTTACGCACGCATTGCCTTAATTCAAAGCGTGTGAAAATAAAGGACAATTCTGTTATAGAGAATCTACTAAGGTAGCGAATAAAATCGTCATGATTTCTGTGTTGTGCCTATAAATAAAGGTGCAGAGGTATGCGATCAATAATGTAGTATATGTGCGATTTCCTAACATAGTATAGAGAGAGAATTTTGAGGTGAAAGAATCAAGTTTTCTAAGTAAAATCATTTTAACCCATTGTTTGTAATTTTTCCAAGACTCCACTTTTAATTGAAATATTCTTCGATTAATTCCGTATTATTTCTTTAGAATTGGTGCGTAATGTTTGTATCCATGAAGAAATAACCTCCTATAGCTTAGGGTTTGTAAACCCAAATCCTGATTCATATGATTTCAAATGCGCTTTCAAGTAATTATTGACTGAGTATTTGTAATTAGTAACTTGAACTTATTTTTGTGGGTCTAAATGAGTGGTGCACCTTTAAGATTCATGTTTGATGTCGATTAAATAGATTGAGAGATCATTCTTTTGTATAGATCTATGGCAACTAATAGAGTTGAGCCTAAACATCTTGAGAGATGAATGGTGAAAACTTTTTGTCACTTATTTTGAAATTCATTGAGTTGGTTTTTAAAAAAAATGGATTCTTAAACTTTATGCAGATCTAGCATCTAGTTCTACAGCTACTGACCCTAAGAGAGGTTTTAGCTTATACCAGTGAATTCGACAGTGCAAATGCTGCAACATACAACTCTCTCTCTCTCTAAGTTTTGTCAAGAAATCACATGATGAGGTGTTGGTGAAGCAAACCTTAAGCTTCCATCTTGCATTTTTACAAACTTATCTTAAAGTTTTCCTTGAAAACATTTGTAAATTTCCACTAACCTTAGTATAAATTCAACTTTTATTATGGATTTTTAAATTTTCTTTGCTAGATAATGGTTAAAATGTGAGTATGGTAGATGCACCGATCCCTAAGGTTACAATCTAATTCTTTTTATGCTACTTCGATTGTGCACTTGCCTAATGTTGGTAGTTGTTAAACGAAGTTGGACAAAATTGATTAGTTTTATAAATATCAAAAACTTCAACTTCATTGTCTTTTTTAAAATGCGGTTTTTATTGTGCATGTAAGTTTTGATAAATTCCTTTGAATCATTATACATTGTAATAAAGCATTTGTCCATCGTAGGTGTGAAAAGAAATCTTTTGCAATTCTCATTAAACTTATTGTATATAACCCTTTCTCATTGGTTTTAGGCACATAATCAACATTGATGTCACTTTTCTGTATGGAATATTTAAAAATAAGCAACTAATAGTGACACAATAGATTGTCTAAAGCACATTATAGCTTTTGGTGTCGACACATGGAACTATTTCTTGAAGTTGTTTCTTATTTACATCATGAAAGGATGGTACAAATATCTTTTAATCTCTTATTTTCATGGTAGTTAACCAGTACGATCGAATAACATGATCCACAATTGCCAACTAATATACAAGTTGCAATTAATTTAGAGTAATGAATAGGAGAGATCTCAAATTTTGTCCTTATTTTTATTTAATTTTCTAATAGTTTCATTTTTTTATATTAATGTACATGAGAGTATATGGTTGACATGTCTTCATGAAAGGTAGCACTACAACAATTTGAGAGGAGACTATTAGATGTAGATGAGAGATTGTACTTTACGTACAATAATCAAGCTTCTTAGTGTCACACATGTGCTTTTGCACAAAACTTGATTGACACTTAATTATAACATCTATGAGAAGTAGCGACCAAAGACACTACCTTGTACTTTTTCATGGGAGATATTGCAATGACATTGTAGGACATCTTCATTTGGTTAGCTTCCTCGTGAACGAAAAGATAATGACTGGTAGTGTGCATTAAGCAACCTATATGTGTGCTATCAACCTTTTAGAACAGACCCTATGCTCGTGAGATTCAAGGCACCCACCTGAAACTATCTTAGCTAAAAGAATTTTAGTGATCTATTAGAGAATGTGGATGATTGTGCCATCTAGCAGTACACTAGGTGTACATCTTAGCAAATAAAAGGGATGGTGTTTTCTCCAAAATTGCAAATTTTATGCATTTTATTCTTCCCTTATGAGCCAACTAAGAGAGTTGGATGGTATGTATGAAGTGTAGTTTCTTAACTTGGCTTTATCTTTAGCTATGTTTAACTGCACATGTTAGAGCTAGAAGATCAGTGATCCACTCATCTTTTTTTAGGTATAGGCATGCGACAACTTTCCACATATCACCCCTTTGTGTTGATGCATCGTTACTACGATCTAGGATTGACCACTACATGTCGTTAAGGTCAAACTTTGATGTTACTTAACAACCAATGCATATGTTGAGGGAGCATTACGATGCCTTTAGCCACCATCCTAGCAAGCACTAATTTAATGCACTCATATAGTTCAACTACTAAATGATTTTTTGTTGTTGCATTACTAGCATTTAATTTCACAAGTCAGTCAGCATAGATACTTTGATGCTATATAGTTAGCCTAACATCCTATTATCAAGCAAGTAATGACATTTAGTTGGAACGAGGTTGGTATTCATTTGCTTCATTTTATGAAGCATACTTGCAAGATTGCATTACATGAAATTTGATAGTCTCCAATGCATACCCACCCATATGGACACAACAAGTAACTACACAAGTAAACTTGTACAGTCAAGTTGTAGTCAACTGAGTGATGATCATTCTAATTGATTAAATTGGTAGGCCATTCATCGAGAAACAATCATTTAATTAGAGCCACTTATTAGATTACCCGACAATACAACCCATGATTATCTAGCATGGTATTAAGGGATTACTCTATGATAAATTAGCCATACTGTAGCCATATTGGGTTACACGATACATGGATAGCCATCTTATTATTTCATTTATCTTTTAATTACTCTATTTTAACTAGGAAGTGTATTGTACAATGCGATACTTTATTAATTAGTTGCCTCAAACACCACACTTTAATATCTATTTAAGGCACCGATTCTAGCAAAGGCAGTGCGTCAGTTAGAGGCATTATCTAGATAATGTGTTGCTATCAAGTGCTGTTAATGCTGTCAGAGATGACTCTCCACTACTCCAACTAGCTCAAAAGGTTGTTGGAGGATAAGAGGAATGGGTTAAGGTGAGGGTGAGGTTATAAGAATGTGCATGATCACAACAGAAACAAGTCATCCTGTAAGCCCTTAAATTTTTTGATACTCTTAGAAAAAAAATCCTAAAAGCTAATAACAAAATCGAAACCCTAAAACCAACTTAAGTTAAAACCAAACTTTGGAAACCATAAACGAGAGATTAAAATATGGAATTTCCAAACCCAAAAAGAAAGAGAGTACCTTCCAAAACAAAACGAAAATCCAATAATCATTCGATTCAGAACCCTACGCCAAAGAATTCGTCTATCGAATCTCTAACACATAAATTGAAGCCATGTAACCAAATAATGGTATTAATAAAAATAATACAAAATAATTTTATTTAATATATATAATCTATCAAGTTAAAACTTTCATTTGTTAAAACCAATTGTTTCCATATCGGGTCATTGGCATGCAAATCGAGATAATATCACCAGATAACAATTAAGATAAAATTTTAAAATCCTAGATCCTTCAATAGCTTATAAATGAATCTTAGATTTTGAATTAAAACTAATACCAAAAATCAAACCAAGTCAACTTTCAACCTTAGAAGCTAGACTCGATTAGATAATCTTGAGAATCCTAAAATATCAAATAAATTATAAAAATAGAGAAAAAGTTAAATTATGAAGCAAATATTTATTATAAAGTGAAACTCATAAATTTTGTAACCCTATGGGTAAATCTCAAGGCTAGAATTCAAATTGAAACTCTAAAAGCCAGCTTAGATCAACAATAAGTTCTAAAAGATCTAGGTCCGGCAAGATCTGCTAGAAACCCTAAAGCAATAAAATGAATTAAACCTTAGATTATAATCTCAGAAAATATCATACAACCTAAAAAGATCAATTTCGCCAAAACTCGTTTCGAACCGGAACAAAATCAATTTCTAAAATCAGGGTTCCGAGCACATAAAACCATGAAAATTTTCAACAAATAATTTATATTAGAAATATATTAAGATATTCTAAAATATATATAAATTTTTCGAGTAAAAAATTCAATAGTTAAGGCTAAATATCGTTTATGTACCCGACTTTTAGCACACAGACTAAGACAAACAAAATTGGGAGAACAATTATGATAAAATCACATCAAATCATCTTTCAAAAGTCATATATAGGTTTATTGTTTCATAAAAATATCATTTACAAATTTTTCGGCATCTAAAAACATCATATATAGCCTATTTACGCATATTTTTTTATTATTGGTAACTTGTTTGTCTTTTTACTAATTCAATTACTATTCATGCGTAATCTCCTAGATTTATGCTACGATTTATGCTTAAGCCTTAAACCAAAATCAACTGAAAACTTAAAGCCTACAGATAAATATCAAACCCTAGTAGATTTTTGATCGGCAATCCCTGCTCTTAACTCGAAGCAGCGAAATTGAAATAGTAGTGAATAATAGTTCATAATAATATAAGGAAACATAAAAAATATTAAGATTTGATAACTCTTAGTGTCTTTCAGATCCGAACGGAATCAATTTTGAAAACCATGCTCTGGTACACCCGACGACAAAAACATTTTGATAATACTAATAAATTCGTAAAAATACAAGGATTTCAAAAATATCTATTTTGCAATTTTTTGGTATCTAAAAATATCAGATATAGCTTAATTACACGTATTTTCTTTACTACCGGTATTAATTTGTCTTATCAACTATTCATAGTACTATTCTATACTATTCAACTATTTCTACTTATCTACACCTATTCTTACACTCTACCGGACCTATTTCTACTTTTTACATTTTCTATATATCTTCATTCATATTAAATCTTACAACTTATTACTTTTAATTAACAAAAATATAAAACAAAACAAAACACACACACACACACTCTCCCCTATGAATCACTCTGGCCACCCTGCTCCTCACACACACACACTTATTTTTCTTTTTCAATTTATTTAATTCACATAATTTTCACATAAAAATTTTATATATATCCCATTCCTTTCACACATCATTTATCATACCAAAACTCTATCAAATTCACTCCATAAACTCTCTTCCCCAAAATTCTCTGTTTTCTTTTCTCTACTACCCATTTTTCCTACACACTTTCTATACACACACACTATCCAAACATTTTCTACCATGTATTTTCTATGTCTTGTAACTTAGCATGACTATGGTATTGTTTCTTAAAAACTCATATGAGTTGTAGAAGCAATAACATGTTCATGCTTTGTTCTTGCACATGCCAAGAATTCCAATTTTTATTATCTTGTTGATATTTTGATGCTATATTTGTGAGCTCCGAAAAATTTCCGATTTCTGATTTCTTAAATTGTCTTGATAATTTTAATTATTATTTTGATTATTTTATTTTATTTATCAAATTGAGTATAAACTTCTTCATAAACTAATTTTTCTTTATTCAACTATGAATCTACTCTAAACAGTATTAATTAAAGATTTTATTTATAAATTCTTTGTCCGAAAGTTGTCTGAGTATTTGATCTTATACGATAAAAATATTATTCGATTTATTATTATAATTTTAAACCGTGCTATTTTGTTTAAATTGGATATTTCTTATTTTTGATTAAATTTTTCCGAGACGATTAGTCAACAAGAAATTTAAGAAGATCTATGTTGCAATCAATTTATTAAATATATATATATATATATATATAACATTGAATTCGGAATGGATGTATCTGACATTTTTTTTTTGTCTTGTTTGACTTTAAGCTCCTTTGTCTTGAGGGATATATATATATATAGTATAAGCTGCGTTCCTCTTCTTCTTTTTCCTTTTCCGTTTTGAAGCTTCTCTGCTTTCTTTCTTTTTCTGTTTCAATTTCCTTTCTTTTTCTTTCCTTTGTTCTTCCTCTTCTTCTTCCCTTTGGAGCAACGGTCCGAATAAGGTGAGTTCTTCTTCTCTTCTTCTTCTTCCTCCTCGCACAGCCCACGCAGCACCACCCCAGCCACCGCACCACAGCACACACGCTCCACCGCAACATCACCCCACCACACACGCACAGCTGCACACGGGCAGAGCAGGGTGCTCTGCCCCAACCAATCCTCCATGCGCACCGCACACGCTGGAAGGCCCCATGGAGCTCGGAGCACCGCTCAACGAGCGCCCAGCCTAGCGCTCTAGCAGCGCTAACGAGCGCTCAGCGAGCGCTCAAGCTAGCGCTCAGCGAGCGCTCGAGCTAGCGCTCCAGATGAGCGCTCCACGCAGCGGCAGCAGCCACGCTGCTTCTCCTTCCCGAAGCAGCCCTGCTGCTTCCATGGATATATATATATATATGTATATGTATATGTTATATATATATATGATTGGTATGTATGTATGTATATATTATATATTTTTTTTAATTAGTATATGTATATATGTATTGTATAAGCTCTTATATGTTATATATTTATATATTTATACTTATATATACTATAGGATATATCATTTCTTGCTATATATATATTTATGCTTTATTTATATATAAGAATTAAATTATTAATATAAAATAAGTATGTTGATTTATTTGTTTTAAAATATACTTATATATACATAGACTTAAATATGATATATATTATTACTATTATTATTATTATTATTATTATTCATGTTTATTAATTATTTCTTTAACCTTTCAATACGTACTTATATATATATATATATCTATATGTTTAGTTACTTATATTACTTGGTTAAATTTCTTTATCTTTAATAATAATATTTTTTATTTCTATTAGTTGTTATTATTATTTTGCTTATATTTCAAATAACTCTAAAATAATTAGTAAACCACCTTTGTATGTATAATCTACGTTAAATCGATTTAAATTAGCTATATAAGGTTTTAGTGCTATTACGGAACTATAGGAAGTCTGTAGTAGATATATAAATATATATATATATTTAGATGTTTTTAGTCAATTCTTATAGTATATTTCCATCTTTAATTATATTCAGGTGATTCTGACTCTGAGCTTGACCTGCCTGTTGACTATTACGACTGACAAGAATATGGACAGGTGAGTATATTCTATGATCTCTATACTTGATTGTGGTTGTAGAATAGAATTAATCAAGTAATAAAATATTAAGGGGTTGGGAAATAAACTGTGATGTGGTTACTTGAATTGGTTGATAAGATATTGTAATGATATTCTAAACCTATTGGATGCTATAGAATAGAATGAAAGTGTATGAAACTTGTTTGCACGCCAAGTAAATAAATATAAAACAATCTGGCATAATAATGATACATTCATGCATAGCATTTATGCATGTAGAAGGCCATCACCATACACCTTGACCCGGATGGGCCGCACTGTCCGGGAGGATGTGAACATGGAGGACCGAATGGTATTACCTAGTGTGTACCATGGGCTTGTTCTAGGGGAATGGGGGAACTAAGTCATCCTGGGGAGACGGCCCTTCTCCTAGATCGCGCCGGGTCATTGTTTCAGATTTATTACTTCACTGGGATGTTGTTACATGTATATTATTTTGATATATAAAAAGTTTTCTTGAGAAATTTGATTCCCGAAGTATATTAATCTGGGTGCTACTGATGAGTGGATGTACCCCAACCCCGGATTCGGAGGGCGCAAATCAATATGTATATGGTTACCGGTTGGCTATATATATTTGTCCACTTGATTGTTTGCATTGCATATGTTGAATTAATAACTTGCTTGAATGGTATAGAGTGAGGAGTATAACTCGCTGAGCCTGTGGATCGCTCACTCCCTTACAGTTTATTGTCACAGGACTATCTTTGGTACCTGTCAGGACGAGGTCCCCTCAGGTTAGCTCCTCTTTGGATTCAGGGTTTTGAGGGAAGGATACGAGGGTTTGAAGAGAGTTCCTTCTTCTTTTTCCTGGGAGGGGTTTTTAAATAAATCTTTGAAACAGGATTGTAATATTTATAGGATCAGTAATCCAACTACTTTGTTATATACACTCTTAAACTACTTTTCTTTTAATGTTATATTTCTGCAGTAGTTATTAATTAGTTTTGAGGTTATTAGTTGTATATTATATGGCTAATTCTGATACTATCCAACCCATTGGTTATCTATTCAGGATACGCTTCTGCACAATATTTATGGCTTTAAGAGATTTATGATTTAAATCTTAAGCCGGGTAGTGTATGGCGGAACTGTCCCGTCTAAGATACCCTCGGGGCGTGACAATATTATTATTGTTATTATTATGCTACTAACTTAACCCTGTATTATGTTACAATCTATATATGTGTATCCATATATATTTTAGAGCCCAAATGCTCACTAACTCACTAACAAGCTTATTACTATTATTGCTTTTCTTTTTTTTTTTCTTTTTCTTTTCTTTTTGGGACTAGTCTATTCTTAGTCTTGGGATGCCTTGATGAAGTTAAGATTCCTAATACTTGACTGTGTTATCTTGATGAAGCTAGGGTTCCCAATACTTAATCATATTATCTTGCTTATTATTATTATCTTACCTATTTATTATCTTGCTTTTTATCTTTTCTTATATTTTCATCATTTTCATAATACATGCTCATATACATGGCATCCTCATAAATGATATTATTCAAAACATTTAAAGTTGAATTTTTCTTTAATAGAGAACGTGAAACTAAAACTCTTTTGTTATGTAGCTAGTCACTAAATAAAAGAGTTGTTATCAACAACTTAGAAAATGGATTTTGCAACATCTCTCAAGCTTTTTCAAAGTTTTTTAAATGACAACAAGGATAATTTTATTAAAGGAATAAAGAAAAATAAGCACCTTCTTTCCATAATAAGATAACCTAAGACTTAGTAAAAAGAACTTGTTGGTGTACAAATTATTCATAAAAAGCTTAAGATTTAAATTTTTTCGACTTCATAATAAAAACCAAGAAGTAAATTTGTTTTCAAAATTAAGATAAAATCAAATCACTAATTTATAAACCCACTTAGAAAAATAATGATTTTTAAGTTTCTAAAGAGAAACCTATTCAAAGAAGTAAAAAGAATGCAAATATATGAGTTCAAAACAATGGATTTTATCAACAACTAAAACATGATTTCTTTCCAAATAAAATTAGTAAAGGAAATTAAAAGACCAAGTTTTAAAAACAAAATATATTTTTTTAAGAAGTTAATAAATAAAAATATAAGAGGAAATAGACTTATTTATCAAAACCATTTAAGGATAATATATAACTCAAAATCATTATAGGCTATTAACAACTTAATGAAAATTTTGAAAAACTTTATTTTTATCACTAGAAGCAAAATTATAGAAGATTAAAGTTAAAGGGAAATATATTTGTTTTGGAAAAGAAATTACGAAAAACAATATAAGAATATGCTTATTTACAATAACCTAAGAAATTATAAAGTCTCTCTAAACACTTAGAAAAGAATTTGTTAAGTTTCAAGTTTCGACACCTTAAGATAAATTGTTTTACGAAAAATAATTGTTGAGACAACACTATTAGAATTTTTGCAAATAATATGAGTATAACTTAAAGGGTTTTTCAACTATATACATATCTATATTTTTGCTAAAAGATTTTTGAACAAAGATGAGCTTGGAAAATTGTTTTACAAAGGCTAAGATTTTCGTTTTGAATCTGTACCGTGACTTTTAGAAAGTCAAATGACCTTTTATGTAGAAAATAACATTAGAAATGGATAGATCTTTTCGAGTAGGTAGAATTGGTATATAATATGCGAAATTTCAAGTTAAAATGAGCAAGTTATAACCATTTTAAGTTGGAATTTCACTTTATACGAATTTTGACAAATTAGTAGAGTAGAGTTGCAAGTTTAAGTAGAACTTCTAAGAAATACTCATTTTGGGTATTTCTTTTGTACATGTGACGTAGAGTCTGAGCTACCTTACCGGATGACTATTTCGACTAAGAAGCTTTTATTGCTATGGCCGAGTGAGTTTAAATTCTCGCAATTGTACTTATGTATTTACTTGTAGTTTAGTGACACTAGACTTTAGGAAAAGATAAAACATAATAGCGCATGTGCTTTACTTACATGATTGAAATTATGATAAGAATATCGAGGTGAGAATTGTTAACTAATTATTGTATGATTTAGTATAATATTGACTTGTCTGCAAACTTTATGATCACTTATAAAATGACTAATGTTATGCTGTGAGTACTTAAATAAAATGATTCATGCATAACATGCAGTGAGTCACATTGCATTTATTACTATTCCCTTGGTGGGATAAAGACATAATATAATTTATGGCTTTGATTGCTTGAAATTAAATGGTGAGTGAGAACCTGAATTAACTACATTTTAGCTATTAGTAGGAATTTGTACAAAACTACAAAAGTATCGTTTGCGAACTATGGTCTCGTTGCACAGAACTCCTAACCACCAAATGGAGAGGTAAATCCATTCAAACATATGATTTCTAAAAAATTATATGTATTGTTTACTCACGTGATTGATTAGATCTTATATATTTGATTAAATAACTTGATTGATTATTGATTGTTAAAGTACTTTACTTGTGGAATTAATTCTCACTAAGCAAGAAACTTATCCCCTTATACATACCTTTTGCAGTTTCCCTATTTATGGTTGAAGCCCTGGGGTTATTTCTCACGTGTATTACCTTTTAGCTTAGGGAGTTTTTAGAAAAAGTCAAAGACTAGACGTAGACTTAGACTTCTAATTAAATATCTATGTAATTATTTTGATCAAGCTTCAATAGACCTTGATGAATTATATCTTTTGACAGAGGAATGCCCCTTTTTTATTTGTAAAACCTTTCTATATTTCCCCTATTTAAGATATTGTGTTATCATTTCTATTCTTAAACAGCTATATGAATGTCTTCTTAAACAACTTGTTTCAAAGTTGGTCGTCTATGATAGTGAATGTAAGCCTTACACCCGATATCAAAGCTTATGGGATCATATTTAAGCTTTAATATTGAGTGTGGGGACTATTGCGTTTAGGGTACCCTTTGGGGTGTGATCATTACTATTCCTCTATCTCTATTTTTCTTATACTTTTTCTTGCACCTATCTCTTGTATCTCTTACAATTTTATTTTCCTATAAAATTTTATTACGCTTTTTACTTAACTTTTCTTGTACTTCGTTATATTTTTTCTACTTAAATTAATTTTTTCGTCTTTTTTTTATTAGCAACAGTTGCTACCCCACCAACCCAACCCAACCCAACCAACCCAACCCAAACCAAATATCTTTTCCCTCCATTTTCCTTTCATTTATTTTTACATCTTTTATTCCTCTTTTTTCCTCTATAAATACTCTTTTCCTCATTCACTTCTTATATACTTTTCTTCCACCATAATAAAACTCTACCAATTTTTCTTAGAGAACTTTCCTTCTCTCTTTCATCTATACGTAAATCCTAAGTTCTCTCAAATTCTTTTTTCATCAGCTACCTCAGGTAAACACTAAACCTCCTCCATATATTATGTTATATGACATGAACAATATATATGTTGTATTTTCCATATAAAATTTCCATAATGCATATGCTAGGGAATGAAAATGTAAAGGCAACATATTGTTCATGCATGTTTAACTTAATGATCGTGTTTATATTTATGTATTGTTCTTGTTACTAACTTAACTTTCTATATATTAATAGGTATATGTAATACTTATATTATTTAAAGCCTAAATGCTCACTAATTTAACATTTATTTAATTGCACTTATTTTATCTCTTGCAATTTATTTATTTACTTGCTCTTTGAGACTTGCTAATAATCTTAGTCTCAGACTTATCCTTAATCAAGTAAAAAATAAAATGGGGACTTGTCCATAACCTACGTCCCTGGAATGCCTTGTCCAAAAAGATTCTACGATTTCCATTTTATTTTTTTTTCTCTTAATTATTTTGTTATCTAAAGGGGACTTGTCCATTTCTAAGTCCTGGGGAGTCTTAACATAAAATCTAAGACTTCTATATTTATTTATTCGATATTCTTGATTTATTTATGAGACTGGAATTATCTTAAGTCTCGGGAAGTCTTGAAAAGGATCTAAGACTTCCATGTTTTACTTCTTCATACTTTTCTTCTTTTGTTTTTTTAATGGTGACAAGAATTTATTCAAGTCTTGGGAAGTCTTGATGATGAGTTAAGACTCTTATGCCTTTATTTTTTATATTTGCTCATTTCAGATTATATATCTCTAATTTTTATGTTTTGATAAGTCTATGCCCATAATTTTATCTTTAAATATATTGTTATATTTTTACTCATGTACATACATGGCCATAAGTGATGTTGTCATAATAAACTATCAAAGATCAGAAAACTTATAAAATGAATTTCAAATACCTTATTATCACACTTAGGAAATATTGTTAAAATGAGTTTTTCTAAAAATACAAATATCCATAATTCTTTGTTATGAAAAATATTTTTACAAAAATCTTATTTCCAATACTTATGAAATCCTTACATTAAGAACTTGAAAGGAAACATCCAAGTATATTTTTGAAATTTTCAAAATGAATTTCTCAAATATAAATGTTGATAATTCTTTGTTAGGTAAAATTTTCTAAAAACCTTATTTACAATACATGAACAAACCTTCTTATTAGAAATAAAAAAAAAATTAGAGCAAGTAATTTACCTAAATTTTCTCATATGCTAAAACAAAAACATCTTAAAGATGATACAACTTAGAATGATTTTTTTTACAACCACATAAAGATTCATGTTTTGGAAAATAATTAGTTAAAAGAAGTTTAATATGAAAATGAAATATTAATGGACTCAAAATAAATATAAAATCATATTTTTTTTAATTAAGCTTCACATTACAAAACCTAAGAATTCAAATTTTAAGAACCAAACTTAGGAAAATTTCAAGAGGGAATACACTTAGAGTTTTATGTCATAAATAAGTAAAACCATGTCTTGTAAAATAAAGTGTTAAATAATTTTTTTGAGCAAATATAAGACCTTTGAGATTTCAAAAAATAATATTGAACTATGATTTTTTTTTAAGTGATATGCTTACAAATTAGCAAATTTAATCACAAATCAAAGGGTAATTTTCATAAAATTCAACGTTTCATGGAGATTGTCTACAAAATTTTACTGTTAAGACAATATCACTAGGATCATGAATATAATATGAGTTATTTTTAATGCTAAATAATTTTTAAAGGTAGAAATATTTATATGTTTGTTATAAATTGTCTAAGTGAAGTAAAACTTTGGAAAATGCAAGAATTAAGGGCTAGGAATTATATGATGAATTTGTACCATCCTTTTTTGAAACCTTGATGGCCTTAAATATTAAAAATAACCTTAGAAATAGATAGATTTTTTGTAGATAGAAAACGACTACTAATATGCGAAATTTCGAGTTAAAATAAGCAAGTTATGGCCGTTTTAAGTTGAAATTTCTGTAACGGAGAAAAATGACGCGAATAAAACAAATAAGTTGGAAAATTAATTAGAACCTCCATGAAATACTCATTTTAGGTTTTTTTTTTCTAGGTGACAAGGAGTTTGACATACCGCAGAGAATTATTTCGACTAGGAATTACTCTAATTGACAGGTGGGTTTTTCCTCATAAATTTGTTGCCTTGTTTATGCTTTTAAAGTAGTTGCACTAGTATATTAAGAAAAGATAAAAATGGATATGTATTGGGGATTCTCAAGGGTTAAGTATGTGTTTCTTGCTTGTTTGATTAAGTAAATACTAAGCATATCCCAACCCTATAATACTTACTTAATTGGTTTATTTATTGATATGCTTGATTGCTATGTGTATTCGAATTGATTAATCGCCGCTTAATGAATTATAATATTGAACAACGTTAATAAGAAAATGGTCACGCATAGCATCTATCGAATCATATTTCGGAAGGCTACTATTCATATGCGTAGAGTTAGTGGGCTACTATTATGGTAGGACAGAGCTATGCTCCTTCCTAGAGAATCCACATCGCTTGAGGAATACGACTCGAGTTGGGAGCTATGCTAACCGAACACTATGGGCGAGTGCTTGGAGACTAGCAGTAGAAGACCACGGGACCTTTATTAATAATTCCTTAACCTTGATATAGAGAGCATAAATCCATTATATGTATAGGTTCTAGATACCTATACATATGTGTGATTTTGATGTGATTGTTGCATACGCATAGCATATGCTTGACTAACTAACTTGTTTGTTTATGATTGTCAGTGCAAATGATGGGAAAAATATCTCACTAAGCACGTTGTAAGCTTACATCCCCATAAACTTGATGAAATAGGTATACTTACGGCTCCATTCAAGGATCAAGAAATTAAGGAAATCATTGGTGGATTTTTGAGCTTTTATGAAAGAAGTGGGAGCATATGATGAATTTGCATCCTTAAAAATTTCTCTACGAGTAATATATGGTATATTAATATTTTGGAGATCACTCGGAAATTTATATATGTAAGATTTGAAGATATTAACGAGGATATGCCCTTGAGAATTATAATTGACCTTATTTATGAGTAATGGTTTATATTTTTCTTGACTTGTTATTTAAATTGTTATCAACATATGTGCTATCCGATACGTTCGCTTGTTGTGGTCTATGCCTTATGCATGATATAAAAGCCTTTATGTGACTAAGGAAATCTTTCTTATGCTTTAATATTATGTAAGATGGATTGCCACATCTAAGGTACCTCTCGGGGTGTGACACATCCACGTTTGTAAGTTCTCTTCTTATGCATCTCTTATACATGCCCCATTGATGTTCCATGAGACTGGTCTTTTATGCCCTTGTCGACTTCATTCAAGACACCAATGAAGAAGAGCTTCAATGTTGCTATGTAGACTTCATCACCTCCACTAAAGAGATGACTTGCAACTCCAATTAATGATATAGGGATGGCCTTAATCAAGTAAAATATGCTTTTATCTTGATGCATGTGAGTCATTTCCATAGACCACTGAGGTTAGGATCACCCACAAATTAGTTAGTTAGAGATGGAGCAAATGGTGCAGTCTTAACCTAATTTACGGTTGGATACTACTTGAGGAATGCAATATTTACAAGATGTATAAGATGGCATGATTAACCTTTTCATTGTGATTTTTCCTTTCTTTCGATGTTTTTTCGTATAGATCTTTAACATTTTCGTATTTATACAAACTACTCCATATAATTGAAGACTTAATAATCATTTCACTTACTTGTTCATGTTATCTTATGGATAGTATTTATCATTGTCAATTCGTTATATAGTGGAGTTTAGAGTTGTTTAATAAGTTAAAGACTAGGCTGTTTAGAATTGATATTAAATGTTTATAGTTGATATTAGATGTTTGTACTTGGGTGAAATTATTGAAATTAGGTTTTTAGTGTCTACATTGGTGGTATAGAATGTTTCTCTATTACATGTATTAATGTTGCCATTGAATGTAATTTAGGAAACAAAAAAAAAAAATTGTTTCATTGTTTTACAAGTCAAAATCATGTCTTCAGGCCAACAATTGAAATCGTGTCTTTAGTTAGATAGTTGAAATGGTGCCTTCAAGATACAAATTTCTTTGTGTTGATAAGCCAATTTAGATATAGACTTCTTAGGCTTAAATTGACATGTTTGAGTCATTAACTCTTTAAGCTCTACACTAACTTATCATGAACCTTAGGCTTATCATTTAGAGTTAAATCAAACTGCCTTGGTTAACAACATTTCAGTCACTCTTTACTTACCACCAAACAGATACAAATGCCCTCTAAAGAGCTCCAACTTACTAAGCTGACCTTGCACTATGTGAGCGATCAATGTGTCACGCCCCAGCGGGTACCCTAAACGTGACAGCCCGCCGTACAACATTAAAACTTAAGAATGACTACCTCAGCCACTCGAAAGCTTCCATATCGGCACAAGGCGTACATTCACAACAAAGGGAGACCGGTGGAGTAATGCATTTTAAATATTGGCAGCGGAACATACAAAATAACACTTAATATATTTCATTGAAATAAGAGTCTTACAGCTTCTAAGGGGCCTTCCCCCGATAATTCATAATAACATGGTTCTAAATATAACATAACTAAAGCTAGAAGGTTTTAGAAGAAATCTACTCTACAACTTCAAAATAGAGTTCCTCCAAAAGCTTCTCAAAATAAGGATTCTACCGGGAAACAGGGTGGTCTCGGGTACCAAAGATAGTCCTGTAATATCAAAAGCCTATAGGATATAAGCATGACTAGCTTAGTGAGATATTCCTTACGCAATAGTACTCATAACAACAGTCAAACAAGTTTATTAATCAAGCATATGAATGCAACAAATATGATTAAACAGTACATATGACTATCCGTTTCGTATTTTGATGGATTTACCCCTCCATTGGTGGTTAAGGAATGCTTTGAACTGGGTCCCGAACGACCTCCTAAAAGTTGCGCGCATCTTGGGGTTCCAACGAACCGTACTACTAGTCCCGGGCCTTCCATGCCCAAAGCGATCGATTCTCGGCTACACCTTGAGGCCGTATTCCCCGTATGTCCTAACCCTCAAGATGTAGCTAGGCAGCTTACCTTTCCGATCCCACGCTGAGGAGTAGTAGCAAACTTCGAAATGATATTCTAAGTGATATGCATGAGCAATTTATTATATGGGGATTTCAATATGACATTAAATCATTTAAAGCGATCAAACAATATTTGCACACATAACAATACATATATGGAAACCTTTATTCAATCACAAATCGGTTCCGATATACTTAACGTTCATTGATTGCACACGACGAATCACATACATAATTCCCATAATATCCCACATGCATATCAATTTTATCTTTTCCTAACATCTAGTGCTCTATTCTACAAGCACATGCGCGAATACATAAGTAAAGGAAACTCACTCGTCCATAGCGCTCTAGGAGTCGAAGTAATCCTCGGGAAGACAAGATCGTGATCTTCGACCTAAACAAAAGAAATACCCAACATGAGTATTTCATCCAAGATCTATTTCAAGTTCTATACTCTGATCTTAAAGAATTCGTAAAAAAAAAAAATCGTATGGAATGAAATCAACTTAAAATGGCATAACTTGCTCATTTTAATTCGGAATTTCGCATATTATATACCGATTTCTACCTACTCGAAAAGATCTATCTATTTCTAAGGTTAATTTCATCAAAAGAAGTTATTTGGGTCTCGAATAGCAGTGTACAGATTTGTTACGAAATTTCCAAACTTCAAAATTAGAGTTTTCAAACTTTACTTCACTAAGGGCTTTTGTACAAAAATATAGATATTGTATAGTTGAAAAATCCCTTGAATATATATATATATATATGTATAAACACAAACTATATGCATGAATTTGGTGTTGTCTCAACAATGGTTTTATAAAACATATGTCTTTAAGGCTTGAAAAGAATTTTGTTTTAAAAAAAAATTTCCTAAGTTATCATGAGTGAGTATTTCCTTCTTTAACTCCTTTTCTTAGTTAAAGTTTCAAAAAGAAATCTTAATCTTTTATTTCTAGTGTTTTGGAAATCAAAGTCTTTCTAAATACTTTATGGTTAGATTCACTTTTAAAAGAAATCATCTTATAAGTTAATTTTGAAAAACTTATCTTAGACTTTAGTGTTGGTGGAAAACTTCGACAATTGAATTTAAGAAATCCTTTGTTTAGGTCTAAAGAAACTTTCTTATTTATTTGAAAAGAGAATTTATAATAACTTTACTTTATGTATTTTTTTGTAAAACCACACATTGTTACTAAAACTTGAGCTAACTTATCTAGCTTTAGAAAAATATTTGTTTAAATAAAATTTCAAACCTTTAAGGAAAATAACTTCTTATGTGACAAAATTTATATTTAAAAAGAGTTCTTATTCTTATTTTAAGAAAACTCATTTCTATTATGGTTGAGACAAACAACATATTCATGCATGAATGAGAATATGTAACCATGAAAAATATAAAAACAACATAAATAAGATAAATAAGAGCATAAAAGTAAAGTCAAGTATTGGGAACCTTAGCTTCATCAAGGTATCCGAGACTAAAATGGACTAGTCCTCAAAGAAAAGAAAAAAGAAAAAATTGTTTTTAACTTGATATGAACAAGTCTAAGACTAGAAAGACTAGTCTTAATATTGCATAAAACAAGTAAATAAATAAATTGCAAGACTTTAAAATAAATAAATAAATAACAAGTGAGCTTATATGCTAAATAAATATGTATACATAATACTTATATAGGTTAGGTTAGAAACAATAATAACAATATCAATATAATAGTAACATAAAGAAAAATAAGAACATGAACAAAAACAAAACATGAATAAATTGTTGCTTGTTCAACTCAAGGAGTCTAAGAAACATACACTAAACTCATGTTAAGTTATATGAACATGATGAGTAAATAAGAGAAGTTTTACCTTTTATGTGTTGGTTGAAGAAGAAAGAAGGTTGTAGTATTATGTGGGAATGGATTTTCTAAGGAAAAGAGAGAACTTGAGAGAGATGTTAGGAGAGGAATTTTGTGGAGTGATTTTGGAGAGTTTTAGTATGAATTTTTGTTGTGTGAAAGAATGGAAGAGGAAGGGGGTATTTATAGATTTTTGGAGAGTGGAAATTATATGTAATTAAATAAAATGAAAAAGAAATAAAATTAGATGTATGGGGAAGAGAGAGGTGCCGGTTTTGCTTTGTAATGGGGAAGACTTGATTTGTTTTGTTTGTTTCGTATTAAAAAGAAGTAATGTGTAAGGTGTGATGTGATTAAAGTTATATGGGGAAGGTAATTGTAAGGTATAGGTATGGTAGAGTATAAAAATAGAGTGTAGGAAAAAAGTAGAGATAAGTGAATAGTAATGAATAGTAGAAAAGTACTATGAATAGTAGACTAGACAATTAAAATACCGATAGTAAAGAAAATACGTGTAAAAGGCCTATATCTGATATTTTAGATACTGAAAAATTCTAAAACTGATATTTTTGAAAACCTTATATTTTTACGAATCTATTGGTGTTGTTGGAATATTTTTTTTTTTTGCTGCTATCCGGTGCTCCGGGGCACGATTTTCGAAAACTAATCCCGATCAGATCCAAAAGACACTAGAAAAATTCCAATATGATATTTTTAGGCTTTCCTATATAATTACGAACCATATTCCACACTTATCTCAATTTGTTTTCTAGGGTTTATGAACACGGGATTGCCGGATCTAGATTCACTAGACTACTCATATAACTAGGTCAACTTTAGGGTTTTATTTCAACTTCCGGTTCTTAGGGTTTGCTAATATTATCGAAAAATCTAGGGGCTTACACAATGGACATATCCAATTGTCTCTAGCCACATCCAAAGATTTTGGAAACTGCCATATTGGGAAGATATGCTTTTCTAATGTATTGAGATGCACTTTCCCCTATGATTATCTAATTGCCAACTCTATCACAGCTTCTTCAATAAATAGGTCTTTTGACTCACTAGTAAGGCATCTACACACTCATATACTCTTACCATTACATTGTTGCAGTCATTCCAACTTCTTGGTTGTTCCTCTAACGATTGTTCTATCTTACAAGCTTAGAAACCACTCCTAAAGGCTCCGCAAGCCTAATGCTATGTTTGGTAACTTTATGTGAAGTGGAAACTAATAGAAATAAAAGAATAGAAATGGAAATGAGTGGAATATTTATTTTATATTTAGTAATATATGAAGGAAATGGAAGGAAAACAAGAGAAATGAAGTCAGTGATTGAGTTAAGTATCTAAAAGTTAAAAAATGATTTAGATTTAGCTAATTCTATTTTTGTAATCTACCTAGTTTTCTAGCCATTTCCACTCGTTTCTCCCTAATTTTAGGTAGAAAATAATGGGATCCTTTTTTCACTCGTTTCCGCCACTTTCAATCACTTTCAACACTATTTTCTATTACCTAAACATCCATTATTCACCTCTTTTCATAACTTTCCTTCATATTTTGCTAGTTTCCAATCTAGGCACAACTTAAAGTCTCTACTGGCAAAGAATTAAGACGAACTCTTTGCAATTTGAAATCGTGTTTCAAATATGCGATTTCAATCGTGATACTTTTTTATTATTTTAGAGTAGCTCTAATTTTGTGTGTTACGGTCTTACTTTCAATTTAGTACTTGAGAAATATATATATTTGAAAAAAAAATGTTGAGATCCTAATTTTCTATTTTTATCCAATAAAAAATAGTTAAGAAGTACATAAGGTATTTTTATTATTTTCTTATGTAAAATGGATATATGGGAAGAATAAAGTTTTTTTTTTTTTTAGGGCGTTAAGTAAAAAGTTATTTAAATGGTTAAAAACTCTTCGGTAAAAAAAAAAAAAAAAGGGTTAAAAACTCAACTTGAAAGATAAAAAGGTCGGTAAGCCTGTCTCTCGAAATAGAAGCCCAATTTTTGTATAATGTCTGAGAAACGTCAACGAAAAGAGGGATAGATGGACAAACGGGCTTCATTTTTCTGATATGCTTTCAGGGTTGAATGTGATGCGACATTATGGAGGTCCAAGGAGGCAGTGGGCTGATCTGACTTTGGATGTCGGGCACATTCCAATTTGGCGGCGCAAGAAGGATGCAGGCATCTTCATGCACCCTTCCCACTCGGTGTGGTTGTCTTGTTGCCCCTAACTATTACTGCCCGTGTTACTACCTTTTCCAAAGCATCATGGCACCAATCATGGTCTTCGCCGAAATATCGGTAAAAATCCTTACCATTCTGAAATACCTATGATTCCCTTAACACAATTATTTTATAGTTTCTGTTAGTAGTTGTGCAGCCCGCTTGTTAACTTTCCTTAGATCAAGGGTCCGTTTAGCTGTCTTTTCCTAATTGATGCGGATAATTTTTTCATAAATTATTTATAAAAAAAAGATTTAAATATAAAAATCTAAAGTTCTCATAAAAATATCAAATAGATTAAATATAAATAAAATATAGATACAAATCGGATATATTTACATATATTTCGATTAAATACAGATATAAATTAAAAATAGACCATATTTAAGCAATAAATTACTTAGACTATAAAACTAATTGTTTAATTGAAGTGGCTATAATTCTTGGGAAAAGGAAATTAATATTACTCTTTTTAAAAAAAATTACAAAAATGCCACTAGAATAAAAATAATCCTAAAAATAGGCAATTGAACTCGTCTCTTGAAGAGACGAGGTCATTAGTGGCTGACCTCGTCTCTTCAAGAGACGAGTTTAGTGTATTTGCACTGACCTCGTCTCTTGAAGAGACGAGGTCAGTCACTAATAACCTCGTCTCTTCAAGAGACGAGTTCAACTTGCCTAGTTTTGGGATTATATTTTTATTTTATGTATTTGTGTAATTTTTTTTTAAAAGATAGTTATTTTTTTTCCTTAATCCTATATTCCTATGGCACGAAAACTTATTTTTCAATATGATAGTCCAAGTTTAATTCTATTATTCTTTAATGATTATACTATATAATGGTTTGGTGGTTTAAAAAAAAAAAAGATTATTGCTTACGGTATCTTAATAATCGCATCGTATTGACACTAATAAGTATAGCATTATAAGTATTATTAAATCTAATAGGTTGCTTTTGATGTTGAAAAACATAACTAAGATTTAAGTAAAGTGTTGAATCATCTAATAATTAAAATAAATATAGTAATTAATATATTAAGTATTCTCATTTTATAATCACTATGTTTTAAGTTAGTTGCCAACTTAGGAGATAGGTTTTGTTAAAAAAAAAAATTACATAATCATAAAATTTCCCTAAAATTCAAACTTTTTTTTTTATTGGAATATGCGGTTTTGGATTACTTGGTTGATAATTATCCATAGAGGAAGAATTTAAAAAATTTATTTTGTTTCTCTTTAATTTTAAAATATTTGAAGTGAAAAATCATTTATTTTGATTATCCATATTTATTTTTATTCTATTCTATTCTTATTCTATATAGATACGATTTAGTTTAATACAGGTTGATTACAAAAATGTTCTTGTGTTTTGACATATTTGTAAACACATGACCTGTTTTAATTTTTTTGATAAATAGGTATCCTATGTTTTATTCAAAAGTATCAATATTATTTAATAATTTTAAAAGAAATTTTTCAATATCTTACCGGTCTTAAAAAATCGATTTTAGAATTTTTAAAATTTTATAGCTTTTCAAAATAATTTTTAATATTTTATTTGTTTAATTTTACTTAGTAATATTTTTCTATTAAAGCAATTATTTTAGACCAACAAAGCACCAACATGTATCTCTATAATATTACTTAATAATATTATGTCTTTCATTTTAATCTTTTTTTCCTATTAATAACTAGAATCCTCAAGACCCAAAGAAAATAATAATCGTACAAAATAGTATATATTAACATATTCTAGACATGTAAACAATGAGCACACGATAATTGATAATAATTAATATCTGCCTTTGCAAAAAGCGTACATCACCATTTTCGTCAGTATCACTAAACCATAAATACTGCTGTTTACATTTATACTTAAACTACAAAGTGCACTTTTGGTATATTATAATTATTCCCAAGGAAACACGATGAATCGAAACCAGCTTTATCATCTGAATTATTGCTTTTTTCTCAGTTATCTTTAACCAAAACCAAATGCATATAGCCAAAAAAAAAAATTCATCCACGTGCCAGCTACATGGTTTAATCATATAGAGTTATTAGGAATATATATATATATTTACATTTTATTTTATTAGCAAACTAAGTGACAGCATTTAGCTGAAAACCCGAACAAATTTTTCTTGGCATTATTAAAACTTCATGTAAACGGTTTTTGTTCTTTTTTCGTTTAAAAGGGAACAGATAAATATTAATTGAGAAAAGCTACAATTTAATTTAATTTGATTTTATATTCCACTTATCCAAATATTATTGCAGATTATTCATAACATGATAAGAAGCTTGAATCACCAGTGATGGGTTTCATTAGATCAAGATTTTGCTGGCATTGCTATTCACCATGAAAAGGGCCTAAAATTTTGGAACCACAAGAAAAGAAGAAAACAAACAGACATGTACAATGTAAGGAGCCACTGTATTGTGGGACTTAGGCTTATGATAAATTTAGACTATACACATATTGCCCAAAAGGTGACCAGATGAATATATCCGTCTCGAAAAAGACATGTACTTGTATGACAAAAAATCAAAAAAGAGGGGGCAAATAAAAGAGAGAAACATAACAATAATCTTTATTGGTAAAAAAGCAAAAAAAAAAAAAAATATTAATAAATCATTTATTTGAACATGGTTTGACATGATATGATGAATAGGATTTCATATTTATCTATTATAATTAAGTGAATGTATTAAAAAATAAAAAAAGTAAAGTACGATAGTTAATTTTTTGTATTTAACTTATTGAAGCTCTCTCTCTCTCTCTCTTTTCTTCCACTTTATTCCTACCAAAAACCATTCTCACTTTTTTTTTTTTAATTTTAGCATAAGCAGCCCGGGTACATTAGTGATTAGTATATAATAATATGCAATTTGTCCAATTTAGTACAGGAAAAAACATTAAAGTTGGAATCCGATAAATCACTTTTCCCTAGACCGGTTTCTTTGGGTCATGTTCAGATCTGAACTGAAAGTCTGAAACTGGAGTCATAACAAAATAGGCTACCGATTTTTGTGGAGGCTTTCTGGAAATTTCCTGGTCTTGGTTGAAGCAACAGTATTGGGAAAAACACGGCTACACAAAAGTTCTTCTCTTTTTCCTCTCTATATAACTTTAATTATGTCATAAATTGATAATTCCCGCACATTTTTGTGAAGTTAATTTTCTACGTGTTTTTTAACATTCACCATATCAAAAAGTAGGTAGAATTGTAAAAGGTTTATTTATTTATGTTAACACATGTCTAATACCTTCGTTAATGTCTTTGATTAAATTTTAATTTAGGGTTGGTCAATGGGCATGCTTGAGTGAAATTTCATGGCAGCTTCATCTTCCTAACCAAAAAAGTAAAATAAAGAAGTAAAATGCCATTTTCTATTTTTCTTTCAGGTGAAGGACGGGGGATGAAGATTGAATTGAGAAGTGATGTAAGAAAAGATGGCTTTGAAAACCGCTAAAAGGTTCTTTGTTTTTTAAAGGAAGAAAAGGACGGATGCGATAACTTGGAATGATCTTAACGTCACGTTTCTTCATCAGCCTTTCCTTTTTTTTTTTTTTTTCCTTTTTGTCTTTTCTCGCTCGAAAAAATGAAAAATTGACGATATTCTTTGAATAAAATAACCTGAAAACGCTTGTAATACAATATATATATAGATATATAAAGCATAGGCAATGGATTAAAAAACTAGGATGTTAAACTTAAGACTTGTAGTTTAGCGATATTTTTCTTAGTTTTTTAGGTTTTTTAAATGAAATGTAAGATCTGATTCTTTCCTCCTTTATTGTAATAATAAAAAAATAAATAAATAATAGAAAAAGATTAAACTAAATTATTACGTAAGAAAATTAACGGTATTGGTATTGCACACCAAGTATTCCGAGAACATGATTGACATATTTAATATATTTATTTACCTCATAAGGTGTGTAATCAATGGATTTAAAATTATGAATTCTTACATTTGACCAATGAAGCAAAATATAACATAAATAATATTAACAAGTACCTTCAAAACCTATTAGCATCTAAAAAAATCATACGTTTTTTATCCATAAATAAATATAAAAAATATTTATTCTTCAATAAAAGAGTGAAAAATGAAAATAAAAATATCAACATATGCCCTAATAAATGTATTTTAAGAAATCTAATCTAAACTTTTGATTTTTCTATGCATTTGTACCCTTAGTGTTCATATTAACTGGGCTATACCCTGGCAAGTAAAGTGCAATTAGAAACTTTAAAAAATACTGCATTTAGAGGTGGAAAAAAACCCCTAAATTATATCCTTGTCAATGTATATCCCAATACCTGCAAATGTTTTCAACTCACAATTTTAAATTACCATTAAATTATTAATTGAAGACATTATTTCACCACAAAATCAATTAAACATATATTTATTGAAAGATGATTTATGCTTTGGGGAAAAAAAAACCACGATTTTATGCTATTGATTATAGTATATTTATTGGAGTTGTACTTAACTTTAAAAGACCATATCTTAGCAATCCAAATACAGTTTTGTGAGGTGTTTTTTAAGTTCCATTTAATTTTTCGAGATAAAAAGTATCATAAAAAGCGATGTGCAATATTTATCGGATTAAAAAAAAAATCCTTTGTTGGTAAGTTTTAAAATAATCCGATCAACACACTTAATTATAGAGAATATTCAGGGAAAAGTGGATTAGGTCAAAGTAATAAGTTCACAAACTATTGCTTGAGAATAATTTGTTACATTGCATGATATCTATTTATGATTTTAATAAAATCTTTTTAAAATATCTCCATTTCTTTTTTTTATTATATTTCAAGGTGATTTAAAATTGTAAGTTTGCGCAATCTCAAATAAATCATTTTTACTTTTAAGAACATAAAAATTAGAAAAAAAATTAGTATCTTTATCCTTTTCCCTTCAAAATGGGAAAAATATTTGAATGTTGCTTTTATCTCGAATCTCTCCACTATATTAGGAAAAAAGGAGTAATTTAATATTTGATATGATAAATCTAAGCATAAAAGTATATGAAAGTTTTACAATTCTATTATTAATTTATAAGTACTGATATTATTTAAATTTTTATAACTTAAATTCATACTTAATAACGGGATATGATTTTTTCCAAACTGTATTGATATTTGCGAGTGAACGGTAGAGAAGGCAGGGACCGCCAAAATAGCTAAAAGGAAAATCGATAGAAAAGGCTCAAAACTGAAAGCTGGTGAGGTCAGGCCTGTTGAAATTAGCAACATTGGACAGGGTGAAAAAATGTATTTCATGAAAAAATTAATCATTAATTTTATATTTCCCATACAGGCATGGAATAGTACTTATAAAAAAGTCAACAAGCTTCTCTTGTATTTATCTTCCAGAACAGTCCTGAATTAGGGTTTAGTTAGTTTCTTCTTCTCCTCTCCAATTTCAGCTCCAGTACTAGTTTGTTACTGCTAAATTCTTAGTGAAAATTTACAATCACTTCAGTGAAAAGTATTCCATTTAAGTTCCAAATTTGAGTTTAAAAGCTAGGGTTCGTATACATATTTTACAGTGTTATTATATATGTAAAGTTTGGTTCTTTAGTGGTTAAGTGATTGAAAGGAGCTGAATTTCAAGGGGGTTTTGTGATTTTCTCTTCTGGGTATCTTTGAATTGAAGTGATTGACTCAAAAGTTGTAATTTTTTGTTGAAACTTTTGTTTTGAATTTGGGGGGGTTATGTGGAGATGGTGGTGATCCATGGGTAGTAGAAGTGCAAGGATTGGTAGGGATGATGATAACAGCGTTGTGAACGGGATGCCGAGTTTTGTTCCATCGATACCCAGCTCTAACTCCATGTAATTACTCCTCTTGACTTTAACTACTTGAATTTGTAGCTTCTGGTGTGACACATGTATTTGTGTCTATTTCATAGTTCAGAGCTTAGTTTTGTGGTCTTAGATGATGTTTCTAGTTACTCTTTGTATATGGGCTTTTTATTGGACACATGATTGATGTAAAGATTGAATCTTCTAGTTTTTTTAATTTTTTTCTTAAAAAGAGTTTCATCAATCTGAAGCTAGTTTTGAGTTGAATCTTTTTACGAAAAGCTAAGAATAAAGATGGGAAAGAGCTCTAAAACTAGGGATGCTTGGTTTTGGTTTATGGGTTCAATGGTCTTAAGTAACTTTTGTTATTATGAGCAAGGCCATTTTCTTGGCTTCTTTAACAAGCTATACTAAACCGGTGCATAGGTGGCTAGATGCTGGCTTTAGTACTTCAACTTCCATTCCATTCAAATGGTCTAGGGATGCTTCGAGACTTTGTCTATGCCCTCGTGAAAAGGGGGAATGATATTGGCTTGTTTTCTTCTTCTTCCTCTTTCTTTTTTTTTTCTCCCTCTAAGTTCCCCTTTCCTGCTATAACCTTAGGATGTTTACCATTTTTTTCTGCTGTTGCAATGGAAAAGTCAACGTTCAGTTTATCTATGTTATCAAATCTTTTGCCGAACTTAAAATTCGATGGGAAAATTTTTTCACGAGTATAGGTTTATAATGCGAGTTTCTATAATTTGCACTTACATGTTATGGTAATGGATTTTAGAGGCTCGGATGGAAATTCTGTGCGCTCTTCTCGAAATACAGACTTTGGTTTGCTGGAGCAGACCCTTGGATTTCGCATGGAGGATGCCATTGACCTCAGCAGACGTATGTGTTTTTCTTTTTATGCATATGAAACTCATAGTGTGTATATCCTGTGTATATCGTTAGATTTTCTGGAAGGATTAGTTGTCCATAAGCACCTGGAGTGTAATTATGTCAAGTGCTTGAAATGCTAGAATGGTCTAGTTGAGCCCATTATTTCACTATATGTATAGACTTGAGACATTGTGTTGAGCTTGTCATTTTAACTCAATATTACTGATGGGGCTGAACCTGTTGATTTAGGGTTGTAATATTTCAAAGGATCCAATGATTGAATTAGCGACTATCAATTCCAACTTGCTGACTTTTTAATAAGAATATGTTCATTTGGTGTATATCCTGCCATTATGCAGTGGTTCTTTATGAGGATTTACCATGCTGCATAAATCTATGTTACATAAAGTGGATGTGGAGTAATTAAAGGGTTGAAAATTTGTAGAACAGTTAAGCAATAAGGAGGACTGGTCCCAAAGACAGTTACTTTGCTTGTGCATGTTATTTGAGAACTCTTCTGCTTTTTAGCCTAAACAATCCTTTCATTTGCATGTTTTAATTCTTTATATGTGTTGGTTTTTGGATTGCTCTACAATATCAATTGTTCGAGGGTTACTATGATGCTTAATTATCTTTCATGTGATTTTCATTTTGGCAGATCCCCTGCTTAGTCAGATAAAATCAACCAACCCGGGTATAGCTGACATTAGTAGTTTAAACAAGGTCAGCCATGTTTCATCTCTAAACTCTTTTTCTTCTTTTATCCCACACACCCCACCCACCACCCACCCCCCATCCAATCCCCAAAAAAAAAAGTGCAGTTTGATAATGAAGATATCTTTCTCTTCCTGGTTGTGGAAATCAGTCTCTTGGATCTTCAGATGTAAATCTGTCAGCTGTTGTGGGTTCTCAGAGGGTATCACTCCCAAAAGAATCGCAATCAAACACGATCTCCATTCCTGCTGGTGAAAATTGGGGAGAAACCAACATGGCCGAGGCGAGTCCTATGACTGATACCTCAACAGATGATACAGATGACAAGAATACAGGGGTAAAAGCTCTTGCTCTCTCCCTAGTGATTCTTTTGTTTGGGACATGCATCTTCAACATTATTTTTTTGTACCAAAGTGGGTAGTAACAAGTTCTCTTGTTTCTTGGACAGCAAGAAGGGGGCCAAGTTGGCCTTCTTGGAGCTTCTGACTCTAGTGACAGATCAAAAGAAAAAATGCTGGATCAGAAAGTACTAAACTTAATACATTTGTCTCTATTTGCTTCTTCAAGTATTATGGTTTTCTTATAGATACTGATTCACAGACTTTGAGGAGACTTGCTCAAAACCGTGAAGCTGCCAGAAAAAGTCGACTGAGGAAAAAAGTGAGTAGGATTGCCTAAAGCTTTTCATCTTAGGATAGGAAGTGTTTGCTGTTGTTACTTTCTGTGAATTTTTTTTTTTTAATGTTTTTTGACAATTTTTCTGTGATCCTTATGTAATGGGACACCTCATTTCTCTATTCCTATCACACTCTTTTATCTAAAAGTAGAAACAATAAAGAATTGGAATAATTTCATGATAATTTTGAGAACTTTCTTTTTTCTTTCTTAATTCCGTGCCTGAGTTTTGAGATGGCTTAATGCCACAATCAGTTGTACTTTTTCTTATCAGTATTACCACCACTGCCAACTTTCCTCACTTCAATCATCATACATGTACAATTGACCAATGGCATTGCAGCATTTTTTTAAAAAAAAGGGCATGTAGGCTTCCACACAAGTTGTCAAATAGGAAAATGAAAAAACTATTAAATATGACATTTAGGAACGTTAAAATTCAATTAAATTTGACGTTTAAGACCACAAAGTTTAGGTAGTGACGTTGACAAGTGGAAATTCAATTGAGTATGATACTAGCAACTCAAAGTGCAGCTTTTAAATCTAAAATTAGCAGCCATGATTTCCCTAAAATTTTTGCCACTTCGAGGCTTTTGATATTAGAGTAGTTTTTATCTTATTTGGAGGTGAATTAATTTGTAGTTCATAGCATTAGCTGTATTACAAGAAATGAATTATATGATCATCTCATGCATCACTTTGGACCATCTCCTGCAGGCTTATGTCCAACAGCTAGAAAGCAGTCGGCTGAAATTGACCCAACTTGAGCAAGAGCTCCAGAGAGCTAGGCAGCAGGTAGACTTCTAATTCAGTTTTTTGTGATGTTATTTGATGAATCATCCTATAGCCTTGCAACTGATGTAAAATTCTTTTTTATTCATTGTAGGGCATTTTATTTCCAGCTCCGGGGATCAATCTCATTCAAATACTGGGAATGGTATGTTCATGTTTCAGGTGATAAATAAATGCAAATATATATAGAACCTGACATCAAAGAGAAATGGGAACAATGGAAGCTTACAGGATTAATTTTAATGCCTTAATATTCATCCAGGATTAAATGAATAGATAAAATAATGCTTTAGTTGGCTTTTTCCAAGGTAAAATTGAAGGGTTGTTTTTCTTTCAGTAGGAATCAATCAGAAGGAAAGTCACATGCATATGCTCCTTGCGCACATTATTTTATCATCTAAATTTGCATTTTTAATAGCTGATAAAGCTATTTTTAACAAATTCATGCAGATTTTGTTTGAGTTTCTATAAAAAGCATTCATACAAATGATTACATCACTGAGAAAATGTATGCAATTCTAAGGCATCGCAATTTAACTTGCTTTTGCGGTATTGCCAAAGTCAGTTCCTTTCAAGTAGGGGTTATCCTGGGCATCAATTCATTTTCTCAATCATTGAGTGACATCCATTATGCAATTCATTATTCTGAAAAAATTTTCTGTGATGGCATATTGACATTTGGCTCAGTTAGCATTGTGTTGATCTATAATCACTTCTCGGATCATAGTAATTGTCTTGAATTCTGTTGGCTTTAATTGACCCAATAGAAAAATAATAGTGGACTTTATGAAATTTTGCCAAAGCAATTTTTTGTAGTACCAGCAATTAGATTGGTTGAATGTGTGGCCATATAAATTGTTAATCTATCCACTTTGCTTTACATTAAGATGTTAACAATAGAGACAGATTGATTCTTGCATGGGCAAATACTTTGAGGGTTTACCTTTTTTTGTTATATTGGGTCTATGATTATCTAGCACAGCCTCATGCTGTTTGACAATCATTGAATTCAACTCAGTGAATGCTATATCTGCTTTTCTTGTTTGAGTGAATGGGATATCGTTTATCAGAATATTGATTCAATATGCCAGTCTGCTGTTTGTTCAAACTGAGAAATTTGCCTGTTGCCCTGCTTTCTATCTTCTTGCACTGTCAATTGCTTGCTACAGGGAGAACAGGAATTCCAAAAAAACACAGTGATTGTTATGTCAACAAAGATAATTGATTCTGAAAAGATTGATTTTGGAAATCACAACCATATACAGGTGCCTTAGCTTTTGATGTGGAATACGCAAGGTGGCTAGAAGAGCAGAGCAGGCATATCAATGAGTTGAGAAATGCTGTTAATTCACATGTGGGTGACACAGAACTTCGGACAATCGTTGATAATGTCATAGCCCATTTTGATGACATCTTCAAACTGAAAGGCACTGCAGCTAAAGCAGATGTATTCCACATTTTGTCAGGAATGTGGAAAACACCTGCTGAGCGGTGCTTCATGTGGATTGGTGGCTTCCGCTCTTCAGAACTTCTTAAGGTAATTTTTCCTTTCCTGTGCTGTCTCCTATGACACAATATAGAACCAAGATTAGTACCATAAAGACTGGTAATTTCATGACCGATTGGACTTTACGCATCATGTCTTACTCTTGCAGCATTTATTTTTCCTTGGGTCCTGGATGTCCTTTGTTTATTTATTTATTTTTTATGAAGGATACATTCTGCATGTTATGTTAAGTTAAAGTTACTATCTTAATATTGCAAGGAGGGAGGGGGAAAGGGTTGGTTTTTGGGGGGCTGATCTTCATATTCTGGTTGTCAACCTTTTCAGGTTGGATGGAAATGTTAGAAAAAAGTGTTCTTTTCAACTTATGAAACATTTCAATATTGCTGGTGGATGGGTATTTCTCTAAAAAATTTTGCATTATTGAGATCTGGGAATGTCATAGCCTATCGTGCGCTGCCAGTGTGCATATAGTACTTATTTGTTTACTAGCATAATTGCAATTCTACTTATTCTTCAAGTAGCATGTTTACTTTATATGGCTCCTGTTGAGTGCAACAATGC
Organism: Combretum micranthum; assembly: GCA_024138025.1. NCBI lineage: Eukaryota > Viridiplantae > Streptophyta > Magnoliopsida > Myrtales > Combretaceae > Combretum > Combretum micranthum. Next base: position 1,791,784 of record JAMXBD010000077.1, read on the forward strand.
AAATGCTTGTTCCCTTTGCACAATCAATGTGAAATGTAATGAAAGTGTGTTTGCAATTAATGACTTGGAAACGAAAGTGAGCATATTATGTTCTGGTGTTTAGTTATTTATATAATCCATTGTATTTCTGTTTTCAACTGATTAAACTTGGTGCTGTTGCAGCTTCTTGTGAATCAGATAGAGCCTCTAACTGAGCAACAGTTAGTAGGTATCTGCAACTTACAGCAGTCATCACAGCAAGCTGAAGATGCTCTGTCACAGGGGATGGAGGCATTACAGCAATCACTGGCTGAGACACTGGCAAATGGTTCACCTGGCTCATCTTCTTCTGGAAATGTGGCGAATTATATGGGTCAGATGGCAATGGCAATGGGGAAGCTGGGAACCCTTGAAGGTTTCCTTCGCCAGGTAAAATTTGGGTTCATATATATGACTCTTCTAGGACACTACTTGTGTGTAGATGTTTGAGTTGTAACTATAAACTTCACTTGAGCTGCAAGTTTGAATTGATTGTTTTTTATTTCTCACCTCTAATTACCCCCAGAAAACTTATTGACTCTAGCAACTGAATGTCTATTACATATGTGGTGTATATTTTGTTTTTATTTGCTCATTGTTGTTTAAGGAGGATCAAATATCAAAGATAAAACAATTTTAAGTTGTCTCTGAGTGTATGGCTTTGCATCTTAGGCCATTGAGTCTTTCTGCATCTAGGAAGTTGCTGGTGCTTTTTATGGTCTCTGAGGATTTTTCCAAACAGGAATTGCTTACAACAGTTCTGAACATCTGAAACATTTTCACTGATAGAAAATACCAAAGCTAGCATATGTCTGTCTATCTAATACTATGGTGAGTGTTGAAAGGAATGTGACTTGATTTGATGTATATATCTTATACTCACAGCATAAAGTTACACTGGAAAGGGGAAGCACTTATGCCTGGCACCATTTTTGCTTTATTTTCATTGTTCAACGAGCAATTTTTTCCTCCTGTAGAGCTTCTCTTGGGATGACTATGTAACCATTGATATAATAGGTCTATCGGTGCTACTGCAATGTCATTTATGAGAGAGATGGCAAACTAATTAACAATCTATTTGGGCATATCAGCCTTGAAGATTGCGAGGGGTTACTTTTAGTTGCAATTTTGCTGATTGCCATTCAATATAAGACAAATTTGTCTGTATGTTTGATTACTGCTTCTTATGTACTGGAGAAAATCGATTCTCAGTCAATCCGCTTTGAGATATTTGACTGATTTGATACCTTGTTTCTTGTGGCTAGCCTGTTTTGGGGGCAAAGGGTGTGAAATATTCTAGGTTGTTTCCATTAGCATTGTGGAAGATGACAAGATAAACTGGTCTGAAAGATGGTTTTTTTGAGTAGATATGTCCTATTGGAGAAATGAGCATAGCTCCAATGACATTTAAGACTGATCTCGTAGTTATTTTGTCCACTCCCAACTTTAAGTGCATTGAGGTATTAGATACAAAGCCTATCCCTAGAGTGCAACAGCCTATTACTCATGTATATAGGCATTGGCTTCAGTAATTGATAGGAGTTGTGTATTGTTAGTTTTTTCTCTTGTTCTTTTACTCATTATGTTAGTTAGTTTAGTTGGTTTTCATGTACTTCCCTTTACTTGTATGTGCTGGAAGTATCTAGAATTCTCTAAAAGTGGTTGGTTGGTTAGTTAGTAATGATACCTGTTACAAGTAGTAGTAGTGAATCTACTGCTGGAGGTTGTGTAATTCTTTCATAATCAATAAAATAGCCTGTTGTTGCCCTTAAAACCCTAGGATCATTTCAATTGGGGCCGTATGCAGGAATTGATTTGCATGGTTGATATGCTGATGTGTTTGCTGGAAAGAATAATTTACCAAATGATTTACTCCCTCATTGAACTGGCCATAAAATTTATCCTGAGGAGGTTTATGGACCTATGAATGTAAGGCCTTACAGATATCGTCATGCCCAAAGAGATGAGATAGAACATGTGGTGAAAGAAATGCTTCAAGCTTGAAGTCTTGCACTAAAATTTAGTCCTTACCCAAGTTCAGTCATTTTAGTGTTTAAAAAAAATAAAAAATGGAGTACAAAGATGGCTCTTGGAGTATTTGTGTAGACTATAACTTTAATTGAATCTACTATCATTGATAGAATTTAATATTGGATATTGATGAGTTATTGGATGAATTAGATGGAGGTAGGATATTCTTTGAGATTGACTCGTGCTACTTGTCAAAGTATAGCTTCTCGTGTTGATATTTCTGAAATGGCTTTTAGTAATCATCAAGGCCATTAGAAATTCTTACCAATGCCGTTCTGTCTAATAAATGTGCTAGTAATCTTCCAAGAAGCTTTGAATGACCTTTCTTGACAATATTTGAGCACAAATTACATTAGAAGGCATTGACATTTAGAGGTAAGTTCAAGTAAAAAATTCAATGTTTTACAAAAGGTCAAATGAAGGATAAACATTCTAAATGATTAGAAAAATGGATTAATGTTTGAAGTGAGTGACAAAAAGATTCGTCTTTTATTTGCATAATTTAATATAACGTTAGCCCATTTTTTAATATTGTACAATGTTGATCCTTTATTTGATTCATTTTACAAGACATTGATATTTTTTTAACCACTTGAAATATTGATACCTTGTTTATACTTACCTTTAAATGTTAATGCCTTTTGATATAGTTTACCCCTATATTTGAAATGTCTCATCTGTGTGTGTGTGTTTTATATATAAATTGTTTGATTATTACAGCATCCTTTTCTTTGGTTTTGCTATGGCTAATCGCTTGTTGCATTTACAACTGGTGCTTGGCAAACTTAGAAGTCATTTATTTTCAGCTAATAAGAAGTGTGGGTTTGATATTGCTTGGAATATCTTGGTCATGTTATTGCAGCTGCCAGTGTCCTAGCTTGGCCTATTCCTTCTTTAATGAAGGATGTTTGGGTTTTTCAAGGGTTAACCGATTATTATAGAAAGTTTATAAAAGATTTTAGCAAGATTGTTGAATTACTAACTGATTCCTTTGATGGAGGATGGATTTAGTTGGTATGACACATTGGAGGTCTTTTAAGTCTACAATATGCTACTGTATCAATCCCTTTTTTGGCTGTGTTAAATTTCTCTAAATCCTTTATTATTGAGTGTGATGCATTGGAAATAGGTTTTTGGATTGTGTTTATGCAAGAGAATAGGGCTATTGCTTATATTAGCAAAGGTTTTGGCAGACCACACTTTGGCCATACCCACTTTCCAAGAAGAGTTAATGGCTTTTGAGTTGTCTATTCATCATGGGCAACTCAGGCACAAGTTCATAGTGTGCACTTTTACCCAAAAAAAAAGTTCATCATGTGAATTGACCTAAAGAGCTTGTGTTATTTGCTTCAATGGTGCATAACCACACCAGAGCAACAACCTTGTTAAATTACTGTGCTATAGTTTCAAGGTGCACTATAAAAAGGGAGAAGAGAACAAAGCTGCAACAAACTTCTTAAATTATTGGGCTATAGTTTTGAGGTGCACTATAGAAGGGAGGAAGAGAACAAGCTGCCAATGCTCTTCCCCATGTGTATGAAGAGTTGGACTGTGGTGCACTATCAGGTCCTATTTTTACTGATTTGGAGAGAGTAAGAAAATGGTAATACAATATCCATTTTTGTTGGCCAAGGTGCAAGAATTAGAGCTTGAAATCAGATTTTAAAGGTTTTCATCTTGTGAATTAGATGCTCTGTTGTTCTAACAGACTTGTTATTCCCTCTTCTTCCCAATGGGTTCATTTGTCTCTACAGGAGTTGTGTTCTATGCATATTGGGGGATGCTTTGGTAGGAGACTGGCATCTAATATATATTGTGTAGATATGAAGAGAAATGTCTCTGGATTTGATGCTTGTGCTATCTACTGATACAATGTAAGTCCAAACTTTATCCCCAGCACAACTGTTACATCCATTTCCCAGTCCTTCGGCTATTTAGGGAGACATTTCTCTAGATCCTATGGCTGGTTTACCTAAGTCTAAAGGAGATGATGTGATCCTAGTCATTGTTGATCAACTTTCCAAGTGGGACTACTTTTACTACTTAAACATTCATACATTGCTTGCATAGTGGCTGCTTTATTTGCAAGAGAGGTGGTTCTATTACATAGGATTCCTTGCTCCATCGTGTGGCTGTGACCCCATCTTTATTGGTAGTTTTTGGAGTGAAACTCTTTTTGCTTTCAAGGAACCTATTTGCATACCATCCTAAAACATATGGTTAACAAAGGTGCCTAAACTTGCATTGCTTGGAGCTGTATCTTTGCTGTTTTGAGTCTGATCAGCCAATCATGGTTTGAGTCGATTTCATGGATTGAATGCTCCTATGATACTTCTTTCCAGACATTTGTCAATATGAGTCCATGCAAAAAGTGTGTATGGTTGCAAGCCACCAATATTTGTGATTATGCTTCAGGTGAGACTTTTGTGGTTAGTTGCTCATGATAAAATTCTTTGGCAGTTAGCATGCTTAATTTCGCATGTTTAAGTTTGTAGCTAAACATTTTGCTCATTTTGAGTTTGTGGTGGTTGATTGGGTTTTCTTGGAACTTTGGCCTTATATTCAAAGTAGTGTTTCTGCTTGACTTTCACTTTCTCTACGCTTTTATGGTCCATATCAGATCAGGTGGCTGAGCCTGTTGAGACTGGCATTTGGACTCCCAACTCTAGAGTTTTGCTAGTTTGTTTTTTCTAGCTTGTTCCATTCTTCTAGATGAGCTTTCCTCTGATGATCATGGTGTTCATAGGCCATTGTAGATCCTTTGTCGTCATTTTTGTTGCAGGGATGATCTAGAATTTCTGCAAGTCCTTGTCCAGTGGAATGGTATGCCTGTTGATGATGCTTACCTTTCAGCTTCAATTTCCTTCATTTGACCTAGGACAATATCAACTATCAATCTTCATGGGTGGTTATTGTCATGATCCCTAGAGTGCAACAGACTATTCTCATGTATATAGGCATCAGCTTCGGTAATTTTCAAGAGTACATCATTATTTTTCCTGTTTGTTCTCTTACCCATTGTATTAGTTAGTTTAGTTAGTTTCTTTTAATTTTCTTTAGTTGTATGATTTGGAAGTCTCTAGAATTAGAAATTAGTTAGTAATAGTAGCTAATATAAATTGTAGTTAGCTATTAGTTAGTACCTTAAATTGGAGAAATACGTAGTAAACCCTAGAAGCGCTAGACATGCTCTTCTGTGTCTTCATAGCTGGAGGTTGTATAATATTTTCATTTTCTAATCAATGAAATAGCCTATTATTACCCTAAGAAACATAGGATCATATCACCTAATTCCTGGAAATCCATTGAATGGATCCTTTTGATATTTCGTTGAAAGGGGGGTAGTAATTTGGATTTAACACCTTTTACCTCGTTAAAAAGAAAGTTTAGCAAGAGCATTGCAGTCCATGGTGATACAGGCATGGCACATGTTATGTTTGACAGAGGCTGAGTCGTGCCCTGGCTTGGATTAGATCCACCGAGGCTGAGTCTACTTTTGGTTGTGTAGAAGACCATAATGCAGCTACAGGCATGGCAGAGAACAGAGAAATTGCATATTCGGATTTAAGAATTTTAATGTGACAAGTCCTTGTTGCTACTTGCCCTTCAATTGTAGTGACGTTTTCGAAACTGAGGTGCCAAAAAACCTTCTTTTACGGCACATATAATGCATTGAAATACTGAAACACTAGGTCTATTGCCTTATATTTGAGTTTCCTGGTTATCATAATCTTATGTCCTTGTATTCTTGTGCTTGGTGCCAGGCTGACAATCTGCGTCAACAAACTCAACAAATGCACCGAATCTTGACGACACGGCAATCAGCTCGAGCTTTGCTTGCTATACACGATTACTTCTCCAGACTACGAGCCCTCAGTTCTCTTTGGCTTGCCCGCCCTCGGGAATGAGAGTATGTGAAGCTTTAGTTTTCTTCCCATATGATGCTATACATTGGAAAAGTAAAAATTACAGACATCTTGGATCAAGTGAAGTGACGAAACTGACAAGGAACTTTGGAGTTTTAGGTCAGATTAGTGCAGAGAAATCGCATCTCCGTCGTTAATAGCATTGTTTGTTTGTAGCTGTAACATTAGTTCCAAAGAGTCTGCTGTCGCTGTCGCTGTCGCTGTCGCTGTCGCTGCTTTGTTAATGTATATTTGCCTACTTTTATCATTAGAATCTTGTGCTGATAATCATTAGGTCAATGATTGTTAATGTATGAAATGAAAATGCAGTCTGTATGATTAGCTGGACTTGCCAAATGTATAATAAATCAGGTTGATAGTTTTCCTTTCTCCCTATGGGAGGGGAACGTTAAGCTTTTCTTGGAGCATCTGCTCTTCTCCATAATGCTAGAGTGGCAGACCTACCTTTGCCTTTTCTGATGCCTTTTATTTGCTAGAGAGCCTCAAAATTTGAAAGTTGATGTTTTCATTTCCTATGATGGAATGTTGCAGACATCCACTTGGCATATTTATTTGGGTTAATTACAAGGGTATTAACTGTGCTTTGACCTGTTTGCAAATACATTAGCCGTGCTAATTTTTTTTTTTTTTTTAATAAACAAGTTATATGAGTTTAGTTCAAAAGTATCAATATTATTTAATAATTTTAGAATAATATATGTCAATATTTTATGGGTTTTAGGAAATTAATTTTAGATTTTTTAAAAAATTTTTGGATTTTAAAATATTTTTAATATATTATATTTATTTATTTTTATTTAGTAATACTTTTTATTAAATTAATTTTTTTAGACTAATAACATACTAATATGCATTTCTAAAATAATATTTAATAATATTAATAATTTTGCATAAAAATTGGATTATCTATTTATTAGAAAAATAAATATAGGTCATATATTTATAAATAAGTATAAATAGAGGTAAGATTTTATTTATTTTGAGAAAAAGTAATTGTTTATGAAAAAAATTTTCTCACGAAAGTGTTCTTTTACATATTTATGTTTTTAAATGTTTAGCTAATTTTATGAAAATATTATTTTTTTTGTTTATATAATTTTGAGGTAATTTATATATTTAAAGTATAAAAATGGGAAAAAAAAAATATATATTATAATAAGAAATAAATTTATCTAAACAAAAAATATTAAAAAAGTGAGGAATAAATATTTTAAGATTGTAACGATTGATAGATTAGCCTGCAAATTAATAGAAAAACAACTTGTATTTAAATCTTGTAAGTTTTCTATGAATGAGTGTGTTTATCAAGATAAAGGAAGATATTTTTTACTAATTGTTCTATTTTTTTAAAACAAACATACAAAAATAAAGATATTTTTTAAAAATATATTTTTATTGAAACAATTTTTTAAAAACAAATATAAAAAAGTAAAGACATATTTATTGAAACAATGTGCTGAGGTTTTTTATTGAACCCTATTTATATTGCAGTCTCATTCTTTGCGAAGCCAACTGTGTTTGTGGACAGCTTATTCTCCAATTCCAACCGAATCGTCGACTGGGACGAATCTTCAGATGCAATTCTTTGCGTTGCTTATTGGTTACGATTGTTCAACCTTCTAAATTGTATGCCGCCAATAATAATAATAATTTGAACCTCCCATGCCCAAGTTTTTCTGTGGAAAAGAGACGTCCCAAAAAATAATGCTACAATAGAATATGCTTGCCGGTGCTTGCTGATACACTTTATCATTCCTTAACTCTAGACATAGGCATGGACTGGGATCAAATCATCGACTCGGCCCGAACTAGCACCCCGGGTCATGGCCCATGATTTGGCCTAGCGGTACTGGTCATGACTTGCTAGCCAATCCATCGACTCGGTAGGTATTGGTTCAAGGCCTCGACCTGTCAACCTGGCGAGTATGGTGAGTCAGAATAAAAAAAATACAAAAAAATCAAAAAATACAAACAAAAAAAAAAATATAAGAAATAAATATTTAACTTCATGTTAATGTGAATAGATAGTATTTATTATGAAATTTTTATAATAACTTTTCTATTTAAGTATGCTTTCTTTAATAAATTTTATTTGTTTTGCACCAGTTTGTAATTTAAAATTCTCTATATGTCTATTATATGATGATTTAATTATGTTTTTTTTAATCAATTTAATTAAAAAAATTAAGAATTAAAAAAAAAATCATTCAGGGGTCAAAGAGCCATGAACCGTCCTTAAACC